>OZ018387.1:24152958-24309958 GCA_963969525.1 Ontholestes murinus | reverse complement strand
GCTAAAAACTTTGCTAGCGGTTGTACTGGAGAGCAAATTGAGCTCACAATGGGTCTTAATGGAACGCCTTCTTTATGGATTTTTGGGAGTCCATATAATTTAGGGCATCTTGACGATTTTTCCCGCGGGATGATTTTCTTTTTTAATTACGGATCAAGTAGAGAGACATTGATCTTTGTTTTGGTTGTTTTTTCTAAGTATGTGGTCGGGTCGGTAGATATCGGTATGTAAGCCGGGTCTTCGAGTAATGATCTCATTTTTGCTTGATAATCTGTTCTATTTAGAATCACCGTCGCATTTCCTTTATCAGCAGATAGTATTGTAATCTTGTCGTTATCGCGGAGTGATTTTAATGCGAGGTATTCTTCTCGTGTGATGTTATATATATATATATATATATATATATATATATATATATATATATATTAAATTTAAAAATACGAAAACATTAGGTGAATCTACAACAATGAGTCTTACTAAGACTACAAAACAAATTAATTTAATAACATTGAATAATACAAATTAATTTGCGTGTTACAAATAGTACAACTATCAAAGCAACACTATTTGAATGAAATTATTTCTGTTGAATAAACTAATAAATGATAAAATGTACTTTAGATTGTTTAAATGTTTAAATGAATTTTAAACTGATTTCATTAAATTAAATTAGCAAAAGCAAATAAAAAATCTAGCATTCAAGTTTATAATCTGCAGACACGTGTTTCGAACTTTCATCTCAACTCTCTGCTTCATATCTTTGATCAATCGCCAAAAGTACCGCATCATTCACATATGCCAGCATCCATATCTTCCTTTATGTCTTATATGTCTCCTCATTTCATCTCCTTTTAATTTCTACATGGTCTCATTTCATTGGTCGTACTTTGGCGTACTTAGCCCTCGCTGCCACCACCCACTTGTCTTCTCCCCTACCTTAGCTTCACTCCCTCAATGTTTTCCTCACTTCCTTTTTTGAGTCCCAATAGTCCTCATCGAACCATGACCATCTCTTCTCATCACCCTTTGTATTCTTGTTTATTTTCCTTAATTTTCCAATCCGTATCTCTACCATTACGACATCAAATTCAGTACACTCGTTAAACATCTCCCATCCCTCTTCTATTAACCAATCTTTTATTCTCCCAAAAATTACTATGCATCAATTCATTTTTTTCACACTGCAATTAATCAATTAATCAATAAATTAAAATATTTTCGAAATATGCTTTTCGTCATCACGTTTCTTTATGATAAATATTATCGTTTAAAAGCCTCTTAATCACCTTATAGAAATCAAAATTAAAATTTTAGCAAATTGTAACCATGTACTAATAAATTTTATTATGTAATCATTATTTCTAATGTAAAGCCATTTATTGATAAAGAACCTCATCTTATATTTCGATATAAAAATTGTAATTTGGATAAAATAAATTACTTGATAGCAACTCATAAATCATCTAGAATCCAATATTCTATTTTCTTAACAAACTCGTCTATTTCTACTCAATAAGTATAGATATGTAATAAACCGTTAAATTGTACAAAAAGAATAACCAAATCTAATGAACTTTGTTAAGACTTACGTCTGACGAATTATATTGGATCAAAGCAGACTTTTTAAATTTCCGGGTAAACCGTTGCCTTAAGACATTACCCTAGATGTTTGCCATTGTCTGAGGAATGTACTAGTTCTCTTTTTGAGTGGAACCTATAAATTATGGGAAACTACCAACAGCGAAAATAAAAATAATAATGTAAACATTAAATTATTGTTCTCTGTCAACAACAGCCGCGGATCGGTTTCGATCTATTTTGGATCTCAACAGAACAGCGAAACTGAAGACAGAGAAACCGAATTATAACATATGTAACTATTAGTATACGAATTATTTAAATAATAAAACATTAGTCACCGAGCCAAATGTATTAATATACATTGCAGGTAGAAATTCCTTCGACAAGCCAATAAATTTCCACAGGAAATGTTAGATTCAGGTCCCTTAGTCGAAGAGACGTTGCCAGAAATCCAAATCTACATTAATTACTCATGGCATATTGATTGTGTGGAGTTTCAGAATTCCACAGGGAGAAAAGTAAATTACTTAGCGGGACCTTTATCTATTTCGGACAAACACAGTATGCTGAAGTGTGCTAAGGTGATAACAACAAATTATCAGTATTGAATGAAATAATAGAGAGAGACAGAGAAACATCTTTATTGTAAATATTATATAATTATAACAATAATTTTTAAACTTCTTCATCTTCTTCTTCCTGGCTATCGATTGTAGGTCTTTCGGACTAATAAAATAATATTTAATTTACTCGTGTTCATTAAAATAATTAATAAAAAATATCGTGATGCTTATTGACAATGAAAGGTTAGAAGTACTCCCCAATTGTAATTTTAAAAGATAATACCTTATTTATATTTAAAGTACTAAATACTTTACAAAACAAAAGAAAACAGAACTTAAGTTTCCCTCTTTAAGAGCAAATGACACAATTTGGCACTTTTTTCACTTATTTTATTAAATGCTAGATGTACATTTCGGTTACAATGTAACCATTAACAATAGCAAACCTCTCTTTATTTTTTTTTCTGTGAATTAAGATTATCTGTTTTAATTTTACAATTTTCTAAACCCAAGCTATAATACGTATAAACATATGACTAGTTTTAATATATACAATAGGTAACAGTGGTTATAAAAATTAATTTACTACCGGAATTATGTGTATAAACATTATTAAGCTTCGACCTTAGGCACATTTTCGGTAACTGGAATTAAAATTAATTAAAAAGGAAATGTACACACGGAGATAATTTACAAAATTGTTTAGAGAAATATCTGAAACTAATTAAATATTGTACAAAATTGAAAACACCATTGGTAAATGTTTTGCACAAATAAAGCCCCTTGATAATCAGCAAAGTCAACATACACTGGAAATTAAATGTAACTTTTGTTCAATACGAGGGAATTGGGATTTAAATAATTGCAATTGTGTAACTAAACATTCTCAAATAAACAAGTTTATATATGTAATAGTTCCTATATACCCGCCACACATTCAACAAAAATAAAAATGTTACATTGATTAGACTTATTTTTTAAGTATAAAAACACAAACAAACACAAATAGATATGAATACATTTTGGATCTCTTATAATTATTCTAGTGTTTAGTTAAACACTAAATTAAAAGGCTATATGAAAGATGCTGGCCGCGTATTTTAAGAAGAGTGAAGGATGAAAGGCTTCATATGGCCATTCTTTTAAAATAATGAATTTAACCATCCGTCTAGAATTAAACATTAAATATTTGATTATATGTTAACAACAATCATTAGTAGGAATTTACTTAAATTTAATAACAGTAAATAACAAAATAAACTGTGTGTAGTTTATTTTATATTATTTAAAGTTATAAAATTTATATCACAAAGTGAAAGCCTCTATAATCATGTATTTAATAACAGTAGTTTGGCATTTATTAATAAAGTAAAGAGGCAAAATCAAACATACGTTAATATAGTCAAATTACGTCCTTTTCCAATGTATATTCACATTGTTAAAATCCATTTATTAAGAGACAAAATAAATAAATCCTTTAAGAATAGATTTTATCTTTCCTAATTTAATATTTTGGATGCACTTAATTAATTAATCTACATATTATATAAAATTAAATTTTAGGTTACGTATTAAAAAATAATAAATTATTTCTTCTTGATAAAATACACTATAATGAATTTTAAACTAGTAAACTATTTTATCTTAACAACACACAAAAACCAAACATAGGTACAATTTGTTATACGTGGACAAAGCAAATAATTCCCTGAATGGGCGTTCTTATAAAACATTCTTGAGTTCCGATGCCTTTGTTGGTCTCGAGAATTGCCATGTCAAGAATGTTCTCAAATGCATGTTTAATAGAGAATAATTGTTTTCGCATTCGTCGCAAGTCAGTTAAATAAAAAAGTTCTCTTATTATGTTTCAAGTTCAATCGATCGATATTTCAGATATTTCCAAGTAATTCTTAACTGTTACCAATCTAAAATTAATATTACAATTATAATATTTACAATAATTTTATTTGATGCTAATTTTGTATTTTAATTAAAAAGTAATATTATTTCCAGTAACAATTTCTTAGCAGAATTTTAAAGATGATATTGCTTTTCGTCCCTATTGCATATACTTCATATTTTATCTTAAAAAAGTGGTATTGATATTCAGTATACAAGATAATAAATAACAGGTTTATTCATTTTATATTTAAAGAAAAAGCATTAATCGATGTGTTTTAAAAACCCTTGCTTTTACTACAAAACTAAACTATCTAGTACTTAGTCATCGGTTATATAAGTACATTACATAAAATACACCATAAACACCAAACTAAGCGTTACAAATAACTTTGTCGCCTCGCAATTATTACTACGAATTAATTATTCTACTTCATTCCGTAGTTCAACTGTAACGTAACGCATTGAGTGGGTTAAATAATAATTTCCGCTTTCATCAAAATTAATCCAGAAAACGATTGGGCATCCGTACAATGGCGAGTATGCGAGGTCCAGTTTATCCCTCGAAAAACCACCCTTTATTGTGTGTCCCTTTCTGGGTTTCGAATTTACATAAAACCCGAGCTCGGTGCGTGCTTCCTCCCAAAAAAAAAAAACAACTAAGCTCGCCGTGGAGTTTAATTCGAGTAATGGAAGTTGAGCGTGTTTTACAAGTTGGTTATCTGGAAATACTGGCGGGGGGTTGACCGCCCCCCGAGGATGTTTGCGTGAAAATGTTTGCGAGACTCTCCGTTCCCACGCGAAACCGCTTTTTTTTGCAGAAGAAGTGCAAATCAATTTATTTCAAGTGGCGTTCGCTGCGATAATGAAATTTTAATTAACGCATGGCTTCATATAAACTGCTCGCGATATAATTTTTATTGCGTTTATCGCATTACGCGTTATTAAGTTTAACATAAGTTTTTGTAAAGCATTTATATAGACCTACATCATACATACATATATTAAGAAAACAAAAATAAAGAAAATTCTAATAACTTAATTTTTTCTAATTTTATCAATTAAACCATTTGATTATATTTACAAAGCAAAATTAAAACAAACACATTTAGAGGTGTGGGTAAAAATAGAGAACTTTATAATGTTCAATAAAAGTACATCAGTTATTGATAATTGCAAATAACTTTAAGTTATCAGCTTATGAATATATAGTACAAATAATAGAGGTCCCGCGATTGAACCCTGAGGAAATATCCTAAGACTTCACTAATATCATGTGTGATGACTGTTAAATTAGTAACCAAGATTAAAAGTGCTGATTTTCAGAAATCTTATCATTAACTTGACTGTAAATATGAGAATGTACGAGTTTACTTTAGCAAAATGTCAGAAACAGAACGGCAATTATGTATGTCACCTTTGTTATCTTCTAAATGCACAAATGGGGTAATTTTTCCGCGTGTTTAGATATTTGAAAATGAGTTGGCACGAGCTACATTTTTTAAAATTATTAACAATGATTTTGCAAATTCAAATTTACAATCTTAAAGAAAAACGTTAAATTAAAACTTTTCAGCACATGATCTTCATCAATCAACATTAATGACTGGAATACCACAACCATCTTCAATAAGTTGTGGTTATACATATTATTTTCATCATGAAGTTAGGACGGGATCCTGGTATTAACAGATTTACTGTATATACATCCCTAAATTTGGGATAATTAATGATTTTCTTTCCGTGTCATTCACATTATTGTAATGAATATCCAAAATTTTAAGTAATTATATTCAAAATAATGTTATTTTGTTGCTCTTCTGTTCTTTAATTTTAATGCAGTGTTTCATATCACAAAGAAACCACGTCATAAACGAGGTTTTTAGTAAAGGATAATTCAGCATAAATTTTATCGGGCTAATTCAAACAACATGGGATATCGAAGAAGTTGTTGATGGAGACATTCTGACTCAAGCCTTTTTCTTCCTGGTATTTATCACAAATTCTCTAGCCAGAGTAGAATCAAACACTTTGTGTTTATTAATGAATATCGAGGTTTTAATGCTTTGAAATATTTATGTAAAACTTAAAATCATAATTAATATATGAAATGAAAGAACAACCCAATTATACATACAAGGTTACAAGTGTGTTTAATGTGAGCACCTTTTGTCACAAGGCACATATCAGGTCTTTACCAAAGTGTTTAATGTTTGTTGTGTTATTGTTGCAACAACTGCCTTTGGTTACAAGACGTTCAACAAATCGCATACCTCGTTATACCAGTTAGGCGGTACACCATTTTGCCAAATGTAGTTTGTCTTCTAACAATTGGGGAAATAGTCATAGATGTAGAGCATCAAGATAGGGAGAACCAATTACACTTGCTTCTCCGAACATAAATAGGCCCATACACTATCTACTGAGATCCGGCACAAAAATATTTCAATTTAGGGGAGTCTGTTTGAAATTGTACCATCTCGAATATTATTTGTGCCCCAGAGGCGCACATAATGAGTATCTACTGATGTGAAATGTCGATTCATCACGGAAAACAACAAGATTCAGCAAACAACATTTCATGAGTAAATAACGCACGTAAACCATGGTCTGTCGGCTTTAGAGCCTGCAATAACTGCATACGATAAGAAAGTAGCTGTAAGCATTTCCGTAAAACATTTTTTAAACAGTCGTTATAGGAATTACTATTTCACCACTAGTTTTTCCAACTCATTTCATCATGCTACAAGTGATAGACTTTCTCACTAGCTCAACAATACCTTCAGAAACATTTGTTCGTCCCGTACTTTGTAAAATTGATAGTAATAAGTAATTTAAAACTGATGATACCATCTACATGTTAACTTGGCGGATCACATCTGAACTTAATCCGGAACGCACGTTGTGCAGTAACTGATTCGATTTTTGCAAACTGCAGAATACAAAAAGATTTCTGTCCAATAGTCGCAATTTTTGCTACTAGGGCATGCGCGTATAAGTCATGTTTCTTTTCTAACATGAAACATGACTTTGCTCTGATTGTGAGTTAACGTACATTGGTCAAACGTATCTGTCTGAATATTTGTTTTTACTTCATACCAAGATTTACTTTGCAAAATAAAACTCTATCGTCTGCAAAACTTGTTATCTCGCTTTTTGTTGACATCTGGACCATGCTATTTATGTAGATAATAAATAGTATTGGTCCAATAACAGTACCTTGAGGGACATCACATGTAATATTTTTGTATTTACTGAAAGTGTTATTACTTGCATTCGATCTCTTAGGTAACTTTGAAATAACTTAAGAGGAGTTTGTCTCATACCTATATCTTTGTAGACAAACCATAATAATCGAAGAGATAAGAGTGGAATAATAGAAATAAGAATATAAAACAAATAGATACAACAAAAAACTACTTATAGCAGCACAGGCAATAGAGAAAAACGGAATGATAAAAACAATGATATATAAAAATTATGAATTTAGATAATAATGATAGGCTAGGATAAAGTGTAAATACAAAGACAGGGTGTGATAACATGATTTCAAGGATTGGATAACTAAAAAAAAATTGTGGGATTAATGATAGACGTGTATTATAAATAAAGTGGGAGGAAATAAAAGGCTGGTTGTTAAGTATTAATGTAAAATCACTTTTTTAATTTTCAAAAACTTTTATTTGTTGGAATTACACGCAACAATTGTTTCGCCACACTGTGGCGTCTTCAGGGAAAGAAATTAATGATTATACTTTAATACTTAACAAGTGATATGAATTTTCAACAAATAACGGCCTCATCAATTAATATGTTAAAAGGCTGGTTATCAGGGACTTCAATGAAAGAGGTTACAAAGTCTGCAACTAAGAGAATAAAACCTATATTGAACTACAGGAGTCGACAGTAATTAAAAATTCAATTACTCTCAAAGAGTTTTTAAGGAAATAAGTGAAAGACTATCCACCAATGAAATAGAGATGTATGAAAGCAAATGCAAGAAAGCAAAGAAAGATAAAAAATGCGAGAAAATAAGGAAGGGTGTAAATTCCATTAGATATTTGATGATCAGCTTGGAGTAAGGTCAGGGGAATTAAATTAGATCAATTAAAGAATGTCAAGTGCAATGTGGAAAGAAAACTCCAGGGAAAACATGAAAAAAAATGAGTTGTTATCATTTAGACATGTTGGAAGCAATATAAATGTGTAAAAACAAGAATAAATTACTTAATTTTGATTTAAGCCCACTAACAAACCCGCTATTGAATTTATTACCTGATCAAATCCACACTAACCCTATTATACATCCTTCCCAGACAGATGCCGAATAATCCTTAATCCTCACGTTCTAAGATACCGATTGTTTACTTGTGTTAATTACTTTTCGGTTTTTCCGCATAATCTATCGAGGTATATATATTGTTGACACTTTTTTGTTTGTATTCAGTTAGCTATTGATAATGGGTACATAGTGCCCGAAATGTACATTTAGCTGTGAAAAATAAAAAGTGAAGAAAGGAATATAACTGTGTTTTTAATTAAGTGATATTTAACCTTCACATACTCAAGTAACTACATTATGAAAAAAAAATGTTATTGAAGAGTATTTGCCAGACACACAAAGAAAGAGATATTTCTATATAGTATTACAACATTGCCATAGCCGTGGTAGAAAAAAACATGTAGACAATAAAGTCAAAAACAGTGAGTAGTTGCCAGAAATTTATGGGTGGAGGGTAGAAGAGGAAGGGGAATTAGAGATCAGTTCTTCGCTCTAATAATGAATATAGTGAGAATGATAGAAGCTTGATGATGAATACATGCAGTCGCTTAGATTTAAAAATAGCTTATGATACAGTACCAAGTGAGAGTTTGATGGAATATCAAAGAAAGAAAAAAGTAGATGATGTAATGTTAGTGTGGAGTGTATGAGTGGTTGCGAAAGTAGAAAGAAATATGTTGTTTTAGAAAAATTTAGGATTTGGAAATGTGTAAGATATGTGTAACGCAATTGAAAGCTCTGCTTAAATCAAGCAAGCAGTTCGCAACAATTTTCAAAACCATCAATCGTAAAATTTATAAATTCTGTAATGGCCATTATCGTCGATCTATTTTTCCTGAAGCCTTATTGAGAATCCGCGAGTATAATATTGTTATCTAAATACATGAAATTTAGTGGATCGTTATTTTGTTTTGGTATTGATTCTAATACTGATTCAGTAACGTTTGCGAGAAAAAAAACCCATTAAACTTACAGTTATATTTACATGTTTGTTTAATTTTTGTTGATTTTTGATTTTATGAGATTCCAGATTGCTTTTAAATGATTGGAAAAATATTGGATGTATTTATCGCTGGCTTTCTTTTGTTTCTCTTTTATGCGATTTTTGTAAATGATGTTGAGTTTTTTATACTGAGAAACTGTGTAATCAGTTTTATATTGTTTGCTAATATCCCTAAGTAACTGTACCTTTTCTCATAATTGTTTTAGATCTGGTCAAAACCAGTGAACATAATTTTTTTCTTGAGAACGATTGATTTCTCGTTCTGAAAAAGCTGATAAGTAAACAAAATGTAGCCTCTATATTAAAGTATCCCAACCTACATTTACTTTGCTTAGAAATTGAGATTGGACTAATCAATCAAAACTATCTAAGATATTGTATCTTATGAATCTACTATATTGTGTGATTGGCCTTATAATTTGTTTATTTGTTGTATTATTTGTGCTAATTTCGATGCATATTTTATGACGGTCTGATACTCCCAAATCCACCCGTTCCATATTCTCCATACTCGAATTACAAAAATCCAAATCAAAAACATTTGAAAAGATACAAGCACATTGTGTTGTAGGACATACTGTTAATTTTTGAAGGCCATAACTTTTGAAAATATTACATAAGTGAATTGCTTTATTATCATTTTTGTCGAAATACACATTGAAATCGCCACAAATGTATTTTACATTTACAATTATCTTATTTAACATTCTTTCTACAATATCATGAAATTCTACACAAACGCCATTTGGTGATCGGTATAAGGCAACAATTATCGTATTTGAGGCAACTGTATTCCTGAGATTTCACATGTTTTTCAATATACAATTCTGTTAGAAAATTTAAGTTTGTGCATTGAGGACCTGTTTTTATCATGAGCTTCCGTGTTTTGATATCTATCTACTGTAGCATGCTGCAATATGAAAATCGTGAATATTATATGAATATGCTCCAGTTAGAGTAAGCCAATGCTCGCTTAATTCTACTACTTTTCTTACCAATAATATACGTTTCCAGTTTCTCTAATTTATTTCTTAATTATTTCTGTAAAACAATTGACTCCTTTTTAATTGATTTTCGTTTGTGGTCCGGGGGGTGTTTTGAATAAAAAAACGTCTTAATTTAACTCCTCTTGGTCATAACTCAGGTTTTTCTTTTTCCTGCAATTGATTAAAGGGTATGGATACTTTAAACGATGTATATTCTTCTGGCCTTCCGGATTTCAGCATTTCACAACTAAATTTGAATGTTTTATATTTTGGGATAAGGTTTAAATTTCTGCGCAAGCAGCAGAGGGAAAAGATGTGTTGGTTAAAGGAATTTTTAGAAAATTTTCCACTTATAGAATATATACTTATGTATGGAAGCCTTTTATTGATATGAATAACAGAGGTAAAGTCATACAGGAGTTGGGTTTTTAATTTTATTTATATGTTTTTAATGCTTTATTATCTTCTGAATTATCGACTCAGTGCCGTTTTATATTTGAGGAACTTTTATTTTTTCAATGTTTTCTCGTAATACAACAATCATTTTACTTCTGGAATTCATTTTTCGGACTTTAGATTTAGTAGGATTCTCACATAAATATTTAAACTTGTTCTTGTTTGTCTATAAATATATGATCATCAGGAGAAGCGTTATAGTAGTAATATATAATTATTATACGATAATATAATATAAGAAGGAACAAATTTCACATAGACAAGAAAACGGAAAAATATTAATCGTCCAATTCACATTTTTTATATCAGGGATGGAAAGAATAGTTTTATTTTTTATATTGGTAACGAGAATAAACCGCGTGGTGGAAACAATTCTCGTTTCTAAAATAATCAAATATTTACTATCGTTTAGTAAAGTACGTACCACTTTTTGGAATATTTTTCTAAAATTGTATCTGCCAATATTATTTATAAACTTGATATTTCCTGCTTTTAGTATGTTTAAAAAATATTTACATTAATCAAACCTGTATAAAAATTTAGACAACAATAATTACGAGTTCACTAGTTTCTAATATTCTCCTACACAAATCTTTGAAAGTGTGTCTATAGATCTAAATAATAAGCAAATAATTTTATTATACTTTCAATCAATATCTAAAATATGGACACCGTTGTAATTGCAAATATAATACAATAATCTTTATTTGGACTAATTTACAATACATAATAACATTTAACATACAAATAAATAAATGGTGTTAGTCCGTCTGGGCTATAGACCTGAGGTCTTTCAGCCCTTAATTTCCAAATTTAAATTGCAAATATATTCATAAGTTTTATACAAAGAAAATATTTGTTTTTTATTAGACATAATTTATAGTTATGAAAATAGAAAGTGTAGTAAAAAGAAATCCATTATTTTTCTAATTAAAACCTGTATTTATCTGTATCTTGCGTTGTAAAAGTCCGATCGGGTTCCACAAGATAGCATTATAAAGACGAGATTTCAAACTACAAAAACTTTTAAGACAGTTTTATAAATAGTTGACTCAGTTTTGTTTGAGCGCGCGTCAAAGATGGACACTGGTAAAGAGAAAATGCACTATATTTTAAAATTTTTCTTAGACAATGGTGAAAACGGAAGCTAGACGGTTGTGTTTGTAGTCCTGATACTGTAACAGCTAATCACTCGAAATGTTGGTTTTATCGATTCCGTTTCAGTAATATCTATGTCAAAAATGCACCACGCACTGGAGGGCCAATTGTCGAAAATATCGATAAAATCATGGTCATTGTCAACCCGTTATGTAAGCAATGTTTCGATTGCCCAAGAGCTAAACATTGCATAAAAAGATACCGTTTGGAATTTCCATCTGCGATCACTGCTAAATCAGAAATTGTGGCCAAGCTAGGATTGATGGCTAGGCAGGTTTTGCTGTGTGTTTGATGGGATTATCAGGGAACTATCTACTATGAGTTGCTCCCTTACGGCAAAACTCTTAACTCGAAATTGTATTGTCAACAATTGGACCATCTAATGGAAGCAATCGCCCAGAAGCGGCCAGCATTGCCCAATAGGAGAGGAATTGTGTGAGGAAGCGATTACCATCTTTTTCTGTCTATTTCACAAGCCTCTCTTGAAAAATTGCTTTGAAGAGAAGCTGGTGAAAATCGATTATCTTAATTTTTGCCAATAGATACGGGGTCTTCTATGAGAGATTTTACTATAGATTTAGTAGGATTCTCACATAAATATTTAAACTTGTTCTTGTTTGTGTACAAACTTATGATCATCAGGAGAAGCATTATAGCAGTGATATATAATTATTATAATATAATATAATATAATATAATATAAGAAGGATAAAACTTCACATAAACACGAAAACGGAAAAATATTAATCGTCCAATATACATTTATTATATTAGCGATGGTAAAAATAGTTTTATTTTTTATATTGGTAACGAGAATAAACCGCATGGTGGAAACAATTCTCATTTCTGAAGTAATCAAATATTTACTATCATTTGGTAAAGTACGTTGCACTTTTTGGAACATTTTTCTAAACTTGTATCTGCTAATATTGTTTATAAACTTGTTATTTCCTGCTTATAGTATGTTTATAAAATATTTACATTAATAAAACCTGTACAAAAATTTAGACAACAATAATTACGAGTAGGGTTCACTAGTTTCTAATATTCTCCTACACAAATCTTTGAAAGTGTTTCTGTAGATCTAAATAATAAGCAAATAATTTTATTATAATTTCAATCAATATCTAAAATATGAACACCGTTGTAATTGCAAATATATTCATAAGTTTTATACAAAAAAAATATTTGCTTTTTATTAGACATAATTTATAGTTATGAAATTAGAAAGTGTAGTTAAAAAAATCCATTATTTTTCTAATAAAAATCTTTATTTATCTGTACCTTGCGTTGTAAAAGTCCGATCGGGTTCCACAAGATAGCATTAGAAAGACGAGATTTCATACTACAAAAACTTTTAAGACAATTTTATAAATAGTTGACTCAGTTTTGTTTGAGCTCGCGTCAAAGATAGACACGGGTAAAGAGAAAATGCGCTATATTTTAAAATTTTTCTTCGACAATGGCGAAAACGGAAGCTAGACGGTTGTGTTTGTGGTCCAGATACTGTAACAGCTAATCACTCGAAATGTTGGTTTTATCGATTCCGTTTCGGTAATATCTATGTCAAATATGCGCCACGCACTGAAGGGCCAATTGTCGAAAATATCGATAAAATCATGGTCATTGTCAACCCGTCATGTAAGCAATGTTTCGATTGCCCAAGAGCTATTACCATTTTAAACCCTTTACAGTAAAGACCAATAGAAGATTAAATTTTAAAGTGTTCCTTTTCTTACTTCGAGTCGTTACAACCAGGTGCTCATACAAGGCAAATAAAGGTCTACCTTCCATCAACTATGCAAACGGTAATTAATAAAATTATTTTTTTAATAATATTAATATTATTTTTACCCTCTTTCTTTTATTTAACTAAAACCTAAATTTAAACTCCGGATATTAAGCATGTGAGAGATAGACAATAAATATGCATATTCCCAAATATTTGCTAATATCTTGTTTGGTAATATTAGACGTCTTATTTGGATGAATTTTTATAGGTAAGTACGATTAATGACAGTGAGTTTGAAACGACGATTTGGTCATTTAGGAGATTGTTTCCTCTTAAATATTTCCATGTTTTCTAAAACGACAAGGAATTGGAATGTTCTTCGTCGTAGTTGCCTTTTGTAAAGTCAGTCTTCTCCTTTCATAGCTTTTTTGTATTTTTAAATTCTTATCTTTCGGTTTGGCACATATGGTGCGTAGAACGTAAATTAACTATAAGATGTAATTAAGAGAAATCGTATGTAATACCAACCCATAACCACGCACTAAGCATGATGTCCTTTGTCGTAAACTCTGACATAAACTTTGTTTTTGTGCAGAAGATCTATTTACTTGCTCTATGCACAGATTCTATTAAATTTTATATATAAGTTTTTTAATATATTTAAATGCATGAAAACGTTTAAATGAATGAATATATCTTCAAGTGTATATTGAAATGTTACAACTCTCAACTTTTACACAATATAACGTATAAATCAAGTGGAAGAGCATTTTAACTCTTGATTTAGGTTTATTAGTGAACTTTATATTTATGGCGCCATATGTCCATATTCGTAGATCGTGAAGAGAATGTGCTCTGCGACATTATCATAGTGAGCAGATAGTGGCTGTGCAATAAAGTCGTATATAAAATCGTGTTTATAGGTTGGCATCAGAAGGGGTATCGTGGATGTGTATTAGTGTGTCGCTGGGAGGCGAGCTTATCGATTGGTCCGATTCCCTTCCTGGTGATGTTTCCAATTTCTGGAGCATGTTCTGCGGTTCGAGCCGACGTAAAATCATCTCTGTATTACGGGCCTCCGACCTCAAACCCATACCCTACATCCCAGAACAACCCGTTGACCCGATTGCGAAAACCGATGACACACTTCCATCAATCGTTTTCCATATGTGCGAGAGTGTGTGGAACAAACGCAATTTTCAAAGTGACTTTTCCGATCAATTGGCCGCGTAACTCTCCTAAGTAATTGCGTGGGGGTCCTTTTGAAGTTGTATTATGCAAATTATTGCGAGGCAAAGTAGTCAATTGAGATGATTTAATGAGGCGCCTTTGATGTCACGACTTTTACGTCGTAGTTAATTTTTCGCGTCAGCCAATCGATATGTCGGCACTTCTCATTCATCCTGAAAACCTGGAATATTTGTCATCGTCGGCACGGTGCAGCACGTTTCCACCTGGCCAATTCGTGTCCCTCGGCCCTCATTCAATTTCCGCCATTTCTAATAAGATTTTCATCTGGACCCAGACGGAATGTCAATTTTGAGGGTGTGCGTGCTATTTTTTCGCACGCCTTACACAAACAAATTGGTAGATTGGGACGCCGCACAAAGGACCCGGTAATTTCGTAGCCGCTGCAAAAACAAATTTCCCTCGGGGAAGACTTTATTGAAATTTAATTAAACTTGCCGCCACGGCGTCTTATTAATTATTGTTGCTACGCGAACACGGGTCGACAATGTACACGAAAGACGGCCGGATAAATGCGTCTAATGCAAATGAACATCATCTGCACGGCCTTTTTGCGTTGCATTTTGATTCCTAAAATAGAAACGTTAATTACATCCTGGGATGATTCCTTTCATGTTCTTGTCCGTCTACATACAGGCGCGTCTCGAGTCGCAGGGGCATAAATCATGGTGGAGATGTATGCACTAATTAGGCGCGCGCTCTGCAGATCATCCTGCTGACACGAACAGACGCGGGAAATTGTTTGTGAGATATAAACAGCTCGAAGCTATTATGTAAATATCGTATTTTATATAAGGGTTAAAAAAACGAGACAATTTGAATTAATTTATAACAATTCTACCTGTCTAAAATAGTTAATTTATAATTAAATTACATAAGAAAAAGTACAGATGTGTATTTTTTTAATTCTGTCGTTTTAGTAATATTTAATTTAATATAAATATATCGATAAATAATTTGTTG
Source organism: Ontholestes murinus (assembly GCA_963969525.1). Taxonomy (NCBI): domain Eukaryota; kingdom Metazoa; phylum Arthropoda; class Insecta; order Coleoptera; family Staphylinidae; genus Ontholestes; species Ontholestes murinus. The sequence continues at coordinate 24,294,087 of OZ018387.1, read as the reverse complement.
TATTACACTTCAGTGTAGCTACGCCAACAAAATCTTGGAGGTGCAGCCAAGAATGAAGAAGGAAGGACCATGCATACTTGTTGACACAGTTACCCTGAGGTATGGTACACCTAAACACTTGTCTACATATTACCAATACACAATCATATAATTCTATGATGCGTGTAAACACTAATAACCATGTTACAATGTTCTGATTGTGATTTTATTCATGTAATGGCAAATATCAGTTACATAACTTAATTGTCAACGTCTTCAAAACGCTAAATTAGCAATCAAGAGGTTAAATATTGAAATTCTGCTTTAGGTATTTTTTATAAATTTACGCTTAACTTATAATTAGAAAAGACACGAAAACATTTCGCAAATCTATAACAAATCAGTCTTATTAAGACTACAAAATGGTGATGTGGCCATCATAATACTTTCCCTATATTTTTTATTATTATTTGTTCAATTTTGAATTTTTTATATTTACTTGTTATATAAATTTCATTTAGCTCTTATAGTTTATTAGCAATAAGCAAAAAAAATTCAAAATTTTTAATTTAATAACAAAAATATGTTTCAATAAAACTTTTAGTTTTTCATTTTCTTCAAGTTTTGTTTGAAAATTTATGTCTCATTTTACAAAATTTCCTAAATTTTAAAATTTATTTGAATAAATCTATTAAATTTGGCAATAATATTGTTTATTTACGTTTTACAACTTTTAATTAAAACTCTCGTTTATATTTTACTGACTGGAGGGTGGGTTAGAGGCCACCCACCCACCCTACATATACATATGAACTATAATTACTGATCGCCTCGCGGTTTGCAATAACTTTAATTGCAAAATTTGAATAAAAGAAAATTGACAAAGTAAATATTTTTGATAAAGAGAATGGTTGCGACCGTTACTACGTTGTAATCTACACTTACTTACAATAATTTGTGGTTAAAACATATTGAATTTCAATTTCAATTTAGGAAAGAAATTTTGTCTATATTTCTAAACAATTTTTTTTTAATTTTAGAGCTTCCAATAAAATCTTCACAATTTAGAAAGTGGGTTGATTTAAAAACTCTTGAAACCTAGAGAAGAAATTAGTGGAAATTTCTTGAATTCTTGAAAAAGTGAGTCTAGATTTTAGGAAATAAATTCTTAAAAATCTAGGGCCTCAAAAAAGATAAATTACTGAAAATTTCCTCAACCCTCAAGAAAAATCTAGATTTCTACAAACAAATTTTCTAAAAAGTTCTAGAGCCTCCAAGAAAATCTTTATAATTTAGAAGACAAGAAGACAACCTTTAAATCTGGAGAAGAAATTTCTGGAAATTTCCTGAACTCTAGAACAAAAAGTCTAGATTTCTCAATGAAAATTTTCTAAAAATTTTAGAGCCTCCTAAAAATTTAGAAGACCAGTTGAAAAAATATCTTGAAATCGGGAAGAGAAATTTGTGAAAATTCTTTTAAACTTTCTCGAAAATAAGAAAAGATTTCTGTGGGAAATTTTTCTAAAAAAATCTAGACCCTCGAAGAAAAACTCCGCAATTTACAACTTTCTAAATAAGTTTATAGCCTCTAGTTGAAACAAAATGTTTAATTTTAGAGAAGCAATTGCTGAAATTCAGTTGAATTCTCGAAAAGAAGACGAATTAAAAAACATTTAGAGCCTGAAAAAATCTTCGCAATTTATAAGAAAAGTTAAAAACAAATATAATTTTGGGAAGAAGTTATTGGCCATTTTCTAAACTCTAAAATTTTAGAAACAAAATTCTAGAAAATCCTAATGCCTCATAGAAAATCTTTGCAATTTAAAAGACGACTTCAAAAACTCATGAACTTTAGAGAATAAATTGCTAGAAATTTCCTAAACACACGAGAAAATAATCTAGATTTCTAGAAGAAAATTCTGAAAAGAAAATCTTTGCGATTTAGAAGACAAGTTGAAAAAATCTTGAAATGTGGAGAAGAAATGACTACAAATTTCGAACAAAAGTCTAGATTTTTAAAAACAAATTTTCAGAAGAAGCCTTCATTAAATCTTCGCAATTTACTGGAATTTTTCTGAATTCTACAAAAATCTACATTTCGAGTTTTTTTTGAAAATTTTTAAAACTTCGCAATTTAAAAGACAGCTTGAAAACAACAATCTTGATATCTGGAGAAATGACTGAAAAGAGTCTAGATTTCTAGAAACACATATTCTATAGCTCCCAAATCTGAATAAAAGTTACTGAAAATGTCTAAACTCTCGAAAAAAAGTCTAAAGTTCTGGAAAAGATTTTTTTTTAATTTTTGAGCCCTAAAGGAAATCTTTGCAATTTATAAGACAATATTAAAATCTGGAAGAGAAATTACTGGAAACAGCCTCAAAGAAAATTCTATAAATATTGAAACGAACTTTCTAAAAACTCCCGAATAATACGTTTGCTAAAAATTCTGGAAATATGAAGAAGAAATTACTGTACACTTATAGAATCCTCCAAAAAAGTTCCAGAAATCTACAAGGAAAACTTCTAGAATCCTCGATCAAAATTCTCTGGAAAGGAATATGCGAAAAACTGGAAATATGGAGAAGAAATTCCTGAAATTTCCAGAAGCCTCTAAATAAGTTCTAGAAATTTAGAAAAAATATTCCTAATAAATTGTAAAGTTAAACAAAATCTTGAAAGAACTTTCTGAAAAATCTAGAACTCTCGAATAAAATCTTTGTTAAAAATTCTAGAAATATCTATTTATTTATTAGATAAGAAAAAGAAATTACTGTACACTTCTAGGATCCTCAAAAAAAGTTTTATAAATCTAAAATGAAATCTTGTGAAAAATTCTAGAAACCTCAATGTAAAAAAAAATAAAAGTATGGATGATCTGAGAAAATTAGAGAAAAAGTTGAACAAAATGTTCTATAAAAACCACGAAGAAATTTCTATAAATAAAAATAAATAATGACTTTCTGAAATATTTTGAAACTCTTGCTAAACTTGTAAAAATTTGTAGAACTCTCGATGAAAATTCTATGGAAAGGAAGTTCCAATAAAAACTAAAAGTGTGGAGGAGAAATTTCTGAAATTTCAAGAATCTTTAAAGAAAAATTTTAAATTGTTTTCTGAATATATACCCTCGAGTGAACATCCGCTTCCGATTAATGAATGTTTACCAAAAGCTTTTCAGTTCTAGTTTTGAACGATAAAACTTTAAGTTTAAAGTTTCATCTCAATCGAATCATTCGTTTTTGAGAAAGTAAAAACAAATCACTTTTGAAACAACTACTTCTTTGACTAATACCTCGACAGACATTGAATGATACAAAAAACACTAACGAGACACACTTAGATAAATTGGAAAATGCTCAGATCTCTGATAACAGTGTCTGTTATCAGGCAAAATTTGTATTGCTAATTAAACAAAGAAAATAATTACAAATATAATTAAACATAAGATTTATAATTAATTAGTTGCTTTGACAAGCATTTTAACTATGTAATAAGAGAAGGATCTATAGAATTTTTATTATATAATTATAAAAGAAATATGAAGCATTGAGTTTTCTTCTATTTGCTATGGAAAATTACTTCAGTTATGTAAATGTCTGTGAAATATGGCCATATTTCCTTATACGACATATGTTCCTAACGCAAAAAAATTGTAACCTCTGTATTCTAGAGGAGTTCTGTTGATCAATACATATATTATAAAGTATATAGACAGTAATTGAAGCGCAATAATTCAAGAGTTTTGCAAGTGTTGTTTTTAACCTAATATTTAAGAGATGCCTGCTAATTCAGGAATAACTTTTACTTTGCCATTATTCTAAAATGATCTTCAGCTGTTTGGGTTTGAGTGGAATAATATTTAATTGTGAACTCCGCCTGTACTTTTTTCGGTCAAAATTGTATATATGTTTTCTTTAATAATCAATTTAAGAAAGAAGACCAAGGAAAATAAATAAATAAATAGCCTTTCCATGTCAGTTATAATTTTGGAACGCGCATGTATTCCACCTGAAGGATAATATGATGTAAAATTTAGGTGTTATGAGCATAAAAATGATGTTCGCAGTTCATAATAGATTTGAATCGAACTATAGTATTACTAATAGATAGTGTATAGGAATGAATCGATCCTTGGGGCACCTAAAATTACTGGTATTTTGCTTAAAGTTATACCATTAACAACAACATGTTGAAACCTGTTATATAAATAATTTTGGAAAAATATTACACCCCTCTGATCAAGGCCTATATAATGGAGAATTGCTAGAAGTTTATCATGGCCAACAGCATCAAAAGCATTACTAAAGTCTAGTAAGATTAAGGCACCATGCCATCAAGCACATCGCTAATTATATATACATCGGAAATATGCAAATGAGCAGTTTGACAGCTAGTCTAAAGCATTCAAGAGTAGTTAGCATGCTGTTATTATTTAAATACCCTCTTAAATAGGTCTGGCTGATAGACCGATGGTCGAGAAAAGGATAGACTAACCCTTATCTTAAATTAATAAATATTTAATCCAAATATATTTATGTTTGTCTAAATGAATATGTTATTCTCTCTCAAATTAGGTGTAAGATCTTTGTAACATTTTCGATTTGCAGTTTTTGGAAGGATCTATTTTTTCCAAATCGCTGTAAAAGGTTGTAACATAAATTGATTACGTCTCCATGTATACCAGAAGCTCTACTTTTAATTTGACTGATAATTCTAGAAACTTCAGCACTATTGACATTATTAAACGAAAATTTGGTTTGAATTAAATTTGAGACTGATAAAAATTGATAATGATTTGCAATATTGAAATATTAATATTAAAATGTTAGCTTTAGAAATGGAAAATAGATGTTTGGAATTTGCAAAAGATAGACCTTTTTTTAATTACAATATTATTAATTTAATTTCGCCAGGATTTGTATTTCTGCCAAAGAATTTCAGATTTTAATTTTTTAATATTTATTATTTACAAAGTTCGATATCTCTAAAACGGTCAAATTTAGCCTTATGATGTGCCATACCAATTTTGTGTAGAATTTCGAGATGAATTGAAATATGGAACAATATACGGGGTGTTCCATTAAAAAAAGCAAGTTTGTTTCGTCCTGACTTTTTAACTGATCCTGTATACTTAATTTGTCTTTATTCTGATAGTTTTTAATAAACCCTAAAACTTTTGTATCTTAACATTTTTCGCTCTCTTACTTTAGGAGATATTCGACCGTTTCCATACATATCAGCAACCCTGTATATAGAGTCATTATATTGTAAATGTCAGTAAACTTAATTGAGATTTATCGAACATTCAAATGGCTTATACAGTGTTGCTGTTTCTGCGTTGCTGGTACATTCAAATTTAAACTTAAAATAATACATAGAAAACACAATAATTACACAAGTGATGTTATACTAAGCAAGCACAAATTTGACAATTAATTTACTTCATATAACTGAAATAAACATTCAGTTATTCAAACTAAAAACTATGCTTAATTTATTATTAATGATGTAAAGGGTTTTCCAATAAGAGGTTTCATTTTGAATAGCCTGTTATGTTATCTGGGCAGCTGTCACTTTTGCAGCTGTCATATTTTGATATTTGACAAGTAGAAACTACGCCATTAGTAAAAATGCAACGATACACGCTTCAACAACGCATTGAAATTGTTAAAATTCACTACAGTAATGGTAAAAATATTACAGTCACAGTTCGCCAAACTAAAGCACTTTTGAGTCGTCGTAAAGCATCTTTTCGGCCAGCAATAGTAAAACTGGCAACAACCTAATGATGTAAAGAATCGAAACCATGTATGTCGCTCAAGAACAATGGAGAATATTACTGCTGTAGCCAAGAGTGTTAACGAAAACCCACGCTTGTCGATTCCTCGCCGATCTTTGAAATTAGACATTCCAAAAACGACATTAGATCGTATTTTGCGTAAAGACAGGTTTAAAGCCTTTTAAAGTTCTTGAAATGCATAAAAATTATCCGGATTTTCATAGAAAAATCATCTTCAGTGATGAGGCCCATTTTTACTCGGAGGATTTGTGAATAAGCAGAATTGCCGCATTTGGGACTCGGAAAATCCAAGAATGCTTATTGAAAAGCCTCTCCATCCTCAACGTATCACTGTTTGGTGCGGTTTTTGGACTGGCGGTGTGATTGGACCTTACTTATGCGAAAATGAGGCTAGTGCAACTATTACGGTGAATGGATTACGCTATCGAGCTATGATTAATGATTCTTTATGGCCGGTATTGGAAGATATTGATGTGGATGACGTTTATTTTAAACAAGATGATGCTACGTGCCACACAAGCAAAGAAACAATCGCAATTTTGCAAGAATAGATTCCTGGCCGTGTTATTTTGCAAAGATTCGATCACAATTAGCCCCCGAGATCTTGTGACTTAACACCTTTAGATTTTTTTCTTTCGGGCCACGTGAAAGATACGGTCTATGCCACACTGTTAAGTTATCGACAGCATACTAAATATTTGCAAAAGATTCAGGTGGTAAATGATCAAATGTGTCCTCGTAAATGGTTTAGATGGAGCAGGCGTTGACTCTCTGTACCTAGCAAAATCCGAATAAATATGATTCTCCGGCTGCAACCTCTCCATCGTATATAACTTACCTCCAATTACTAATGCTATTTTTTTAATTTTTGCGCCTAGTCCAGTTGTTTAGCTTTTATTGTGTTTAAACGTAATACTTTTTGCAACAACTGTTCTTGTTTGGTTAAACCATTAATGAAGTGAATAATAATTTGTTTTAATTTGTGTGAGTGTTTTAATATCTCGGCTTTTTTAATAAAATTCACCAGTTTTAATTTTATAGGTTGAATATGTTTTCTTTTAGGTTGACAAATTCTATAGCAGTTCTTCAATATCTCGGACCACAGACACGCATGCATCACTCATACATTTTTTTCTTCTTGTTTTAATCTAAATATTAAGCGTAAATACCTTACCAAAGCAGTACATATCGAACTGATTGAAGAGTAACGCACCTGAAATAAGATAAAAGGTATAAATTCAGTGATACTACAGAAGCTACAAAGCAATCATCGCAGTTTTACATTGTTGTTGTTGTTTATAATTCATTTATATTATAAATTTTTTATACAATTTAATTTCACCAATTTAATAATGATTAAGAGTTTCATTTTTTTGACTACTTTTAAACATTTTTTTTTAATTTTCAAGTTTAATTTTAAATTTTCATAATTATCAAGTTTGTAGTTCATCTGTATAAACTTTCTGTTTAATAACACTTTAATACAGTTTTTAAATGTTGAAGTCAATTATTCGAATGATATCATATATCACAGTTGTTTAATGATTCTTCTTCACTTTTTCGAATTGGAAATTTTTCAAAAGGTTTTCTTAATTTGTAATTTTTTGTTACTTTTTGATTTTTTAAATTGTGATTTGAATTTTAGATTATTGTCTTTGTAGATTTTGAGGTACCGAAAGTTTTTCCATGATTGGTTTCTTACTGTCGATTTTCAAAATTGCAACATTTGAGTTTTATGTTTAGAATATTGTCTTAATATACTTTAAGGTTCTGAAAGTTAATTTATAACTGTTGCTGATTCTTTGAAATTGCAACTGTAGATTATTGTCTTATTTCGTGCCTCTTGTGATTTGTAAAATTGCAATATTTGAGTTCAATACTAAATGATTGTCTTTACAGATTTTGAGGTTCTGATGTTTTTTTTATTAATTTGTTATTTTTTGTTGATTTTTGAAATTGCAATTTTAATGTATATTTTTTCCTTATTAGATTTAGAGTATCTGTAGGTTATTTTAGACTTATCTTTTTTGTGTTTAAAAGACCGAAATTATTTTGTATATCATTTGTATTAAAACTTTTCTTAAACATTATGAAGCTTTTAAAGCCAAGTTACCTAACGGAGACTTAAAATTTTGAAATTAAAATTTTAAGATTATTATCGTCTATTTTATATTTAATAGATGGCTACTTTTTAAATTATTTTAAATAGAACTTTTTCTTAAAAAGTTTTAAAATTTTGAAGCTAACTCTTTGAATGGGATAAAATATTCAGTAAAAAAAATTGGTCTCCTTAGAAATTAAAATTTTCGACTTTAATTTAAGATTCTTATTATCATAAATCTCTTTAAATAGGTAGCGATCCTCCTCCAATTTGTAGATAATACTGCTCTAATCATACAAGCTCCCACACTACCAAAAGCCCTTTAATTCCTCCAAGAGCTTATTGACTCCCTTCAACATTGGTTTACAAAATGGCGCATTAAAATTAATCCCAATAAATCATAGCTCCTAATTCCTTAACATCACACAAATAATTCCCCTTACAATTTCTTAATTTCCCAAACTATTATCCTCCCGTCAGTTTCCATTAAGTACTTCGGAATAACCATAGATCAAAAAATCATTTTCTAAAAACATACTGCCACAATAAAAGGTAAAATTACTTCTAGAGCCAAATGCTTTAGAAGTAAAACGTACAAAACGAAGGTATAAATATAAGAACAGCTGTAAAAATATATAAGATGATCTGATGATTCCAACCACGTGGAATATTGAAGTTAGCGAGCAAGCATCCGTTCGTACCCTAACAAAACTCTGTCATTCTTTTAATCCTTTACACCATCCTTCTATCCAGCTACTCTATGATATCAATTTAGTTATCCCCATTCTAGAACCTAGATTCCAATCAGAAAAATTCTTCAAAAATATTTTCAACTTCCACATATTATCCTTAAATGAAGACTTGTAATGAAAACCGTGCCTAACCCATAACTTTGAGATAAATGATTTTTTTCGCAAGTGACGTGCATTTGCGAACCTAATGGTCTGCAAAATTTTGTACAATTAGTGACGCAATATATTATTTTTGCTTGTGGCAACACATTTTGGTTAATGTAAGGTAAAGTTGCTTAAGTCGTACCACTGCTTAAGACGTATCACCTACATTTAGCACAAACTACAGCGAAAACAGCACAATCGTCGGTAACCAAATACAAATTTGAGTCAACCACGTCGTGGGACGTATTATTATTTAAAACAAACAAACCACTTTGTAAAATTTGACAGCAAGTAAGTTTATTTCAATCTTCTTATAATTTTCTGCATATTTTTGTTAGTAAATCTTGGCAGCAAATTACTGACTAAATTATGTTTCTTATTAAATATAGGTACAGTACAATTTGCATAATCGTTTGGTAGAAACGATATTCGTTTAGTAGTATTCAATATTAAGTTATATTTAGTTGTAAATTTTAATGTGCTGTGTCTTAAGTCGTACCCGCATGAGATTCCTAAATCGTACTGGTACGACTCAAGAAATTATTTTTTCGTTTTTTCTACTCTCATATGATGTTTCCTACATTCTTTATATTTTAAGCCATAATCATGCCAAGACAGTTTAAGCGAATTTATAATGGATGGATACAAGAAAATATAAACGAGGCCTTAAACAAATTATCAGAAGGAGTTATATTGGATTCAATGAAGCCCATCGACAATATAATATCCCTTAACCAACGTTACGTCATCATTTAAAGGATTATATAAATAAGAATTTCAAATTTGGAAGGCCTAAGGGTATAACTGAAAATATGGAGAAGTTGGTTGCGCATATTCTCAATTTAGAATCAAGTTTTTTTTGGGATTACTGCAACTGATCTAAGGAGACTTGCTAATCAGTTGGAGGAAAAATTTAAATTACAGCCGTTTCAATAAAGAAAAAGAGATTGCAGGGAAGAAGTGGTACTATAAATTCATGGAGGATAATCTTTGTTTATCTTTACGTACTCCAGGAGCAACATAAATGGCCAGGGCCAGAGCTTTCAATAAAGAAAGTGTTTATGGATTCTTTGATAAATATGGATTATTCACTGTTCACAAACCATCCAAAATAATTGCCTAGAATGGCAAACATCACGTTGGTACACTTACAAATGATGAAAGAGGTTTGACCACTTCATGTGGTCAAATGAATAATATTTAAACGCATGCGAATGAACGATTCCTTAAAAAAACTTTTTGTTCAATAGTTGGAAAATTTTATCAAGTATACAAAGTTGGAGAATAGTAACAATAAGCAAATACTTCTTCTTTTGAATGAACACATTACCCATACAAAAAAATATTGAAGCTATAGTATTAGCTTGCAAGTATGGTATTATAATGTTTTCATTTCCTGCTCATAAAACCCATCGTTTTCAACCATTGGATAGATCTTTTTTTTAAATCTCTAAAAAACAATTATAACGAATCTTCAACTTCTTGGTTAAGAACAAATCTTGGAAACACAATTAAACAACCCACTATGTCATAACTGTTTGGAATTGCATATTCAAAATGAGTTCGTATAAATATTGCTTTGAATCTACCAGTCATGCAACAAGCATTAATTTGATGTCCGTATTCACGCTTCTACAGCTGTGATTGAAAACTTTTTACGCACTATTCCATTGGAAATAGGCCGCATCTAAGGAATATCCCAACATTTTAAAGGGAATTATTTAAAGAGGTGGTTATAAACTTGAAAAAGTGTTTAACGTAGACGAAACAGGGCTTTATTGGAAGCGAATGCCTGATTACACGAACATTTCAAAAACCGAAAAATCTGCGCCTGGTTACAAGTTGTCTAAAGAATGATTAACTTTGCTACTTGGTGCAAATGCCGGGGGTGGTTTTAAGCTAAAACCACTTTTAATATATTTGTCCTTACAGGACTAAATAAAAATCAATTACCCATCATCTGGAGATCCAACAAGAAAGCTTGGATGACTATAGCTACTTTTGAGGATTGGTTCAAAAATCACTTTTGTACAGAAGTAAAAAATATTTGTGAGACAATAACTTAAGCAACAAGGCTTTACTAATTTCGGATAATGCATCAGGGCATCCTACTAATTTATCAGAACTATCTGAAGATTTCATGATTGAGTACCTTCCGAAAAATACAACAGCTCTGATCCAACTAATGGATCAGGGTGCAATAGCTACTTCTAAGGCATATTACCTACGTCGAACTTTCCGACAAGTTAAAACATATACTATAACATCAAGGATGATGTTGACAGCATCAGTGAACCGTGGAAGAAATTAAAATTAACAACAATGAACCATGTTTGGAAAAAAAAATGTGGCCAGAATGTGTAAAAAGTAGTGATGCAGAAGTTAATTTCCTTCCTGAAATTAGGCAAAATATTTTGGATCTAGCATATGATCTCGGCTTTGAAGGTTTGAACGAACGTTATGTGCTTGATCTACTTGAAGCTGATAGGGAACCCCTTTCATATGAGGAGCTCATTCAGTTGCAAGTAGAATCGGCATTTGATAAAGAGACAGAGCCAGGGGTATCCAAACAGCTAACATCAAAAAATTTGTCGAAAGCTTTTTCCTATTTCGAACAAGGAATAAACATCCTCCTTGAAAACGATTCTGACGTCGAATGTAGCGCTAAAGTTTCTCGAGGAATTAACTTAGACATTAGCTGTTATAAATCACTGAAGAACGAAATAGACAAGAAGGCAAGGCAAACAACGTTGGACAATTTTTTTAAGCCAGGCCCATTCTTACCAGCGAAAAATTATGACGACAGTGATCTGCAGGTTACCATTTCTTCATCGTCTTCAGATTAAAGAAATTAAAAAAAAATATGTATGTATACATACACATATTGTATGTAACATGAAGTTGTTTCATTTTTGTTTATAGATTATTGTTGGTTTTGGAGTCTGTTATTATTTTATGTACAAATGTATGTACTTGTTATGTATGTATTTTTGATTTAAATGAAATAAAAAGATAAAATGCATTTTGAATAATAAACCATGTTACATATTTAACAAATTTGGAACCGATCCCATTGAATTTGTATGAATTTGTATTAGAATAATTGATTCTCTATACGGCTTTTCGCTTTCCGGCCAAAATTCGTGGAACGTATCTAGGCCGTAAAGCGAGGTATGGGTGTACTTTAGTTCCGATTCCTATAATAAACCAATGCAAAAAGTTCCATAGATGCTCTTCCTCGTCAGTCGAAATTACGAATTCGCCTAGAAAGCATTAAAAAATGAAATGAAAGAAAAAATTCAGTAATTGATAAAAAAGAATTGGCATCAAAAATTTAAAAGAAGAAATGCCATCGGTTGTGTTTTATTTGTCTAGAAGATCGGACGGAAAACATGATTCAATGCTTGAAATACAAATCTTGAGTATACGATCTTTGCGCTCGATTGAGCAAGTGAACAAAGAGATTTGTATGTAATGATTGTACTTATTGAATGCATCTGTAAACATATGAATAATAATTACATTTTAATTATTATCTTTGTTTAATTGAACTTCTAGGTACGACTTAGGATATAGGTGGTACGACTTAGGCTATAGGTGGTACGACTTAAGAAGCAAGTTGACTTAGTTGAACTGGTGTAAGTTTTTAAGATTTAGTTTTTTACGTGAATACATATATAGATTTTCTAGTTTCGTTATAACACATAATACCAATATTAACAAAGGTCTGAATAACACATTTAATTTATATTTATTTGATAAATTCCCTACTTCGAATTATTAAAAAAAACGTATTACGTTGACATTTAGAAAAATGTGTTAAGAGCCAATAAAGTCTCATGAAAAATGAGTTATGTTCCAAAATAGTTTCAGAGGTGCTATGTGCCACAGCTACGAGTATACTACTATTGAAAAATACATAAGTATATATACATTTTATAAAATAGTAGCGTAATAACTAATAAAATAATACTAGCAAATACCAAAATTTAGCAGCCTAGGCTAATAAGTTTCTATAGAATTCTCGATTCTCCTCCTTCATGAATGGGATTATTGCTTGAATGTTTTCTTTCTTCTCGGCCTTGATACGAGTTGCACAGTCAAGGTCAAAACATTAAAGATAATAATGTTTTCTTGCATAGCCTGTTTCCCGTGCGACTTTAAATAGTTTGTAATTATGTAACAAAAATGGGAAAATATTTACAGATTTTGAAACTATAAGTCATGCTTCACAAAAATTATTTTTAATGATTACACTTTAGACTATATATCAGCACACATCTCTACATATTAAGACAAAATCAAGAAGACACTTATCAAGTCTGTTCTAAATATACTCAAAAGTAATGCGACATCCCTTAAATGTGGTTTAATCCAGTAACAAATACGCACGTTTTATTCACTTCAAAAAAAAAAATTGCAAAAACTTTTTACTACTTTATTTTGTTTGCGATTTTACACTTATACCTGTTTTAGTCTGATCCTTTCTGAACTGAATTAAGTGATTTTCAAAAAAGGTCGTAGTGTTGGTATGAAAGAGGCCGACATTAGTTTGAGGAAAATAGCCCGAAGATTCGAAATAATACCATTAACTGTAATGCGAGTATGAAGAAGATGGTCTGAAAAAATGACTATCAGCGACAGAGACGTTCTGGTAGGCCTAGGATTTTACAGGGTGGTCAAGAACCTTACTGCTTGCGATACGTAATCGTCATGACACTTTTCGGTAAGTTCTAGATGCCTTTGTTGCAGCAATAGGACGTGTGGTTTCTAGGCAAAAGTTAATCTAATAGTTCTTTCCATGGGCCTTTATGCATTCCGTCTGTTTTGGGTGGTGCTACCGATGCCTCCGCTGCACAAAGCTCATCGTTTGGAATAGTGTCAAACCAGATTCAACTGGGATATACAGTGGAACTTCATTTGCTTTAGTAATAAGTCCATATTCTGCTTAGGGGCCCATGATGGACGTAGACGTGCCTGTCGATTTCACGGTGAAAGGCAAAATATAGAGTTTGCCTTAGAACGCCACACAATCAATACAAAACAACGCTAGGTCACGTAGGTCCCGTCAAACCAAGGACTTTATACAAAATTAAGGAGTAGTGCTTTTAGATTGGCCTCAAGATCTCACTTCAAACGAAAATCCGCGACAAAAAGGTATTAAAGCAGTAGCATGGGCATAAGAGAAGAATGATGAAAAGAGCAGGAAGATAAACCGGCATGTTAAAACTCACTCCCTGTGTTTAAGTAGCTAGTGATGATTTATATGTGGAAGAAGGAAGAATAAAGAAGAAACAAATCGACAATGTAAAAAAATCAGTGGTGGACTGAGTAGCTACCAATGTTGGACTTGATAATAAGAGATCGGATGTGTAGGGAAAATAAATTATAAATTGAATAGCTACTGGTGGCATATTCGTTAAAACAAGCAAATGGATAGAAGAGCAAGAAGTTCAAGAAGCTGAAAGTGGATCAAGAAGTTCTTTAAAGGTGAAGATAAATAATACTAAGGGAAATAATTATTGTGAAGGGAGAAAGGCACAGTTAAGAATAAGGAAACCGAGTTTTGCTATAAGCGTATAGGAATCTGTAGGAAAAATATATAGTAAAGTAAAAGATAAATAATTTGCATGACTAGATAAAAAAACAATTTAACATTTGCTTCCTTACAAATGAAATAAATTTAGCACCGGAATTTTCTCCATTATTCCGACACACAGAAGAGACTTAGTAGCAATTAAAGTTGACTAATATTTGTACGTAACGTACACGCCGAGTGAACATCATAGATAATTAAAGCGAGTGAATGTGTATAGGTGCAAGGATATTGTAGGGAGTTAAGCGGCGTCGTGACGTTTAATATTTAACGCGTTCCGCTTTTCCCCGCCGACGCCCACAACCGACGACAACGGCAACGTCTTGGATAATGTCGCTATCTCTATGCTTCGCGCGCGGCGTCCTCTACTTGCTTACAATAATTTAGCGTCGCGTAAAATTCGAGAAATTACCCGCTCGTTTCGAGGTGCACTTAAAATAGGACACTGGAAACGACTAAAGGGGCTTTAACTAAATTTTCCTCCCTTTTATGACTGCATCCCGCCATTTAGCGCAGGATGTATTAATGCGTACTCACAGCTTTTGCTTGACTAACTTTTATTTACATTGTTCCCCTATTTATGGACAAACTGCTACTATTATAGAGTAAGTCTCAAAAAATAAAACGTTAAAAAAATGCAATAACATTTAAAAAAGGGATAATATAATTAGTAAATTAACTTAAGCAATTAAAATAATTTTTTGAAGAATATAGGATAGCATTTCCTACTATACTAATTTTCGCTTCCTTACCTACTTGCCATATAATACCCTTTTAATATTTGCTCACACAACTTGTTGCTAAGGAAACGAGCGGGTGAAAGTAGATATTCATTCCCCAATACGTCAGTTTCATTCACCCCAATATCAAAGTAAATGCGATATTGCCAAAGGTGTTCTTTATGTCTGCTCTTGCTTACTGTAACTGATTAAATTAATGGAATAAAACACCAGGAAGATTTTATTCGATTTCATGTCATGAAATTGAATTTTTTAAATAAATAATACACAAACTATATGAATGCATCAATATGTTTTAAACTTTATGATATTATTAATTATTAATGGAATAGTTTTGTACAAAAAGTAAATAATGTAACAGTAACCAATGTATATAAAGAAATAAATACTATCTACAAGACACTAAGAAAACTTGCACAACGTATTAAATAAGAAACCAAAACAACTTGATACAAGTTTTAAAAAAAAACATATATGACAAACCAGATGAACGACTTTCTAAAGAAGAACCAAGTATGATCAGAAAAGATTTTAAATACTTCTTGACGCTATAACGACTACCAATGGAAGTGAAAATTAATAGCAATCTGACAACAGCTGAAAAAATATTTAAAAAAAATAGTGTGATTTGTTTTGTAGACTTAATAAAATTTTTTGTTGTAGATTTGCGAAATGTATTCGTGTTCTTAAATTACCAAAAAATAGATTCTACTATATGGCCGCTGACGGCAGCTCTAGCTCGGTAGGCAGTCGTGGTTAAATATAAAAACAAAAAAATTAAAAATTAAACAATCTTTAAATGGGCGCCACTTGATTTTATAAAATTTTAATAGTAGTAAAACCCTTAAGAAACTCAAGAAAAATAGGGAAATTTTAAAATTAGTTGAAAAAGAAGAAAACAATTGTCGATTTAAACTATATTTTAAAAAAATAACTGAATTTTAATATAATATACAAAGTTTAATTGTAATTCATATCAAGAAAAAAAATATATATAATAATTAAAATAATGGATATAATTATAAACTAATCTTTTAGACGGAATAAATAGAGCACTATGACTAAATATACAAATACAACAACTGATAATAATTACATTAAAAAAAAACAATTATAGTTCCCAATAATAATTAAGTATAAAAAAATATTGATAGACACAAATGCAGCTATAGTTACAATCAAAATTAATAATTAACTTTCCAATTTCTAAAGTTGGTAATTAAATTCTGAATAATTAATTAAATCAAAAAAAATATATATATAGATGCAACAACTAAATCTAAATTGATACCAAAGACTATACATTAACAAACACAATCACCAATTTACCTGCAAACTCCTATTACTAATAATTCAAATTAAAATAATTAATTAAATTCATATTCAAAACTATGTACACAAATAACGTTTTTCTTTTGTAGCAAGGATGACGTCAACCCCCTTTACATCAATTAATAAATACAAATCAAATAAATGCACTATATTCAAAATAATCATAAAAGCAACAATATTATTTATTATGCGTATAACTATTAGCAATGGATAACAAAAAAATAAATTAATCTCGATATCCTACACTATTACCCTTCCGGTTTTAAAGAAAATTAACTGGAATCAATATATCGTGGATAATAATAAATCTACGCCACACTTCCAGTTTGATTCAATTTTAAATAAAAGCGTTCAACTCAACTTGATCAAAATTCATTTAAATTGCGACTCTTAATTAACAGAAAAATCTTATTATATAATGTGGGGACTTATCTCATCGGTTTTCCGCTGAGCAGGAGTTTTCTGTCTGCTTCCCCGTGATTCTCTGATCCGGACGGAATATCTACTGCTCCGACTTCCCACGTGGACCGTTCTCCCGCAGAAGAAATCCAAATACAAGGAGAGGACCCTCACTCGAAAATATTCTTCGCACACAGCCAAGTAATTTCGAACCAATTTTTTTGGGATATTGTACCCTTAAGAAAGAGGCCTAAAAGAAAATAAAATCGGGCCTGACTTTAGTCGGAATTCTAAAAAAATGGAAAATGGTTTCCAATGACAAAAATTTTCAATTTACCTTGTGGTGTAATGCGGCCTCAATTGGAATAATCTCCGAGGAGAAGAACAGCGCGAGGATCGCCAAGATTTCCTCCGCTAAAAATCGAAAACGCACACAGCACGATTTTTTTCGTTTTCTTTCCGAGCACACAGCTCCACACAGAATCGTCATTAATCTCTTCGTCCGCGAATTAACGAAATTTTCCCCCTCCTCTCATGTCCATCACGTCGGTCATTTCGATATATCGACAATAAATAATCTCCGGTCGACAATAAACAAGTAAAACTGATTTTACAAGTACTAATGAAAGACTAAGAAGAAACTCGATAACCGTTGGCATAAGGAAGTTTAATTTTATATTAAATGGTATTTTGTAAGTGTTAATTTTAATTGATTGCAATTATGATAGTTGGGTGGTCTATGTTAAATGTCCATTCAGATATTATATTATTTTTATTCCCGCTTTTCTCGGTATCATTCATTCAATTTTCCCCACTTTCTCACGGAAATCAAACGTAGCGAAATGTGCACGTTACAACTACATTTCGTACCGCAGCTAAATAAACAATTAAAAAGATCCTAAAAAAATACTAAATATTCAGGTGACGCACCACATTAGAAAAAAAAAACTCTGTAAAAATTACTAAGATAAACTACTTCAAATCTCAAATTTGACTCACTGAAAAACAAATCATTAATTGTTGAAAATTATGCACTAAGCAATCCACAAATTCCTAAATTAGATATCCAATTATTCACAAATCCCATAGCAGGTATAGGAAGATTAAATCCAGTCTAAATTCTACTCTAAACAAGAAAGAATAAATGATGGTTAAGGACGTCAAATAAGATTGATAATAATCTTTGTCTAAAAAATGTATTGTGATTTAGCCAAAAACTAACTAAGGTTCAAATTCAACTTATTCAAATATTTGACACTTTATGATGTAAAATCCCTTTTCTCAAATATCCCAATCGATTCTACATTAAAAATTTCTAGAATGTTGTTTGTAGATGACGCATTCGTTGGCCAAAATTAATACCTATCTTCATGTTATTTAAATGGTAATGCATATGAATATTATTAAATTTAACGGTACGTTTTATGAAAAACAGCGATAATATCTTAACTAGAAATTCTGAAAGAGTTTCTAGCTAACATGTAAATTGACTGTTTTAAGAATTTCACATTTGAAATTTGGAAAAGCTCAAATATTTTTCCACAATCTGGTTTATATACATCAGCCATGTTTTTATATTTTTTTAGAAAAGACAAAGATATTAAAATCATCAATATCTTTGTCAGCAAATTGTTCGATTTTTATCGTAATATTAATTTTAAGCGCATGAATTAGAATTAAATAATCATCTACCATTTTTTTAAATGTAAATTTCATAAAATTTTAGACAACTCGAAATTTAGGTGATAAATAAAACTCGGTTTTGAGAATTTACACAGTTTCAATGTCGATGCACTGAGACAATTGTTTCGCCACACAGTGGCTTCGTCAGGAAGATGATTAATCTAATATTTAACTCGAAATTTATTATTTATTCGTTTATAAAGATTCGAGTTTATAAACACCGCTTAAGTAACAACTTGGTACTTTCAATAAAAATACTTTCAGGACGTTCAGAATTCCTCTTTAACAGTACATAAAGGACACTTGATTTTATCATTCCAATTATAGTAATAGTGATCACTTAAAACCAATAATTTGTAGTATATTTTTCACAAAGTGTGTTTATTAATCTACCTCAACCAATCATCAAAATAGAATCCGTTAAAATGGTACCTAATACTTCCTTCAATAACCATAATACCAAACTTCTTACCAGAATTAAGTCAATTTTGATACTTAATTTTGTTTTAAATACTATTAAATTATATATGTACACTTCAGACATTTATTCAATTGAGGGTCCAGGTATTTCGTTTTGAAGATTGTATGCCACGTGATGATATCTTTTCAGTCTTTTCAGCATGCCCTTATAAACTGTGTTTTTAACTTAACGTAACGAAATGCTGTGTATTTTTAAATTTTGTTCAATTGGTTTAGCTTTTTTCTTTACTTCTAATTCCTTTCCTTTCAATTATTATGAGTGAATTATTTTGGCAATGTTGGTGGGAGATATTTCTTCAATATCTTTAAGATTCACTTTCTACAAGGGCTTCTACCTACTATATCACATGATTTTGGACAATTATCATCCCTTGAATCTTATTTCCTTAATATTTCAGCAGATTTTACTAAGATGATTAATTCTGATCATTCATTTTTTAGTGTTTAATTAGGACAACAAATGTATAGGTCAAGATATAATAAGAAGTATTTTAATCAATTATATATTTAGTTCTTCATCAGTTGGTAAGGATTTTTCTGTACATTCTATTCTTTTCGAATAATGTTTCTGAACAAATATCCTTCGGTAGATTATTTTTGAGCAATAGTTAGAAAAGCAAGATTAATTTCCTATTTGGTCATACAATTTTTGACAATAATAGGTAATTGATTAAAACACTTGGTTTGTTTCACTAAATTTAGTGAAACAAACCAAGTGTTCATATAATCAATTACCTATTATTCCACAATGTTTCAGCACGAGGTAAATGAGAAAATCATTCATGAAATTTTTGACAATTGTCAACCATTAAATTGTTAGCTAATTTTTTTTTTGGAAAATAAGCTAAATTCTAATAAATATATATAAGCATAAATAAACATACCTTAGAAAATCAATAATAAAAACGCAGTTAAATACCTTTCTTCACTGTAAATTTAAGCAACAATGAAGAAAGGAATTTAACCGTTTTTTTATTATTAATACAATCTTTACCTAACTCAAGAACACATACATAATATAAAATCAGTTGACTTAAATTATTAAATTTATATTAAAGTTTATTCTCCTTAGGTTATAAGTTTTTTCAGCAATTATTATTTTTTCACAATAATTGGACCCATTTAAGACATCTTATTATAAAATTTTAGCAGATCCTAACAGGGTAATCTCTAAAAATATCTTGTATTACGTGTTTTAATGCAATTACCTTTTTTGAATCAATTAATTAATTTTAGAACATCCTGCATCAAGAATTTTGCAAGATCATAAACTCTTCTATTAGAGTTTTCTTTTTTGATCTCTGATTACTTTTATATCTGTTTTATGAAAACCTCTTTCTCTTAGATCATATAATCAATTATTTTGATTTGTAACCTAATAGTAAAAATAACTGTTCCATTATCAAAATGCAAATATTTAGCTTGTCCAAAAAGTTGTCTGATAAGACCCCAAAAAGTATTTAAAACTTCAAATATTCATTTTACTATTCTGGTGATTTTTTGCCAAGTTTTTATTAAATTATCGTTCAGTTGGTTAATTTTCTGCAATTTTCAAGAAGTTCTACCTCCTTAAAGTAGCAAATCTAATGAAGATTATTGACTCTAATCACTTCAATGTAATATCAAATAATATAACTGAGACAAGAGCTCAAAAGCTTCTTAAGTTACCAAAAATATTTTTGTTTTACAGAAACCTTTTTAAACAATCACTTAGATAACTTAGAAACTAAAACTTGTTTGCCCTTGGAACACGATCAGATCTTTAACTCCTATTATTGTTCACAGCTTAATAACTAAAACTGTTTTGACCATGATACATAAATCAGATCTTTAAGTACTACTAAATAAACTTATATGTTCCATAACTTTTTTGGCCTTGAAATAGGAATCGGATTTTTAGTTCCTAATTTCTTCACACCTTAAAAACTAAATTTGTTTTGACCATGAAACATAAATCAGATCTTTAGGTACTACAAAATAATCTCAAAATTTCCATAGAACCTATTTTGTTGGCCTTGAAACTCGAATTAGATTTTAAATTCCAACTTTTCAAACAGCTTAAGAATTAAAATTGTTTTGGAATTAAAATATTACAAAATAGTAGGTGTTGAGTAAATCAAATCTTTAAGAACTACCAAATAAACCTGATTGAGATTTTCCACTGCATTAAGACCGCAACTTGTTTTGCTTTATAAAACTACAAATCAGATCTTTAAATCATACAAAATAATTAAAAAATTTTCATAGTTTAAAAATTAAAACTTTTCTGTCCTTATATTGAATTGAAGTTTTTCTACCCCTTTTCCACTTCTGTATGCTTATGTATGTTAAGGGATTGACTTTTTGTTTCCTTCGTTCTAAGTAATAAAATGTATTCTCTTATCCAGGATTTATGTTTGGTTTCATCATCTTTAATGAACTTTTCTTTGATATTCTTTATTGCTTCGGTAATTATCTTAATTGGTTCTTCTGTGTCAACAATTCCTCCTAAATTTGTCTACACTTTTTCATTGATGTCCTTCTCTACTTGTTTCTTTAGTGTGTTATTCTTAAGGATCTTTATTTGTTCTTTGGTGTTAATAATTTCCTCCTAAATCTGTCTGCATTTGTCATTGATATCCTTCTGTACTTGGTTATTTAATGTATTATTCTTAAGATTTCTGATATTACATTAAAATCACCCATCAAGATGTGGAGTTCTTGTTTCATAATAAGGTTTATAATCTAAGAATGTCACTTCAATCATGCATATATTTTCTTAGTTTAGACTTATTTAACAAGAACATATCCACGTGCATGAGAAAATTATTGAAATAGTTTCAAAATAAAACTCACAGGCAATAATCTATTTTGTTCATGTTATGATAGTTTGAAATCCTTTTTAAGATTAATTATTACGAAAATTAATTTTAATTTTTTTCCTATAAAACATTTTTAGATCTTATCTGAAGATTAATTAATTAATTATTTAAATTTCTTTAATATATTTGTTTTAACTTTTAACAATTTCAGCTTGTTGTTTTCAACAGTTAATCACTGTTTGTCAAGCTGAAGTTGTTTAAACCACAGTAAGAAGTGTTACTAAAGGCCTGATTCCAAAATTTATTTTGAAGTAAGATAAAAACATACATGTTGGAGTAATCAGCCGTGAAGTAAATTATTTGTGTCTTCTGTAGCAGAAAATATAAGATCGTAATAACATTGTAATTTATTAGATATATTTTTTATTATAGAATTTAAGTAATCAAGTGTATTATACCTAAAGCACCCAAGTTGAAGAGGACTGAAAATCATTGCAAAGGAAAAATAGTCAACCACCATTACTTTTTTTAATGTGGGCAAAAAAAAGCATTTCGTGTCAGTACTCCAGATATTTAACAGATTACCAACAGGTTTCTTCTCATACTTTTTCATGAAATGCATTAACAAAATATTTTTGGACAGCATTAGTTACCATTTTCTTTTGATTTTGTAGCATTTTTAATTTTACCATTTTTATTTTTGTAGTATCAAATTTGACGACGGCAAATTGACACTAGTTATCAAATATTAAGGAATTAATTGGAAGATAAAGTGCAATTAATTTTAGATTCGAAACTACTACTGATTTTATCATAATTAAGCAATAAAACATTATTTTATATTATATTTAAATAAAATTAAAGAAAATTGTTTTAAAAAAATTTTGAGGTTGCATAAAAAATGGCTGCGAAACTATTTAGCGTAATCTCTCTTTCGGTCGCAAAATTTAGATTTTACGACATAATAACTTATAATTAACAATATTCTGTCATTGACTTTTAAGTTTCTAACCCTCGTATGTGCACAAATATGTGTTAAAAAAATGTTGAAACCTCAAATAATAATAAATAATTCTTAACATATATTTATGAACACACTTGGAACTAACAAATGCCTAATTTTTTAATCTTAAGCCATTATTTATTACAGTACTCACATATATTAATAAAACTAATTATATCCAATGGACAATTGTACGCATTTATCATACTTTCTACGTTTCACTGCGGTCACGTATATGCACTTACATAAATTTATGATTATTAATGCGTTACTACTAGAGGAATTGTAATGGAATGGTAATTTCATAATTTCTGTCAATTAAAAGTACGAAGGATGGTAAAAGAGATTTTACAGAGATGAAAACAATAAATACCTAAAGGGGATGAAATTTTTTTTTTATGACAGGTCATATCAAATGAATTTGATTGTGCAAGTAACAAAGATGATTAGCAGAGTTTAAAATTCGTAATTAAATGATAAAATATCGTTTGCAATGTATTTACATTAATACTTTGCTCCATTTATTTATTTTCCTAATTAAATTATTTATTTTGCTATTTAATAGAGAATAGTGGACTCGAGTTTAATTACAGCCTTAAACGTAATTCTACGTGTATTTTATTGATAATATTGTAATTAAAGCAATAAAATAAATTCTTAGGATAACGTATTTACATGTAATCAACACTGAAATCTTCGGAGAGTGAGTTTCAATGTTCGAGAGTTTTTATTACAATTACATACTGAAGAGCTTTCTCGCGTGAAGTTCCTCCGCAGAGCGTCTAGCCCATTGTTACCCGTTCTCTAAAATAAATTGAATTGTAAGGATACGGGTTGAGTTTTTTTTCAAATTTTACCTAAATCTGTAATTTTATTGAATTTTCTAAAACTATATTTTGAATAGGTTTTCTCCACTTTAACTACAATTACTATAACAGTTTGTATAATTTATAATAAAGTAATTGGATAAAGAAGGATACGCGGTGACCATTTTGTTTATTTATTTATAAATAAAATGGAAAAACAAAGTAATCTTGTCTCCATCATTTTATTTAAACAATTCTTTATTAGCTTCGCTTCTCCTGCTTACAAAATTTAAAAAAAACTTACAAAAAATAAACGATATACGTACATTTCATATAAAAAATACAAATAAAAGTATTAAAATCCTTTAGTTCGTTGTAGAAAATTAAATAATAAATTTAAAAATACGAAAACATTTCGTGAATCTACAACAATGAGTCTTACTAAGACTATAAAACAAATTAATTTGAAACAACTACTTCTCTAGCTAATACTTCGACAGACATTGAATAATACAAATTAATTTGCGTGTTACAAATAGTACAACTATCAAAGCAACACTAATTTGAATGAAATTATTTCTGTTGAATAAACTAATAAATGATAAAATGTACTTTAGATTGTTTAAATGTAACTATAACATAACGCAAATTAATTTGTATTAGTCTGTCAAAGTATTAGCTAGAGAAGTAGTTGTTTCAAATTAATTTGTTTTGTAGTCTTAGTAAGACTCATTGTTGTAGATTCACGAAATGTTTTCGTATTTTTAAATTGGTTATAAATAAAAGTAATTGGATTTTTCTTTATAGAAGAACGTCAGACATAAGTTAAGTGCATTGCATCAATTATAATATCTAACTGTAAAGCAATTACAGCTATGGTAAACCGAAGCGCAAAATGTACATATCCGTTTCTCTCGACTTTGTTGGTATAAATGACCGATCAGCAAACAATTATAGAATTATAGAACGCAGTATTGCCACAAATGGTAATTAGGTTTCGCGTTGAACGTAAATGAGTGAATAATTTTCAACGAAGTCCTTTAAATAACGAGAGGATAAAAGGAAGCATTTAATAAAATATATAATAATTTTGATTAAACATTTATAATTGCATAACTCATTCTACTAAGTAAAGTATCATTAATGTATAGTTGTTAGTCAACACATTAGCGTATAAAAATAATATCTTCATTAAAGTTCATTTACACACACAGATATACAAATCTACTATAGACCAATTCATGAGTAAGGGCGGTTTACGAACTAAGTTCGGAACATTCAAATAATATTGGTATCCTTTTCTACTACCTGATAACCGAGCGGATATTCCCAAGACGTACTATTTCGTCGGCCGTATCTAGAAAAGACACACGCGGCCTGCGTAGCTCGGTCTTAGACCGAGCGATAGAAGGAGAAAGAAATAGTTTACGGCTTACCGGTTATTTCATAGGCGCGCGCGATTTAGTCAAGCATTGCAATTACGCAGGGTAATTGAAAGAAAATATATTTTTAATGAATTTATTTCATACGTTTTAGCAAATGTGGAAATGGATATTAATACAAAAATACTTATTCTAATACAATAATATAAATGAAATATGAAATAACTAATATGAAAACATAACAAATTTCTGACATTCATTTTCTTTAGCCGCGCACGCCTATGGTGGAAAATTGCAACGGACACTACTTGATTCGGACGGACATGTCACCCCGACCGCCATCTCTCCTGAATAGCTCTATACTAATATCTTGACTGACAGTTTACCTGACAGTTAAATACTCGTAAGTAAAACGTATTTCTCCAATGCGCTATGCCGATGAGATACAAAATACATATGTTAAAAACCGGTCTTTATCTGTTGTTGATAGGGAACAAGAATTAATTCATGTATAATTACTAATAATTTAATTGTCTTATGTTTATTAAATACACTGTATGCGAAACCTTACTGAAACACTGAATTAACTACTTTAATTATTTACATATACAAACATATTTATTGATAAATAGTTACATAACAAAAATAATAAGTAAAAAAATACAAATTTAGAATCCATTTAACAGTATAAAATTGGTCTTTTGTCTTTAACTAGTTGTTTTAGTGCAAATAGATTTATACCTTAATGTTATAAATTTGGTAAACTAGATCATTACAACTATCTTTATATCTAGTAATGACATTCTGAAATAAAGAATATTATCATTATTATTATTATTATTATAAGATTATCGTTACTATCTTCACAGTTTATCTGATTTTATACTGTGTTTCAGTGTGCCCGGTATCTGTTCAAAAATACCAAGTCGAATCTAGAATGTAACGATTTTATAATTCAAGTTTTATGTGCGAGTAGTTTCTTTGGTCCGACATCAAAGGAAAATAAAAAGTTTATTGGGATTTCAGCGTGGTGGAAAAGTGACTTCACTGGCTGTAGCCACGTATTTATTTAGATGCAAAACCTTGCATAGCTTCATCTCCAATATACCTGCTGAATATTTTTGACTCTATAACATCATCTAAAATAATAATATTAGGGATATTAAAAAAATATTAAACCTTTAAAATAATTAAATTAAAAAGGTATGAAGAAATATATTTTAAAATATAGAAAACATAACTTTTTACATCACTTTTTATTACACTTTTCGTGACTAGTTTCGATTACACATTAATTATCAAACAAGTAGTTAAAATCTAAATTACAACCCTATATATATATATATAATTCTCGGATTAATTTTCAATTTATGAATTTCAAGGACTTCTAGTAAATCCATTTTTCTACCTTCCTCGGCGAGATGGATTACCGAAAGTACACCCTTGTCGAAATTATGGTTTTGAGTCTAATAGGTGATTTGCAAATGTTGAATTATTATGTTTTAAATTGTATGATCTTTGATGCTCTTCTATTCGAGTTTGAAAATTACAATCGGATTGACCGATGTACAAACTTCCACAATTTGAACATGTTAGACTGTAAATTGCTGACAAATAATTTATCGGTGTTTTTGCATTAAAAATTAAATCACAGAGTTCAGTATTTATTGTAAAAACAATGTGAATAAAAGATATTTTAAATATATTTTCTAGAATTGAAAACAATGTAATTACTTCTTCAATCCCACATTTCTCAATACTTAATAAATTCATTTAGCTTTAAATTATTTTTTTAACATAGTATACAAAATTTACGTAACTGTAAAGTTTAAGCTAAAGCTCACCATTTCCTAAGACTAACTTGCCAAAGGAATCTCTTCAACAATAGCCCTTAACATATTTGTATCCATTTTCCAGCTTCTGATCGACTTCGGTTCCATTTTAGTAATTGAACCGTAATAAAAATTAGATCCCCGACTAATCCTCTTCAGAGCCAAATCATAACTATCCAACAACGTCTTTTAGCCATTACTAAAAAAAATATTAAGGAAACCCTTAAATGTTACCCACCCAAATAAATACTATATCCTATCGGATATATTTAATTTTATCCGTATCATCTGAATAGTTTTTCTAGCTTACTGGATTTTTATTTGGGAGAGTAGTATACTTGAGTGGTGTTGAAGAAGATTATTGCTTAACACAGAATAAAACATAGTAACAAATAATTATTTGTGGAAAAAAATCACATATTAATATGAGATCTTTACTAGCCTGTTAATTCTTTTCAAGAATTGATAAAAAACAATTGCTCAGATATCGTGAGTTTGTCTGAGATGTATCTGCAGACTTCCTATCTGAAAATATTTATATAGAATTTTACATTTGGGACGCAATCTATTGCAATATTATACCCAACTTTCGGTTAGGATTAAGGTTAATGGTAAAAAATGTTGTGTATACATTACCAAATTTTAATTATAGTAAATTTTTAAGTGAACTAGATATAACATCAGAAAACTTATCCAAAATGATGATATTATATGTACTAGGGATTTTAATATAAACTATATTAATTATAGTTCAAACGCATCAGTAGTACCATTAAAATATTTTCTAGATTTATTTGGTCTAACACAAATGAGTAATACACCAACAAGCATTGTTATATCTCACCATGAACTAATATTTGGAGATATTAATCCAAAAAATCATGTGCTATCTCATTTAGTAAAAAGTTAAGCGAAGAAGGCATGCAAATATCTTTAAATGTACTAACTTTGAATTTTGTGGATGAAGCTAAAAATCTTGGATTGATAATAGATAAAATATTGAGAATAATTTTACATATTTCAAAGTGGATCCGAATAGCATATTCAAAACTTAAATTAATTTATTTTAATTAATTGCTCACTTAACCCGTGGTGAAACATATTTGAAAAATCTAATATAATAAAAATCTAATGTAAGAATATATTCTGTGAAACAAACCAAGTGTTTTTAATTTCTAATCAAGATTAAATTAATTTATTCTTTGAAATACTTTTATTATTTATTTATATTAGTACTCTCACATTTTAATTTCTGTGATGTAGTATATGTGCAATCTATGGATTGAAAAGAATTCAGGTTATACAAACGATTATCACAGATTAATTCATAGAATACGAAAATATGATGATGTATCACGAACACTAATGATAACAAATTGGCCTAATATGAAAGGGAAGAACTGCCTCTTTTGAACTCAGTTTTTCATATAATATTGCAAAGGTGTACAATGATATTCCGGCAGTGTAAAAAATTCAATCATTCCATGCATTTAAAGATCATTATCTGATAGGATCCGATAATACATAATTTCATGCCAATGAAATTAAACGTTACCCATATATATTTTTACTAAATTTATTAACATCTCTTATGTATAATATGTTATTAGATATATACTAGTTTTTTATTTGGGTTAAAGCAGATATGCTTCATGAAAGTATTACTTTGAACTCCACCCTAGGATCTTTTTATTCTGTTTGTAAATATATATTTTTGTATGTAAGAAGTGGGAAATAAAGACTATTACTTTCCCTATATAGTATATATAGGGGAAGTATTGTTTTCGTGCATGAAAATGTCTGTGGGCGCTCTATCTCAAAAACAAATAATCCGTTTGAGATGAAACTTTAAAATTAACGTTTTATCATTAAAAATTAGAACTGAAAAGATTTTGGCAAACATTCCTAAACCGGAAGTGGTTGTTTACTCGAGGCGTTTTTTGTATTTTTCTCGATATTTTTCTAAATTTTTACTTTCCCTATACACGTAGTATATAGGGGGAGTATTGTTTTCGTGATTTTTTTTTGAAAAATTTTTTTTGCGGAAATATCCGTTTTGGGGTACCCTGAACCCAAAACACTAATTTCTGGAAAAAAAAAATTTGTGTCTGGATGTGTGTCTGTCTGTCTGTGTGTCTGTCGGTGGGCGCTGTATCTCAATAACGAATAATCTGTTTGAAATGAAACTTCAAACTTAAGGTTTTATAGTTAAAAACTGGAGCTGAAAAGCTTTTGGTAAACATTCATAGACCGGAAGTGGATGTTTACTCGAGGCATTTTTTTGTTTTTTCGTTTTATTTTTCTAGATAAGAAAAATTTTAAAAAATGGTTCAAACAAAAGTTAAAGGGTATAATAAACTGAACAAGTTTTATTTGAACATTTTTTCAAAAAATTATTAACTTTCAAGAAAAAAAATAAAAATTGAAAATTTTGACATTTTTTGCCATTTGCTAATAAACCATTGATGTTACATGAAACTTATAAAACAAATAATTGTAGAGAATTTAAAATTAAACAAATTATTAAGAATAACCTTTTTACGTAAACCTCATAGTTTTTGAGAAAAATAAAGGGAAAGTACTATGATGGCCACATCACCATTTTAAAAATATTACATTACTCTTCAAACAAAAGTTAAAGGGAATGAGAAACTGAGAAAGTTTTATTAGAACACGTTTTTCATAAAGTGCTTAACTTGCGAGAAAAAATTTAAAAAGAAAAATCTGGATATTTTTTGCCTAGAATTAATAAACTATGTGAGTTACATGAAATTTTATTTATTTAACGGAATATACCCTTTTTTACAAATATAAGATAAACATGTACATTTGTTTAAATAAATCTCAAAAAAATGCAATTATTTTGTGTTTATTTATATTTTACAACCTTTTATTACAATTCTCGCGTATTTTTTGCTGATTGGAGGGTGAGATAGAGGCCACCCACCCACCCTATATATATATGATAACTTTAATTGCTAACCGTTGATGATTTTGCTGCTAAAAACCATCAAACCCTTTATGTAATAAAAAAGGAATCAAAATGTAATTTTAAATATAATTAACTTTCTATAGCAAATCTTATCTAACTTATATTTAAAGTCTGCCCACTCATCATTCATCATATTTTACTAATTTCATCACTCAAAAGTGCTTCCATTTTAATTTCATTTTTATTCAAAAAGATTTGTAATTAATTTCATTGGATACAACGAGACGATAAGGAATTAAAGATTATATGTATATGTAGGGTAAGTGGGTGGTCCTCTATCCCACCCTCAAGTCAGGAAAATACCATTAAAAATTATTTTTAAAAATTTGTTTGAATAAATTTATTAAGTTTTACAATAATTTTGTAGTTATTTACATTTTACAACATTTAATTAAAACCCTCGCTTATGTTTTGCTGATTGGAGGGTGGGTTAGAGGTCACCCACCCACCCTACATACATATAATAATCCTGGACTGCGCAAGCAGTATTTTGATGATTTACATGATTTAAATAATTATTAGTGGTTAACTTATTTTATCTTCTCAAGAATTTAAAAATATGGTTTAACTTCTAAAACTTATTCTTCTTAATTTAATATCTATTTGTATGTATCCACATAATTTCATACTGCCTATAAAATCCTCCCAACTGAATAGGTTTTAGAATATTATTTTTACAATCGCATTGATAATAAACTATCCACAAAATACTGCTTGCGCAGTAATGAATTTCTATTCCACCAGTAATTTATTGATGTAAATCATCTAGAAAATATTGCTCGCGCAGTATTTCTTATATGCAGGCATACATCACTGCGCAAGCAGTATTTTGTAGATAATTTAAGTCAATATATATTCTTAACCACAAACATCCACAACTGCGAAAGCAGTATTTTGTTGATGTACATGATTTACATAATTCTAGGTTAACTTATTTTATCTTCTCAAAAATTTAAAAATTCTGTTTTATCTCTAGATTTTAAATCAGCAAATATCTAAGTAATTTTAGTTCCAATAACCCTCTTTTATACACACTACAGTTTCTTGTACAGATGTCGGTGATGGTTATATGTATTTTTAAAAGCTTATCTTTTTTAGTTTAATATTTCTTTGCGTCAAATTTTCTTTCTTTCTTTTTTTACAAAATTGGACATCATTTATTGATGTAAATCATCTAGAAATATTTTAAAAAAATTGTAATTAATTTCATTGTATACAACGAGGCGATAAGGAATTAAAGTTTATATGTATATGTAGGGTAGGTGGGTGGCCTCTATCCCACCCTCCAGTCAGAAAAACATATTCAAAAATTATTTGAAAAATTTGTTTGAATTTATCTATTAAATTTAGCAAAAATGTTATGTTTGTTTACATTTTACAACTTTTATTTCTCTGGCTTATGTCTCACTGATTGGAGGGTGGGTTAAAAGCCACCCACTCACCCTACATATACAGATAAATTTAGAATTCAAAATTGAGCAAATTATTAAGAACAGCCTTTTTGCGTAATCCTCATAGTTTTCGAGAAAAATTTAGGGAAAGTATTATGTTGGCCACATCACCATTTTTATTATTATTATTATAAGTGTTTTATTGTGTGTGAAAGTATGAATTACCACGTAGTTACGGTCCGTGATGATTACTGCTTAAGTAAAAATACGAAACATTAATTGCAAACACACCTGCAAAATTTTCAAAGCAGAAGGATATAAATATTACAACATAAAAGAGGTCACTATATGATATTATAGTCAATTTAAATATTTAATCTAAAAAAAAAAAAACATATTCTTGAGATCAAGGTTCTATTTTGAAAAGGAATTATAATTTATATTACTTCACACTTTTATTAAATAAAGGTTTGCTTCTACCTATACATATTTAATTACTTACGAAATGTTCTCTTTCAACACGGGAAACGGTTTCAGATAGTTAGCATTGATTTTTCTCATCACCTGTTCCCAGCGGGAAACGTCTAGGAGGGTTAAATTACGAGATTTCGACGCCCGATTGATGCAATTCCTTCGAGATATACCGGTATCTGAAAATTTTGTTTGCGAGATATCTATATCAATCGCTGCCAATTCTAATTTAGCTTAATTCAAATGCTTAAGGCTCTATTTCATTACTATACAGTTAAACAAAGTTATAATTCTATAAAGTTTTAATTAAACCAGAAGAACTTTAATTAAATTGTTTTATCCTGCAGCGTACTCTCGCCCTACCTTAATAAATTATATATTAAATTAGCGTACTCTTGACCTACCTTAATAAATTATATATTAACATAGGTAAATAGTACGAGTGGTTAATGTACGAGGGATAGTGGGAGAGTAGATTCCACCGTGCGGAGCGCTGGTGAATGGAGTAGCCGCTGGGAGTCTGTTAAACTATTCAGTTGTATTTAGCTTTGTGTGTGCAAACTTACGTCTTGGTATTCATTATTATTAGCTGTTTATTTGGGTGTTTATAATATTTTATGAAATAAATAACGCCGCTAGTAAACAAATAAATTTTATAAAAATGATCAATTAAAAATTGAAAAAAAAAGTATACAACTAGCAAACCATTGTTTCTATACAAAAATCATTCTAATATTCTAGGAAATAAAAGTGGAGCTCTGGAAACTGCACAACAAAGTGACTACTTCCAAAACTCAAAAACGAATTGATTAACATTAGCCATTCACACGTTAACTCTTCAATATCACAATCTATACGAAGCTCACTCATTCGATTTACAACATTGATGGCCCATATTTTTATCCATATAAGATTAATCTGTATAGTGATACCCTTATTTTTAATATGTATCTATTATTTACATTTAATCTCCATAAATCTTGAAACGCCTTCGGTAAATTAAAACAGTATATTTATAGAGAGGAGAGCTGGCTCGCAAATTGCGGTACGGATTTTGTAACAATTCCAATAAAACGCCGCCGCTCCCAGAATCGAAATTTCTTGTTCCTTCCTATCCTCTCCTAGTGTCGCAGTTAATTCCCGTGCGCGCTCCAAAAAGTTTAATTGCGTCCCCTGGCCCTCCTTCTCCCGAGACGAAGCGTTTATAATTCACGAAAAAGTCTCAATTTGAATAATAAATGTAATCCAGTGTCGAATCGAATATTTCAGATGTTATTTAAAGGCCCGGTAATTGCTGGACCGGTTTTATATGTTTTGCATAATTTGCCGACTCCTCCCCGCGTCGGTTCCTCTAAACCAGTAATGCATAACAAAGAGCGTGTGCAGAAGAAATCAATAACTTTGATTCTTACGAGGCCCGTGCGTGGAATTCGAGAAAGGTGACTGCGGAAAAAATGTTTTAATATTTCTGGGCAACAGCTGCACGAGAAGGGGATGTAAACATAGATGTAAGGGTGGCACAAATGACTATGGGGAGAAATATAACCACATGAAGGTATATGAAAGAAAACTGCGGTCTCATGATGTTATCTACATTTCATCAGTGTTATTGAAATACCTTGTATATACTGTACGAGTAGCAGTAAAAGCTAAATAACAGATATTTTGGGTTATTACAAAATCACTTAATCATTTTCTTTCTAAATTATTTATTAGGCAATTATAACAATTATAATTTAAAAACATTTATTGTCTTCAACAGCGCTACAGTTATGAAATTCAAAATATATCAAAACCGGCCCGAGGCAGTTTTTTAAAGGGAATAATACTTTTATCATTTTTTTTTTTATAATTTGATGATGATAATTGACAGAAGTGTAGTTTGATATTTTATGATGTAATGTAGTTAAATCTCACATTAAGGTTTTAGTGGTTTATTTCTATACACATTTGTGCACAATTGACCATTGTTATTTAGAAATTTATCATAGATTTTTTTGTTGGAACGTCAGATAATTTATATAGTTTTCATTGTTTTACTGTGCCGATTCGTGTATGAACTCCCGTCAGTTTTTATCTATTTTTTATGTCGGTGATTGATTGCAATTAATCGATTTATTGAATTTTATTGTTTGTTGAAAAATTAACACCTTAATTTTAGTTGTTACAGAATGAAGTGTATTTAGTGTTATATGAACTTGTTACATTAAATAAGCGTCACCGTTACAATAAAATGTATCGATATAAATCAATTTTCTCCATTGACAATTGATTACTATTGTACGATATATGTAATATTAAAAACTCGAAGGCACCTACTTTCTTATATCTGTAGAGACTCTATTATTTGACGATATTCTAGGAATTATAAAGAAACTTGAACTTAAGTCTTTACTAACTTTGTTGATGATGAATGATCAATATGCAAATTTCATTTTATTGAAATTATTAGAACAATTTTCAGACTGTCAATTTAGTAAAATCATTTACGTAGTTTAGCTATATAACTTTATATAATAAGTGAATATCTAGTCTATGTATTTTCTTTTCTGAAGGATCTTAATTATTACTTTGGAAGAATGAAATAAATTATCTTTCAACATGTACAAATCATGTATTGTAATTGGTCGTCTCAATCAAATTGTACTCTCTTGATATTAATAACGGAAAATGAGGGCACTTCAGAAAATAAAATAGGTGCATTAATGAAGTTCAAGTAACTAGAAATAACAGTATCTTTGTCTAAGGCTTTAAAAATACTACCTTCATATACGATTTTTTTAATTGGATTTGGTTATATAAAACCACGTTATTTATGTAAAATTATGTTGTTAATGTGAAAAATGCAATTGGATTTAAGATTTTAAGTATTTTTGAAAATATTGATATAAGCCTCTAAGTTTCAACATTGGCTTTTGATCAAAATTTTGGTTTAGGTACATAAAATATCTTCGAAAATTACTTGGATAGAATAGATAGTGTTAACTTACTTCCAAATAATTGCAATCTAATTAATATCATAAAAATATTAAATTTTGTCAAGACTGTTTTCGATTCCGTGAAAGTTAATCTAATGGGTGTTTCTTAAAATATCGGGATTGTAAAGCATGAAGATTTGCCCGCCGAGATATGGCATAAAAAATTTCAATTTAGAGGAGCTTCGTTGGTCCATCTCGCGAAAAGTTGCTCTTTCATTTAATTTATTAATTATGATTTTATGTTTTACGTAATAAGTAGTACAAAGCGTTAAAATACCGATATTCATTTAGAACCACTTGATATTTTAAATAATTTCTGGTGCACTGCAGGAGTTTACAGAATTTTTAGTTGTTAAGTGCAAATTCATACTAGTACCAGGTTCGTAACAATAGAAACATTTGGCAAACATTTTACAAACGTCTGTAATATTTTTTTTTTTGTACTTTGTACACATAGGAATCTATTTTTGCACGAATCAACAATATTTAGTAAATTTTTACAACTTGATGTCAACTTGATGTCCTGACTGCCGAATTTGTTTTTTCAATATTCAATATTATAATTGGACCTTCATAAGAATAATTACAATCTATATTAGAAAAAATCTAAGTAAAATAATCCAATTAAAATAATCGCTACCTAATAATACACATTTTTATTGAAAAACTTTATACGTATTTATATTTAAATAATAAATAATGAATAATATTTTAGTGAGTTAGTTCGTCAAAAGGTTATTGACGAGAGGTCTTTGCCTTGTTTTGTCCAGTCATATGGCATCAGTCGTTAATGCCTATATGGATGAAACGACGAATTGGAATCAAATGTGGTTGAATTAGAATTTTTAAATTTAGGATATATGAAGACTTGTAATGAAAACCGTGCTAAAATTAGTTTTATACTTAAGTATGTTATGTGTCAAGGCTACCAACCAGTAAAAAGCGCTAAGCTCCACGATCGTTGGAAATGGTTTCAAAGTATTTTAATAGATGGCGGATATGTCAACTTCAGCGGTTTGAGTAAAGAAAGCCGTGCTAGGTGCAAGACGTATTATAACCTCATTATTATTTATTTCCCATTTAACGTGCGCTGGGTATTTCAACGCTGAACCATCTAGTTCATCCTCTAAGAGGAAAAGAAAAGATGGAGAAGGAAGCAATAAAACTCTCAATAAACTGAGAAGAAGCCAAGGAAAAGAATATGTGGGAAACAAAAACAAAGTAGGGCCATCTAAAGAAGAACCAGCAGCAACAGTAAGTAAACTTATAATTGAATAATAAAATGTAATAAAGTCCTTTAGTTCGTCGTAGAAAATTAAATAATAAATTTAAAAATACGAAAACATTTCGTGAATCTACAACAATGAGTCTTACTAAGACTACAAAACAAATTAATTTGAAACAACTACTTCTCTAGCTTCGTTTAAAATTCATTTTTCATAATTTTTCATGTTATAGTTACATTTAAACAATCTAAAGTACATTTTATCATTTATTAGTTTATTCAACAGAAATAATTTCATTCAAATTAGTACTGCTTTAATAGTTGTACTATTTGTAACATGCAAATTAATTTGTATTATTCAATGTCTGTCGAAGTATTAGCTAGAGAAGTAGTTGTTTCAAATTAATTTGTTTTGTAGTCTTAGTAAGACTTATTGTTGTAGATTCGCGAAATGTTTTCGTATTTTTAAATTTATTAAACTTATAATAATTATTAAACAAAAGTAACGAAAGTTAACAATTCATAAAATTAAGTATGACGATTTTTTTAGTCGATTTGCAAGTGTAAATATCAATGCAAAACCATTACACATAGCCATAAGCTGCAGTCTTTCACCAATTTTATAAGTTGCAAGACAGTGTAAAACAGAACTCATATTTAATTGGACTTTTAAATGTGTGTGGTGATGAAAATCCAGATGCAAGCAGAAGGCAAACGACTGTTTATTTAACCGTACCTGATTGATCTGGGAAAGTCGTGCAAGTCTGTAAACACACTTTTTTACAAATATTTGGAATCAGCCGAAGACGTGTTGAAACTCTCGTGAACGCAAAAAAGCGGACTTATGTCAAAGTCAACATAGGAAATACTCAATCCAAGAAGAAAATTTAGTAGTAGCACATATTTCCCGGTTTCTCAGAGAGGAAAGTCACTACGGAAGGATGAAGAGTAGCAAAGAATATTTGAGCCAAAATTTAAACATTAATCGATTGTATCGCGCTTTCAAAGACACCTATCCGAATTCTGATATAACCTATATCTACTATACATTTTTAAATAAACAAATTCCAAAGTTAAAATTTTACCATCTACGCAATGAAGGAAGATCATGTCCAATCCCAGCTTCCCATGGACCTTTAACAAGTACTTTCCCTACCAGCCCTTACACACAGTCAAATGTATAATTTACGCAACTTTCTTGCTATAATTTTGGCGTCGATGTTGTTCATGGCATGAGGGAATATCTGGGAGAGGAGGTAACGAAATTGCGTCGTGCATTTGGAAAGCAGTTACAAGTAGAATAACAAGAAAGGAAAAATTAAATATATGGAGTGATAACTGTGCTAGACAGAACAAAACTAAAGTGATGCTATTTTATGTATAGTCATGGTAACAAAAGGATATCTTGTTTCAAGTTGCCATCGAGATTTCTCCCAAATTGAAAAACAAAACAGATTAGAAAAATGCGAAGTCCCTCTAGATTTAGTCCACCTAATGACATCTGCAACCCCAAACAATCAATTTATTGTAACTTTAATGCAGCCTGAGGATTTCAAAGATTTTAAAGCTACTGCTGATTCAACACTGAATCAAGCTTCAGATTTCAAAAGCTGTGTGGATTCAGATTTCCACAGCACATCCTGAATCAGTAAAAATAAAATTAACGAGATGGAGCCTTGGAAACCTGTTAATGTTTTCAAGATAAACATTAATCGCAAATGTTTAAAAACATGAATTTACCACAGCTTGACTGTGCAATCAAGGCCAAGAAGAAAGAAAACATTCAAGCAATAATCCTATTCATGAAGGAGGAGAATCGAGAATTCTATACAAACTTATTACCCTAAGCTGCAAAATTTTGGTGTTTGCTAGTATTATGTTATTAGTTATTATGCTCTTATGTTATAAAATGTATATATACTTATGTATTTTTCAATAAAAGTAGTATACTCGTAGCTGTGGTACATAGCACATCTGAAACTATATTGGAACATAACTAATATTTCATGAAACATTATTGGCACTTAACACGTTTTTCCAAATGTCAACATAATATTTTTTTATACAATTCGAAGTAAATTAACCGAAAATGTGTTGCCACTCGTAGAAATAATATATTGCGTCACTAATTGTACAAAATTTTGCAGACTATTTGGTCCTACAAAAAAATCATTTATCTCAAAGTTATAGGTTAGGCACGGTTTTCATTACAAGTCTTCATGTTATGAGTATGATAATTGAGTAAGATGAAACAGACGAAATCAAGTACCGAGCATATGATTTAGATACGAATAGTAATTTTAACTTGAATAGGTTCAGTAATAACGATGTTTTTATTTTTCAATTAAAAAAACTATAACTCATTAATTTTATTAATCTTAGACTTTATAGTAATAGTATAGTCATTATTAAGAATCATTATAGTAAAAAAAGGCTACAAGAAAAAGATATAATAAACACATCTATTATTTTCCTTGCGAATATCATCCCAAATCCGAATGTGTTACAACTGAAAACAAATAACGATTACACGTAATTATAATAATCCGGGCAAGTAGGATTTGAAACTGCGCGCTAATGTGATAATAACACTATGCACATAATTAAAATAGCGCGCCGGCTCCATTCAACGTCATTAGAAGCAATTATTGGAAAATTTAAGTCATGCGCTCGGAAACTTCAACATAATAATACATAAATTAGTTCAATTAGGAAGTTATAAGTTTGAAGTGACTATTATAAGGGCTTACGGATGGAATATCAGTCCATAAAATAATGAGTTGTCTGTATAAAAATATATTATTTGTATGTTACAAGATCTTTTTTTAATTGCTATATAAATCATTACATCAAGATCTCTCAGGTATTTAGTAAGTTAGAGAAATTAATTGATATTTTTTTTATGATTATGATTTTTTTTTTACAGTATTCAAAAAATAATTAGTATTCCACGCAAAAATGTAATTCTTAAACGAAACAATGTTTTTAAAATTGAAAATCTATTTCGCTAATGTTTTCGTTTAATTTATTTCGGCACAAGAAGTGTTTTGGAAACATTAAGAATTCGTTTCGTCTCCCGGCGTGCACTTTCATGGCGTGGGCGCCTTTGATAAAATGTAAATACCCTCGCCTGCCGATATAAGAAACGAAGAGTAGGCCCTTGAAGGAGAAACACCAGAAGGGCGAGCTTAATGTACATATCAAAAGTGGAAGTCCCACTTACGGATTCGAGACGAGTCTCTGTTTTGCATAAACTCCGTGCCCTGGTTAAGAGTTAATTTCCCTTTGATTTTGGCCGTTTGTGATGGATGGCGTTCATTTTCCTTCCGCGCTGTAAATAAAATTACAATCCGAAAGGCGGCTGACTAATTAGCCCAACTCCATTAATCCAGGCGTATTCAATCATACTGATTTATACGTATAATTAAAATTAGGGTTTTTTTTTCAATTTGAAGGAGGCGGAAAGGATTAAGATGGATTGAGACGAAATGCCTAATTATTTTTTAATGCATATTATTAGGTTAATGATTAAAATAAGTACGCTAAAAAAATTTCTGCGACGACCTAAGGACTACATTTTCCTATTTTTACACATAGTTTATCATCAATAAAAAATATCGTAGTACTAACATCTCATGACTATCTTAAAACAATTTTAAATGCCATATAACTATAAATATGTAAATTTTTCCTAAAACGAGAAACAAAACTCTAGAAACAGTAAAACGTGCGCAGAAAATAAGCAAGAACATATCAGGGTTATTAAAATTTAAGCCAATTATAGACCTATATCACTAAAGTATATTTTTCTACTGCGATATGACACATAAAGGCCTTGTTAAAATATTTCAGTAAGGAGCTAGATCATTAGAATTTCTCATGTACCTGAGGTTCATCTAATGTTAAATTTTTGTTGCAAAAGCTATACTTAAAAACACTATCTTTTATTACTCATTAAATAGAGAGTATTTTAAACAATTAAAGGTTTTCCAGAGTAAATAGTTTTCCAATCGTTCTCCTTGGGGAATGGAATTGAATGAAGCTGTAAGATGGAGTAAACGCAAGAAAATAAACATAGGCACCTCCAAGATCCGCTGCCTGTACGAAGTAGGAAAGCTAGCAAACCTAAGTCAAAAAGCCAGAAAACTTAACATAGACATATTAAGCATAGCTGGGATATGGTGGCCCAGTTCATAAAAAAGGGTAACTACTGGCGGCACCCTTTACTATTCTGGTAGCAAAGATTTTTTATCTCGGAACATTTTGTAAGAAACATAACCAACGTTGTTTGTTTTTTCGACAGAATGGCCTTAATAAGAATCAACCCTACACCTGTCAACTTAAATATCATACAGATATATGCCCTAGTAACTGATGCTGCAGATGTGTAATTTGAACAGTACTTCTGCAATATAAAACACTTAATACAGTCTACAAAGAAACAAAATATATACGTAATCATGGGGGATTCTAACGCGCAGTTATGTTATGAAACGAAAGATTTGAAGGCCTAGTCGATCCCTATGGACTGGCCAGAAAGAGGAGACCAATTTTGCCAAGAAGAAGATATACCAGTGAACAACACCTGGTTTGGTTTCGATTACCACGCCGATGACTATATACGTGGAAATCCCCCTCTGATAAACTGAACAATATAGTCCGGAACCAAATAGACTTAATAATGACGAACAAAAGATTTAGGTCATCTATTACAAAGACATGTACCTACCCTGAAGCAGACGTCCCTTCTGAGCTATCACTCCTCCTCATCAGGACCAAGCTTGCAAAACCAACCAGGTCATCTCTAAAACATATAATTAACCTTAAGAAGCTCAAACAATTAGAAATAAGAGCAGAAGTTATAGCTGACATCAGTTTGAAAACTGAGAATAATATAAGAAGAAACATTCAAGAAGAAGACATAACCTGTCTATTGGATAAAATTACGGATACTTTGATAAGCACCACAAAGAATAAAATAGGTTTTAAAAAGACAGACAGAAAACAAAAATGGATGAAGGAAGAAATTCTCCTATTAATGAAAAAAGCCAAGGCGACGAAACTAAGTATAAAGAGGCACAGAAACGAATTAGAACTAATATTAGAATAGCAAAAATGAATGGCTCGCTGGTGAATGTAGAAAAATCGAACAATTGTAGATACTTTAAAATGACTTCAATTTGCATAAAAACTTAAAAAATCCGCAGAAGTTTGCAGAAAATCTAACCTCGCCATTCTAGTTAATCAAATGAACGAAATAATACTATAGGGTGTTCAGGAAATAAGGACGAATTTGAATTTGGGGCCATTTTGTCATATGACGTTTTGCAGTCGTGCTTGTTTCATGTTTGTTATTTGCGATCCTTCCCATTCGCAGCGTGATAGATTTTGTGTGCTGAGTATTATAGTTTGATGTTTATTTTCACCATAGAGATGGCAACTAAGCAACGTATCCAAGTGATAAAGTTACTGTGAACGGCGACAGTTACAGAAACATGCTTTCTGATTGGTTTTTCAAAGTTGTGGATTTTTCGTTTCAACAAGGTGGTGTAACATGCGAAACATCCCATGAAACGATTGCTCTGCTGACTGACAAGTCTCCCCAAAAAATGATCTATC
Source organism: Ontholestes murinus (assembly GCA_963969525.1). Taxonomy (NCBI): domain Eukaryota; kingdom Metazoa; phylum Arthropoda; class Insecta; order Coleoptera; family Staphylinidae; genus Ontholestes; species Ontholestes murinus. Next base: position 24,252,578 of record OZ018387.1, on the reverse strand, counting down.
TGCGTTGCAAGCAGGAATGGCCTGCCAGATCATGCGATCTTAGGCCTTGTGGCTTTTTTGTGGGGTTTTGTAAAATCAAAAGTGCACGTGAACAAGAAGAACCAATGGAAGGATGCAATTTAAATGGTTCTTAACGGCAACCAGATGTTTCTAAACGCGTCATCAAGAACTTCAATGGACACATTTCTTGTTTCTGCGCGGCCTTCCGTGGTCATATGGAAATATAATTTTTCATACATAAATGGGAGATACTACTTGATGTGTTTATAAGAAAAAAATACAGTTTCAATAAATTTTGCATGTTCTAATTTTCGTCCTTACTTCCTGAACACCCTATATATACTGAAGAAGAATCTTTTTGCGGACAAAGGACCAAGCAATAACAATATTGACTTCTAGACCGATAACAACATCAATTAGTAAGGATGAAATTGAAACACCTTAAAAACTACAAGAAACAACAAGGCTGCAGACGCAGATGAAATTACATCGGAAATACATAAACTTCTCGGTGAAAAAGCCATGACATGCTGTACAAAATATATGATACTGATCATTACCCTACCCAATGTCTGTCATCAATCTTAATTCCCTTTCTTAAGAAAATAAGTACCAAAAAATTTGAGGAACATAGACATTGCCTCATGTGTCATACTTTATATTATTTCTCTAAATGATTCATCAAAAAACATATAGGAAGTACGAAAGCGCAATCAGCGATACACAGTTTAGCTTCAGACAATGACTGGGCACATGAAAAGCTTTAGTTGAAAGACGAGTTCTTGTACAAAACTATCAACATTAAAGAGAAAATGTATATCTATGATTTAGACTATGAGAAAGCGCTTGACAGAGTGCAACATCATGAACTCATCGAAATACTTAAAAGGTTTCATCACAAAAAAACATGCGATGCATCAAAAGCCTATATAAATAGGCCAAGTAAAAATTGAAAACGAAACTTCGAACGCCATAAAAATCAATGGAGGGGTGAAACAGGGTTGTGTACTACCGCCCCTCCGATTTAACGTATACTCTGAGAACATACCCCTGGAAGCTCTCACAGACTTTGAAAAGAACATTAAAGTCAATAGCATATAGATAAACAACATACGATATGCAAATGACACAGTATTGATGGCCAAAAATGTAGATCTCCAAGAACTTATCAACAGAGTAGGGAATCACATCAAACGCATGGGTCCGAACATGGATATTACAAAAACAAAATTTATGATAATTTTCCGAGATCAGAATGTTGCGAGGAACGCTCTGTTGGGTTTCAACGACTTAACAATTGAAAAAGTACAAAAATTTTAATACCTTGGAACGTGACTCACAGAGGACTGAACATCAGACAATTAAATTATATGCAGAATTGAAAATGCTTAAAGAAATTTAAGGTTTTACCAGCACTGAATTCGATTTCAATCTTAATATCATTAAATGCTATGTATGGTTGGTGCTTCTCTACAAAATGGAACGCTTAAAGCAACATCAATGAATAAAATATAAGCGTTTAAAATGCAGTTTTACCTTAGAACAATGAAGAACTCCTGTTCAGCATGAGCTACAAACGAAAACGTTTTACGACGAGTAGGTAGGGATCGCGAACTTTTGACTACAATAAAAAGAAGAAAAGTAGCATATCTGGGAAAAATCATGTGGAATCAGAAATATTATATCCTTCAAGTAATCATAGATGGAAAACAAGGAATATTAAGAGAAAGGATATAGTGTCCAATATTTCATGAACATTTAAGTGTCAAAAGAATTGTTCTCGTTGAATCGCACATAATTTAACTCTCGAGTCGATTGTATGAATCTCTAAAGATGAGCTATAACGAAGTAAAACTTAATTGAATGGAAGAGACGAAAACTGAATGAAACTCCATTTGGAAAAACACAAATAAAACAAACGGTTTACGGTTTTAATATTTTAATATTGAACAGTGATGAAGCCACTCTGTGGTAAAACATGTTGCAATTTTATTTTTTTGTGTTTCGACAAAAGTTGGTTGCGCCTGAAGAACTTAATAACTGGTTTCCTGTTTTTTTTTAAGAAAAACCGGACATGTGGCCACTGTAGGTAGACAGCATGCGTGAACATCATTCAGTTTAGGTTCAGGTTCAACATGTTGTTTCTGTAAAGTACATGTGAAAAATTACGTTTACGTCGAGTCGCCCTGTGATTTTTTTAAGAAGACTTAAAACTCTTATTGACTTCATACTGGAACTAACAGAAAACAACACAAAGTTAATTGAGTTCAAGGATCTTTGGATCTTTGGATGCGACGTCCTTATCTGCAAAGAGGCCAACGACACGAATCTCGCAAAAAGATGTAGAAACAAAACCTACCATAGATAAAGCACTTGTAAGTACTTCACAATGACTTCAATTAGCATAAAAATCTTTAAAAACCGAAGGAGTTTGCAGAAAATTCAACCTCGAGATGCAAGTTAATCAAACGAATGAAATAATACTATAATACTGAATAAATACTGAAGAGAAAAAGAAACTTTGGGAATAATCCATTAAGAATCATTTTGCGGACGAAGGACCAAGCAATAACAATATTGACTTCATAAATTAGTAAGGATGAAATTGAAATAGCTATAAATACTACAAGAAACAACAAGGCTGCAGATCCAGATAAAATTACATCGAAAATACTTAAACTTTTCAATGAAAACAGCAAAAACGAAAATTTTCAACAAAATCTATGATATGATATGGTTATTACCCAGCCCGGGTCTGATATTAACCTTAATTCCCTTTTCATCAACCTTAATTCGCATTTTTAGGAAAAATTCGAGGGACATAGACTTATAAGCCTCATGAGTCATACATTAAAATTGTTTCTGAAAAGCATTCATCAAAGAGAATATTGGAAATACGAAAGCGCAATCAGCGATACACAGTTTAATAATAATAACACGAGTATTACACCCCTAAAGCACTTCTTCTAAAATTCTTTCAACTTATTTTTACACTAGCCTCCTTTGCTCCTCATCCTAAAATCCTTAACTTTTGGGAGATTTTATGAATGATATCTTTATACCAAAATGTATATGTTACACAATGAAATTAGCGTCAGTGGTCTTAGAACTAATGTTTATGTTATGATTATGTCAGTTTGGCTTCAAACAAGGACTGGGTACAAGAGAAGCTTTAGTTCCAATACAAGTTCTTGTACAAATCTGTTACGACCAAAGCAAAAATGTATGCATATGCTTTGTAGACTATGAGAAACTACAAACGCCTTAAAGGTCTGTTGAGGGATGAGACAGGGTTGTGTCCTATCAGCCTTCCTATATAACCTATACTCTGGGAATTCTTGGAAGCTCTCACAGATCTTGAAAGGGACATATGGACAAACAACAAACGATATGAAAATAACACAGTACTGGTAGACAAAAATGTAAAAGATCTCCAAGAACTGGTCAAGTGAGTAGGGAATCACAGAAAACGCATGGGACTGAACATACATATTACAAAAACCAAATTATTATTAATTCCCCAGTCTAGAATATTGGGATGGACGCTGTGTTAACTTATATTGGCGAACGCAGAAGGTCAAGTTCATGAAATTAATCAGAAATACCTGTTAATGTGCTGTAATAAAGTGAGCAAAATAGTCCTGTGTATCAGATGTGGTTCTACCAACCATCGTAGCTGTTTAGCAAAGAAAGACAGCACCCTGAAGGATGGAGATGCAAGAGTAATTTGTTGTGATGACATAACCTGCAAACCAACGATACTGGAAAGTGTAGAAAAGGATAACGAGGCGGTGGCAGCAACAGTTAAAGATACAACAACTGATTTTCTAGTAGCAGAAATCGCACTACTGAAGCAAATAATAAAGGAAAAAGATTAGAAGTATAATTTAATTACTAAATTATTGGCGAAGAAGGACTTTATTATTTCTTAAATTTTTCTCAGAAGAATTTGATGGGAGACGTAGTCAAATGCTTTCAACAAGTCGTGAAAACTAGCCTTTGAACTTGTACCCAGCGCGAAAGAATTAATTATCACTTCTACAAGTTTAAGGATAATATTCTTGGTTGAACATCATTGCCTAAATTCAAACTGCTTCTTATTCAAAAGGTCCGCATTTTCAAAATTTTCAATTAGCTGCAGTTGCAAAAAATTATCAAAGATTTGACTAAATATGGACAGTAAGGAAATAGGACGATAATTGTTCGGATCATCTACGTCATCATTTTTAAAAATGGGAATAACAATAGCCTTTTTAAAGGCGTCTGTAAATATATTGTTTCGAATCCACATATTAAAGATCTTAGTTAAAGGTGATACGATTATCTAGAGCTTCCTTCATAATATCAACGCGTAGTCCATATAAGTCCTTATATTTCAAATTTTTAGGTTGTTTATAATATTTCTTGTCGTAATAGTTGAAATCTCTTTAAATCTAAAAAATTGTTTTTAATTAGATAAGGAGGCCACAAATTTTTGGACGAAGTCAGAAAAAATGCATTCAATTCATTAGCCGAGATTTTCGACTCCATTTATTTTTACTTGATGTTTTTTGAAATTTATAATATTCCAGATCTCGGTCGAAGTTATTTCTAATATAAAAGTTGTTAGCCACTAACTTATATAACCCAATGGAACGTCTGTAAATACCTCTATATTGATTCCTTAATTCTCTTAATGTAGGAACTTGGCTTTCATTATATGATTTAGATATTAACGCTAATATATCTCGCATGTTATTTAATTTGTTGTTAAACAATTTAACCTGTTTGGTTTTATATCCTGACTTAATAAACTTAAACGGGAAAGATGCCTCAAAATGTTTAATAAATATTGAGATAAATAAATTTACGAACTCATTTGTAACTAAGCCATTATGGATTGGAAAACCCAATTTGGTGTTAAGATCATCAATTATTTCTTGTTTTAATGTTTCGAAGCTATTGTTTAATGATGTATTATTCAAACTTCTGTTACAGCAAATAATTTTATGATTGTCAAGAAATTTAATTGTATTTATTTCCTTTATTCAATCTGGATGATAAATACTGTGACGTATTTTTTAAATGTTGCGCCTTTTCTTCAACACTTAAATTAAGTAGTGGTTTGAGATATGATAAAAAACTATATAAATAATAAACAAATGGTTAAGATGAGTATTGGGGTTTGAAACTCGATCTACAGAAAATCGACTCTCCAACAGCGGTAGACTCTTCAACTCGTACAAGAAACCCTTGTCGTAGACTAATGTTTAATGTGTATTTAAAGCATTTAAAAAAGAAACTATTTTATAAATTTAAATAGGATTGTAACAAATGTAAATCAAAAGGAAAAATAACAGGGTCACAATTTCTTCACACCTAATTCGTAGTAGGTGATTAAAAATAAACATACAATTTTGAAATTTAAGAAGCTTCTACTTCGTTATTCATGTTTAATAATCATAAAACACTTTAACTTCATTTGGATAACACTTGATTTTTTTTTCGATAATGCAAGTTAAGTTGCCGAAACTATAGCCAACATATTAATAAAAATTAAGTGTTATACAAACAAAGTTGCAGTTTTTATTTCATGGCTGAGTAAATTGTGTTAAAACAATAACACAATGTACATTCAATGCTATATATGCACAACGAGAATGTATTCCATTACGTGCTATATTTACCAATCAATATATTATAGCTGATTGATACATTTTATTGTCGAGTGGAAATATATTATATATTATTAATTTTCTACAGAAGCGATTAAGAAATTAGAATTTAATGTACATTACCCTTACTATTCAGTTTGAATGCCCACAGGAAACAAGAAGATAACTTACCTGAAAGAAATAAAAAGCAATTGAAAATTTAGAACCGCAATATAGCGATTTACTACACTTAAAATGTTACAGTTACGTGTGAATTATAAATTTTAATCGATGTTTACGCCTTGAGTTATATTTATATACATTTGTATTCAGTAGGTATAAAACTAAAATAATCATTATTATTTGGCATTATATAACAAGTTTTAAAGTGTAATAAATATATTATTCCATTAATATCTAATGGTGTAACATAAAACAGACATAATTCCAATTTTTTATGGTTAATATCTAACCGAAATATAATATCTAAACGTAATTAAAACTGACTACTTACTTAGTTTAATAATTTAATAATAATATATATTTATCGAAATTTAGATAGATATAATTGCATTTCATATTTTTTTTTTCAAAGAGTCTAAAACAAAAATGAAGAGCAGTTATCCTCTACTATCTTACATAAATCAATGTGGTATATTAAGTGTGTAATTGATGCATGAGGACATTATTTTGTGATCAATTTTGAATAATATACTTTTATTACTGATGAAGGTTTAAGTTAAATTACATTTGTACATTAATTTAACTTATTTAAAATTGATCTATATAGGTAGACGGATAACTGCTCTGCATTTTTATTCTAGATTGTTCGGAAAAAAATGTAGAATGCAATCGTTCAAATTGTTTCACCAAGTGATAAGTGATCAACCAAATAAATGACGGCTGAAACTTGTTACGAATTAAAACTCGTTTGTGATAACAAAATGTATATTAACAAATGATTGAAAATACCTTTTATATATCACACACTTTTATCTTTAATGTGATATATAAAAGGTATTTACAATCATTTATTATGAATAAGAATGTATTACAAAGTCCTCCACAATTACCTGTTTAAAATGTATATTAATTAATCTACCTTATAATAAAACCTCAAAAAAACTTAATATACATGGCGTCATTTATTGCACTCCAAAAATGAAATAAAATACTTGGGTTAAATCATTAGTAATCAAACATTTCCCAACTTTTATAACCGCCATCAAATATAATCGCGTTGTATTGCAATTAGCAAATTATACACGGCTCGTAAGCCTAGGCTAATGTGGAAATGTCCTGTTTAAACTTGACTAATACAATGCGCTTGTCGCTAATGAACTGAAACTATTTCAGGTCACGCTAGATCAAACAGGGAACATTGGGAAGCTGGATGTTTCTCCCTTCGCCACCCTACAGCTCCCTCCGCTTCCATCAAATATTAATTTTATGTCGCCCCTTCGGTTTTCGGATAGGAGTCGATAAAGCAAACTAAATTATTAAGGTATTTGTTCCCTGCGAAAGTTTTAGCAGCACACATCAGAAGTTTGATGAGAAAATATAATACGTTGTTCTTCGGAGCTTTACATTTATTCGTTAAATGAGTTATAAGTAAAAATATAGTCAAGTGAACTAACTAAAATTCAATAAACATTTCAACTGTAGTAAAAACATGTACAATCCACATAAAATATTCTATTTACGTATTAATAAACATAATAGTAAATGGTAGAAATATGTCAAAGTATTTTTAAAATGTTTATAATAAATTGTGCCCATAATAACATATTTAATAGTGCTTCTATTTTTTTTTTCAGTCAAAGAGAGACCATAATTACTGATTTTATGAGTTAAATTACGATGATCAATAATATTAAAATTTCATGGCTGAGAGGCCGCGAGTCGATAGCCGTTATAAAAAATCCTTTGTTCTGCAAAATAATTTTATTTTGTTAACTACATGTATTTAAAAAAAAATCCAGTCGGATCGAATGTAGCGTTTATTAATAAATAAAATTACATTTATTATTTCAAAAACTAATTTTAATGGTAATATTCTGATTACAAAAATTAACTGCAATCCTTATTTATTTATTTATTTAAAATTTCAGTATCCTGTATCCTTTATATATAACCATAATATTTAATACTTTATATATAACCATAATATAACTATACAAAGTAATCACAAAAATTTTGCTCATACGACTTGCAGGCGGAGTTCACATTCTACAGCTATGTTGTTTTCCACTCAGACCCGATATCTTTCGATGGCTGAAATTCATATCCAATGTACATATTTGCCATTTAGACTATATTTTAGCCATTTTTTCTAATCTTCTTAATATGCCTAGTCATTTGTTGTAGCCTAAAATATCCAACAAGAAAGAGTTCCATAAAGAGTTCCTTGATAAGTATATTTTCTAATTCTAAGAATGCGAGAAAAAATTTTCGGACAGCCAACGCCATTCGAATCTGAACACTAAAATTAACGGTAATTACAACATTATCTTATAACGCCATTGTTTTGCCATGTCTTCGTTTCATCAATCGATGAACTAGTAGTAGCACTGGCTCGTTGAAAAAAACTCTAGAAGCGGAATTAAATAATCGCACTAATTGAATATGAATTCGTATGGTTTTCTGAAGAAGATGTGCAATTACAGTTTTTTTTTTTTCAGATGGTTTTAAATTAAAGCAGCTTACTGAAGAAGACACGTACGGTATATAATGCTAGTTTAAATGAGTTCACTTGCTCAATTCCAATAATTGCAGAAAAATAGTCTCAGGATAGACTACTTTCTTTACTCCAAATAAGTAATTTTAGAGACATTTAATAATATATATGTATATATATATATATATATATATATATATATATATATATATATATATATTTAATAATATATACTCGGTGTCATTAGAAGGGTAAGACCAAAAGTAAAAATTTTTGGAACTCAGGTTTTAAAAACATTTCCTTTTGGATAACACAGTTCATAAGATCTGTTTAGTAATGATTTTTTTAAGATTTTGTGCCTTCGCCAAGTGGTGTATCAAATCTAAATAAAATATCTCAAGTTCCTCAACAATATCACACACAAATGTTATTAAGCATCAATAACTTTGTGATATTCTTGTCAGATGTTGGTTAGTCCCATTTCCATTCGTGTCAATTTTACTGCAACGAGTGTAATGCGTATATATTAGGTGTGGATAAATGAGAGTGAAGAAATGAGAAAACCAATTGATCAACGGAACCTAACCCCAGAGTATCAAGGTCAGTGCTTCAGATAAATAGCGTTGGTGCAAGTCACCATGTCGGTGTTTGAAGAAGAAGGTAGACGTATTAGTATGCGAAGGTAGAAAAACTAGAAGATTAACTGATCAACCAAATAGAATTTTATTTGGGCGTGCCCCATTAAATCTTCTAGATAATGTAAAATCCACAAGCAGGGCAATTAATTACCTTTATTTAAGCTAAACACAATTGAAGAAATATTATTGTGGTGACCGTTACTATGTGATATTTTAATTTCAAAGATAAATGAAACACAGTTTTCTATATGTAGACTCAAACTAAAAATCACTCGAAATAGTTCAAAACGAGTTAAGTAAGCAATTACTTAAATATATGGTTTTTCAAAATTTGAATCACTCTCTTATTACACTGAATTGAAAAATTCACTATGTTTTAACCACAAATAATTAATTGTTGTGGTTAAAACATAGTGAATTCTTCAATTCAGTGTAAGTATGGATTACGACGTAGTAACGGTGGCAACCATTCTCTTTATTACTCTCTTATTATTACTTATTATTAAGATTATTAGTTACGACTTACAAGAGTCAATATAATTATAAACAGTGGTATATAACATTTCATTAATACTTAAACACAATACTTTATTATTGCGTAAGATTATTTCATTTGGTTTAACTTATATCTTTGCTACATTTTTACATAATTAAGACATAATTTTTTGCATTTTTATCATTCCCAAAGTTATCTATGACGGTATAATTATTAACAAATAAAATTATCGGTCTTAAAATGAAAACTCTTTCTCTCTCTCTCTCTCCCTCTCTCACTCACACACACACAGACATAAATAAAAATATGAAAAATTATCGTTACAAGATATCTATTAAAAAACAAAACAAAAAATACAAATCTTTTCTTTAATTTGTAAATAATTATGTATATTTCTTTTCAATCTGTTTAAATAACAAAGTAGCAAAATGCATTTTGTATAAAAGAAAGCAGATAAAACAGAAATTTGAAAATTCGGCCCAAATTGGACGCTTTTGGGGGCATAGCAATGCCGGAGTATCAATCAAAAATTAGTAGGAAGATAAGGTGTAGAGTCAATTAGAGATTTGTTTAGGGTCTTGAACGAGGATGTTCGAGTGTTAAATTTACCGAAGATAACGGAATTCTTTCGAAAAGAAATCAGGGTCGACACTATCGACAGAAGAAACCAAATGGCTTAAAAGTCGGTTTCCTATAGTCATTAGTTTAAAAGTTGATTAGGCCATTGAGCCTGTTCCATTAAATTCGATCCTATTGTAGCGTAGGATTTATCAGCATAGGTATCTCTTTCGGTGGAGGAGAAAAATTATGTCGAAACGGAAAGAGGTGTGAAAAAACGAAAAAAAAGGATGCAAGAGTGCATGGCTTGATGAAGAAGTATTAAGTTCAAGGGAGTATGAATGCCTTATAGAAAAGATTGGAAGGCATTCCGATTGGTTATACTTATTTTCCTAGGAGCGAATAGAGGTGAGCAAAAGGAGAAAATTTTGAGGAGATCCCTATTGATGGGATTTACCAGAGCAGGGGCCGCAATGATGATGATGATGATGTATTAGTGACGAAAATATGGTCGATAATGGAGTGACTTTTGAAATTTATGAAGGTTGGAAGAGAGTTAGCTAGGTAGATAAGTGTACAGATTAAAGGAAGGTTTTCTAGTTCAGTATGAGTTGGTTACATTTTCCCCGAACGAGGAATATGCTCTAAGATGTGTATATGAGTTTGAAAGAAGAGAAGATTGAGAGGCTTTGAAAATCTCCTTTGCGTTCCAAAAAGATGAAATGTAGGTGGGAATATTTTTGGGATGAGTTATAACGAAAGACTAACTGATGTAATAATCTGGGGGTATGGACAAGTGGCTGAGAGGGGTTTGATTTCTGCAAAATAATGGTAAAATTATTGGCGAAACGATAAATATTGTACGCTAGTATAGAAACCTGAGAAAAAGAGTTAAAAAAAAATAATTGATGTCAATTATATTAACGGTATCTTGTCCCTTACCCTTCGTATGATGGGGCAAAATTTAAGTTGTGTCTGGAGGGTGTGAACCTAGATAAAAGAAGAAATTAACAAAGGAGGAGTTATGGAAAATTAAACAGAAGCCGAAGATTTCAACAAGAGTCGCTCAGATAGCTTCTTGCATAACAGCTGATTGCATGGGTCCAATTTTGCATATAGTAGCGGCAATAATTTGAAGAAAAAAATTCTCAAGGATTATTATTTTGGGGCAAAATTAGGGGGCGTGGGGTTTCTTCTGTATTATAAGTGATGCATTTGACGGTGCCAATCCTCTTAATGTATTCATTAGTAAATGCGAGATGATTATCACATTGGGAGAATTTTGAGGGATAGTTTTTTCTAAATTGTAGGACAGATTTACTTTATCTGTTTAAATAACAATGTAACTACTAAAATCTTTAATCACAAATCTTAAATAATTATACATAATTGAAAGGGTTTTAATAAAAGAAGATGATTTGATTAAGTGGATATTCTGTCTTTGTTTAAATGGGAATGAAAATGTTTAATTTCATTTTCTATGAAAGAAAATACATAAATTACTTAAATAATGCTATCCAAAATATTTTTATTCATTTGTACCATCATCTTAATTAAGAATTCGATTTCAGTAGTTATGTTTCCTTTAGCTATCTAAGAATAGAAATAATATTTCCAATCAGATAATTCCATTTGAATCCTTCTTTTGAAAATTTGTAGATTGCTATGCATCATTTAAATTATCCCATTAAAAGGAGTCAATTGACCTAGACAGATTTCATCAGTGACACTAAGCATTGTTTCTAAATAATTTAGAGAGAAGACTAGGATTATCCACACAAATATGAAAAACGCACAGAATATATTATATATTTGTCATGCTGGCATAAACAGCCAAAAATTGTCTCTAAAAATGGGGATAAGACAATAAACATAAATAGAAATCGAATATTCCAGATGTCGAAAAGAACCATTGCTGCTTTAACATCATGGAGATGGATTAGGTTTAAGTGCAATAACATATTCAATTGTGAACTCCTTTCGTGCTTCTTTCGGCCAAAATTTTATATAGCTAACGAACAAATCTATAAAAGTTGGGTAAAACCAAATTCGCATAACTAGAAACAAAAAATATTATCTTTAAATAGTACATATTTAGGATACAATGTTTAAGCATGATATTTTTGTAGGTACCTACATGAACACGGTTATTGATAAATTAATCATCATCATCAATTTCATCCACTGCTGGATATAGGCCTTACCCATTTCTGCCCACTGTCCTCTTATTCTTTAGATATCGTTTGTCCATCGCGTGGTAGGTATTCCCCTGTTTCTTTCTTCGATCAGCCTTTTTGTCCATCGTCCATCTGTCACGTGGGCCCATCCCAGTTCCACTTCAGCTTAGCCACCTGGTATATAACATCCGTGACTCCTGTTCTCGCTCGTAAGTCCTGATTTGTGACGTTGTCACGAAGTGACACACCGAGCATCGATCTTTCTATCTTGCGTTGTGTTATTCTGAGCTTCTTAGCAGATTTGATTGTCAAGGTTAAAGTTTCGGCGCCGTAGGTCATAACCGGTAGAATGCAGTGATTAAAAACTTTTCTTTTTAGACAAATTAGGAGATTACTTTTAAACAAATCTCCAAGTCTGCCATATGCAGCCCAAGAGAGAGTAATTCTTCTCTTTAATTTGCATGTTTGGTTGTCTCTCGAGATTCGTATTTAATGACCAAGATATGTGTACTTATTTACCAGCTCCACCTCCCAGTCACCTAGGGACCAGATTTGTCGTACATTTTGTATATATCAAAAACAACCTTTAGCCCGACCTGGGCTAATAATAAATAGTTATTGTTTTGACAATGTCAATGTCACAATATTTTCTAAATTTACCCCTTTATTAGAAGAAGTAAGCATTTATTGCTTTAATATATGTATCCCAAGCTAAATTCATCTATAATGACACAGTGAAGGAGAGGACCGACATTCTTCAAGAGTGAACTCCGCCTTTCAGACTGACGAAATTATTTGTATGGTTTTGTTTACTTTTTTATGTATTTCGAATTATATTTGTAAAGCAAGTCTGATAAAACACTAATAAATAAATAAATAAAATAAATATAAATGTTGTTGTACCAGAAAATAAAATAAATTTTCTTTCAAAAGGATGGACCTCCTATATAAAACGTTTCATCCGCAAACATTTATTCATTAATGTTATAGTTATTGGTAGAGGACGCAAAATTATTTGTTCTCTTTGAATTTCCAATCATCTTCCTAGACAAATTTTTAATTTAATAATTACAAATATACACGGTATAACAATTTTATTCTATTGTAAACTATTAACCAATGGCAATGCAAATGCAGGTTAACAAACTAATGATATGTAAATGGTTAATAATAAATCTAAGCTTATTAAAAAAAATATTATATAAAGGGTATAGGGATTTCCAAAATTTGACGGTTGATAGAGGCCATATTTTTGAAGATACATTTGTCGAATTGGCTGTCATTTATTCAGTTTTATTTGCGAAATCACCGTGGACTAATATAGCGTTCAACAATACGTGCAAATGATAAAATGGTTTTATCAAAATGAGTGTTAGAAAGCAATGTTTATTTTACGATCGTCATAATTGTCCTACTGAGAGGACTATACGCAGTGTAATAGATAATTTTGAGTTCACTGTTTTAGTAACCAATAAACCAGAACCTTCGGACGAGGAAAGGCAAGTACCGTGAGAGTGTGCAGGAGAATCCGATAAAATTCAACTGAACGAGAAGCTGAAGGTAAATGACCACAGAGCAGGACGTAGATGCTGAATGGACCCAGTTGCAGTTGGAAGCTGACCCTAGTTTTCATTAAAAAAATCATCTTCAGTGATGATGTTCATTTTTGTATAAATGGATACGTCAACCAACAAAATTGTGAAACGATCAACATGAGATTCAAGAGCATTAAATGCATCCCGAAAAAGTAACTGTTTGGTGTTGCTTTCGAACGCCATTGATAAAAATTTCTTTGAGAATGGCATTCACCATCAATAGATGATTACCACTTTCTTTTGACCTGAATTGGATGATTTGGACACCGATAGAACGGAGCTACGTGTCACACAGCTTATACACCTTTGGATATTCTGCACGAGCGATTTGAGAGCATGGAAAGCCAACATAAACCATTTTATTAGTCAAATTCAGCCTGGTTTATGAGCCATAGTCTTTGAAAACAGGGCATTTTGATGCACGCCACCTAACGAAGTTGTGCTGGACATTTGCATGATGAAGACCCTATAGTTTATTTTGTGGTAATTCGTAAAACAAATGCTTACTTATTATTTTCTAGCTTATTATTCTCATAATTAATTGAAAACAACTTTGGTGAATTATATTTAGGATAAAACTTTTTTTAAAAGATATAATCTGTTGCTGACTCTATAATGAATTATATATTTATTCATTCATTCATATATACATCGCCTATTTTACCGGCTTGGCCAGTGTAAAGGTTTATTAATCAATTTCCTCTCATTACGTTCTTCCATGTCTCTCTATCTCTTGCCAATTCTATAGCTTCGTTTAAATTCAGTTTCTTTTCTCTTAGGTGTTTCTGTATGATGTCGTCCCACTTTTTTCTAAGTCTGGCCTTTTTCTTCATCTTGTCTTTGCCCATTTCCCATACTTTTTTTTTGCTAATCTCCATTCTTGTCGTATGTCCAAATCATCTCGATGCATTTACTTTGATTATTGTTGTAGCTCACTTTACTCCAACTTGTTCTCTTATTACTTTGTTTTTTATCTTATCTATTAGTTTTACTTCAGCTATTTTCCGTAGTATCTTCATTTCACTGGCTTGTATTCTGTTCATTTGGTTCTTGTTAGTGCATCACGTCTCTGGTCCATATGTTAGTGTAGGCATAAATATGGATTTGTGTATTCTCATTTTTGTGTCTTTATCCAGTTTTTTTTTTAATTTATTGTTGTTTTAGTTGGTGCAAAATAAAGCTTCATGTTTGGTTTTATTCTTTCTTTTATTTCCTCTTCTATTCTTCCATTTTCAGATATTTTTTTTACTTGTTCAATTTTCTCATTTTCTATCTTTTCCATTTTAGTGTTTTTTTAGCTATTATCATTGCTTTTGTTTTTCTTTGTTTATTATCAATTTCCATTTTCTCATTACTTCATTCCAGACATTTAATTGAATTGTAGAGCTTCCTTGTTTTTGGCTATTAATATAAGGTAATCAGCAAACGCTAAATATTTAATTATAACCCTTTTCAGTTGATGGAATCCCCAATTTGTTTTTCTCATCAATTTTTTTATTATTTCGTCCATTAATATGGTAAATAAATAGGCTTTCCTTGCTTTGTCACAAACTCTGCTGATATTCTGTAGTTTGTTCTTACATAGTTCTTTGTTGTTTTGTATAGAGTTTTGATATTATTTATTGTGCTTCTTTATATATTGTTCTTTTTCAACACTTTCAATATGTCCTCTCGTGTTATAGAATCAAACGCTTTTTTGATGTCTATAAAGCACATATATATATTTTTTGCATCCGACTCTATTGTCCTTTCTATAACTTGTTTTATTATGAAAACTGCATCTGTTGTGTTTCTTTCGGCTCTGAATCCATTCTGTGTATGATCTACTGTTTTTTCGTCGTTATAGTTTCGTATATTTTTCCTGGTGTGCTCAGTAGCGATATTCGTCTATAACACACTTTACTGTCTCCTTTTTTATGTATATGTATGATTTTGGCCTTTTGCTAATCTTCTGGTATTTTGTTTTCTTCAATTATCTTATTAATTAATTCTAATAACATATTCTTTCCTGTTTCTCTCATATATTTAATCATTTATGTTGTAATTTCATCATATCCTGGTGCTTTTCCTAGTTTCATTTTCTTTATTACATTCTCTAGTTCCTCTTCAGATATTTTCTCCTCTTCCCCGGTTATTTTCTTCTGCTCTTCTTGCTGTTCGTTTTCACTTTTATTTCCATTTCCATCTTCCCATTATATGTTCACTATCTTTTAGGATTTGTTTCTTCTTCAGTTTATTTCTTCCTTAGCTTTATTTTTCTCTTTTCTTATTACCCTGTAGAATAGCTTTTGGTTTTCACTGTAGTTATTTTCCAATTTTTGCCAAAATTTTTCCAAATATTTCTAGCTTTTCCCTGTTTGCTCTTTCCAAGCTTTTTTCTTCTTTGTTACTTCTTGCTTTATCTCTTCTGTTCACCAATCAGTTCTTCTCTGCCCCTGTCTTACACTTGTAGTTTCACATGCAATTCTTGCCCCTTCGATTAAATTTATTTTCAATATATTCCATATTTCTTCACTATTATTATTAGCTAATATGTATACATAAAAATAATCCTTAAGACTTAGTATGTTGATTGCGTTGTGTAAATTCGTAAAACTAAAAAAAAACTAAATTTAAAAACCTATACAGTTGGTTTAACTTGTATCAAACGAGTATTTTCTTGAAGCAAACATCACCTTTGTACGTACGTTCAAAATCTCCGTCAGTTTCACAACACACATTCAAGTAACAATTCAAATTATACTTTATAATAGACTGCATTTTATATGCAGATAACCCGAGACGCTACCGCACTATATTATAAAGGGCCCTCGTGATACAAATACTCGCATCGCATTTAAACGCGGAAATTCTATTCCGCTTTGTATTATTAAGACATTCCGGATATCCGCAAATTGCATGCACTTCAGCCGCGCTCTCACCTTTGGTTTCTCTATCAAATGCAATTGCTGCGAGTGCATGTAACCTAAGTTGTTATTGCATTTGCTCAACTCGAAACATTATTTGTCGTTCAGTTACTGAAAGTAGTAAACTTGAAAACGGAGATACATACCGGAAAGCAGGCAGGTATCCGAGCGCGTATAAATAATTGATGTTTAATTAAGCGAGACGACGTCAAACAAGTGCCTTGATGTTTTCATTGGTTTGATACATGTGATTTCTTTGCTAACCTAGGAAGACATAGATTTACATAGACCATATATAACTATATTTTTTTAAAATAGGTTTATATGTATGTACATTTTAAAAGGATTAAATATGGTATTAATCAATAGCATTTAAATTAATACGTAGAGACTGTAAAGTATAGTAATATTTTTCATTTTTTTGTAGGTATAAAAATGGTTGGTCTAAAAAGAAGATAATAAGAATGAAACGAAAGATGAAATTTAGAATATATGAACATATAGAAAACATTAAAAGGAAAAGGATTTTGGAGAATAAAATCAGTTTGATCAATGAAACCCTTAATAACGATAAGGTTCTCAAATAAAACTGTGATAATATCTAAATACGACATGGTGGGATTCGAAAAATGTGAATGACGAGAAAATAAAAGGCTACCAGGGTATTTCAGTGGTCAATGAGAGGCGGCAGTTGAGCAGGAAATAATGATAGGAATGAGAGATAATATGAAAGATAGCAAAGTGGATTTTATGAAGGGTAGCAAAGGAATAACATGGGTTATATATTAGCAGAGATTTTATCAAATCAATGTGGGAGTAATATATGTTAATAAAAATTTACTACTAAAACATAAAAAGTAATGGATTATACTACTGACGAAGGAAGAAAGTTGGGGGTTAAAAGTGATTTTAATATATTTCATGAATGATTTTCTCATTTACCTCGTGCTGAAACATTGTTTTGTGATTTTAATATGTTTGGGAAGTTAAGATAAAGGATTATTGACGGCGGTTGAATTATTCAAAGACGTTCTCAGAATATATGTATTTACAGGGAGGTTAGTAAGGAGTGGGCAATGGATGAGTAATTGAAGATAATAAATAGATAATAATAATAATAATAATCATTTATTTCCCAACAGATCTAAAATCTGATTACAGGGAAAATACAAGATTAAAACTAAATTGTAACATACATCCTTAAAATTAAACTAAAATAACTAAACCAAAACTAACAATATGATTAGCATATAAAATAAAATAAAAGTTACAATAATTAAACTGAAAAAATTAATGGATAAACACAAAAAATTAAACTAACAAAGAGAAATTCATAAAAAAGTAAGATGTAACTCAGATAAACGAATAATGCAACGTAAAATTGTACTTAAATTAATAAAGAGAAAGAAAAGAAAAATTATACAACAAAAAAGAAATATACACACTAATACAAAACTTACATTAATTCCGCCAATGCGACAGAGAATGACGTCGAACTATTGCCAAAGATGTCCACAGAATGGTGAATAGAATTATACATTCTTTGCATAGACACGAGTGGTGAATTATGGTGTTCATTGGTCTTGCATATGTTGTACCGAAATAAGTATAAACTATTTCTAGGCACATAAAAGTTGCCGCATGCCAGAAGTTCCGGACAATGCGTGTAGATAATTTAGAAAATTCAAGAAACATCAGTAACTCACTATACGAAACAGTAAAATCAGGATAAACGTACATCGTCTTGTAGTATAAATATCGTAAGAAATTCTTTTGTATCCTTTCTACTGAAGTAACATGGATTTGGTGATAAGGACTTCAGAAGTTGTATGAGTGAAGTATAAAAGATTAGTCGTTGTAGACCTATTTTTAAGAAAGCCATGTTGTTTAGTTGAAATAAGGTTATTCACATGCCTGTATATCTGTGTCTAATAATTTGGCAAAGTTATTAATGATTGATATGGGTCTATAATTTATGTTTAAAACTATAGGTCTTAGTTTATTGTCTTTTTTGTGTAGCAATTATTGGAATTTTAATTTCTAATTTTAAACTGAGATTTTTATCAATTAAACATGCTGAGGCTTTTTAACTGTCGTTAATTTTCTTTATGTAAGATTTAAACGGATTTTTCTTTTGAACTAAGTATGACCCATTAAAAAACGTGTTTGCAAATTTTTCTGTAGCGTTGCAGACTTGTTTCTTAAATTTTTGTTGATCAGAGTATTTTTCGGCGAAGCCGCCTGTCTTGCTGTACAAAACACACTGTTAAACAACAAATATTGACATTAGACGTCTAAAATTTTGACAGTTGCTATAAAAAGGGTTGCCCTTGTCGACCAATGACAACTCTTGCCATTCTGGAAACATTTGAGACATGATTGATTAGAGGAAGTCTTAACATTCTGAATTTTCTTATAGATCTAATAAATGCAATGAATATTTTTGAAAAAGTGTTACAGCAGTTAAACGACGTAATAAATACACCAATAAGGCGTGCTTGAAATAAGATACAAAAAAATTAATTTGTTTTCAAATTTGTCTGCTTTTTCGACCTCAGAAAGGAAGTCATTTTTAAAAAGCACCATAAAGTATTTCGCGTATAAGGCGAAGAAAAGTTACATTACAGCCTTTATATATCAACCACTTATAGTAAACCAAGATCTAGGATTTCAAAAAAATATAGGCCATGATTAATATCTCGTTGATGAGTTTATAGTTACCTAGTACTAGCTCAGATTATTTAAATCAGAATTTAAGTACATTGCGAGCGCGATTTAATCAATGAAACATTTTTGGACAGTTTCGAAAATGGTCCGCCAACATTTTCCAAACCGTCCAAAAATTTTCATGTGCTCTAACATGCCGATATATAAGAAATGAACAACCTAGACCAACATATAAACTCCTCTGGAGTCTAGAATATACGTCACTTTTGTGCTCTTAAAATATTATCTCAATGTGTATTGCTCTTGAAGAAAGAAGAACAGAATGACAAACCATTTTTGCTGATCGAAGTTAGTATACAGGCTTTTTTAACTCTGTGTATTGTACGGTGTACTGATAACTAAAATTTGGTTCTTGTTTCGTAACGAGCTGTGAACTAGACATCGACCTTGATGAGTTTTGAAATTTCAAGGATAATCAAAATGAAGCAGATACGTTCCGTGTCGATAATAAATATTCTATACGTTATGGCGGGCATAAACTCCTCCCAAGGTCATATATACTTTCTTCTATTGCATTTGCAAGAAAAAAGATTTTAGATTTTTTTTAACTTGTAAATTTTATACCATGGGATTTACAACTAAAATTTACTTCCTTTCAGCTGGTGATTACAGTGTGATTGGCTTTAAAATTTTCATATGTTCAGTAATCTCTGCAATATTTTGCAGAGGTATACTTCGAACAGATACTTTTGGGCGTTAGTGGTCAAGGTCAGTTATAAAGCTGTGAATTTTTAAGAAGTAGTCCAAGTAGTTACATTTTATAATGCTCTCACAAATCTGTTTCAATATTCTAAGAATAGATTTCTTAGCATTCGGGAATTGTTGTTGAGTAGGCACATATTTATATAGGTACTGCTTTTGCTTTTCTGAATTCGTAATCAAAGTATTAAACTTTTTAGCCAACGCTACGGCTCTTTCAGCCTTGTCATTTACTACGCGCAACTGTAATAAATATGTTTTTGATTTACTATATTCATCATTTATAACACGTGTGATTCTTGCCTTTCCACAAATAAGGAAAAACATTACAAGATAAAGCAAAGTTAAAAATATGAAGTAGAACAGGCATAAAACTTTGAATGCAATCTTTAACAATAGAAGATGGAATACCATCAGGACCTGTGGTAAAGTTATTGTTCAAATTTTTAGCTGACTCAAATATATCATGCTCCTCAATTTTGTGGAATTTAAAGTTTAAATTACTATGAACACTTTCCGTAAATTGTTTATTCGAGGGGTTAGAATAAACAGATTTGAAGTATGATGCAAAACTATCTACTATTTCTTCCGATGAATCAAGAACTTTTTCGACCAGTAACAAAGTGCCGGGTATTCTTGTTTGACCTTGTCTAGTACTAATGTAAGATCAAAACTTTCGTATGTCTTTGGCAATTGATTATTCGGAATTGGCAATTAATGATTTTTGATCACTCTCAACCTTCGATTAATTTCTGCACGCAGATTTGTTGTATTTTATAGAAATTACATTTAGTCTCCCTTACGTGCTAGTTTTTTCTTCATTACATGTATGTTTCATAATGGCATGGTTACTAATTAACAAACGATTGCGTTATTGCCTACTTTGTACTATGGGAGTAGAAAAAATAGTCATTGCTATTGCCCAGAATAACTTTTATAGGCCTAGAGTGAGAACCATTCATCTTGCCGATCCTATGAACTCCAGTAATCGACAATTCGGTGTGCATAGTAGTTAGAATTTTGGTAACAGTTTCCCGATTCGTGTGCTCATCCGTTGCCTCGGGTACAATGAACATAATAATGTTATTTGCACTTTTCTGACGTTCATTAATTTCCTTAACAATATCATTATAGTTCCTACAACAATTAGAATGTGCTCGAGAAGTGTTAAAATCATTATGAATAGTTTTAATTTCTTGTCTTAGTAAGGAAGTCTCCTTCTCGAGCTCCGTTAATCTTTTATTTTGGGTTTTGATTTCAGAAGTGAGAACGGACATCATTTCTTCCTTAAACAAGGCAAACTGTTTCTGCAGCATTTGCTGAATGTTATCTAAGGGCAAATTACTAGCTGTTGGGTCAGATTCTTCTTGCGATTCAAGTTTGCTTCCTTACAAAATTCTTCACAGGACCATTTGGCACCATCGTCCTTTTTAGCTTCTTCTTGATAAAATTTAAATACATTTTCGTAAATATTTAGGCATTTGGCATGGAACCATCTTTTACAAAATGCACATCTAATTGCAGCGGATATTGCATATAGTGGAATAAAGTCACTGCATTTCTGACACAAGATAACCATAATTCAAATGATAACAAAGTGACAAAAACCGTAACAAGACACAGGAGAAATTCTTCACCACAAGGGACCGATCATGTGGACTTAGGTAAAAACAAACCATAGTAGGCCACGGATAGGTACAAACAAAGTGTTTAACAGGATAGAAATAATACAATAAATAAAATATAAGTTATGAAATTTGACTAATTATAAATTATTACTTATGTATATACCTTTGTAAATATATTTGACATAAAATTTACTAAGTAATAATTTAAATAATAATGAATTAATAAACATAAAATATAGTGAGAGCCAGGTATCGAACCCTCGGCTGTCCGGTTGTGTAGATTGAATACCAACGACTGAGCATGTAGACCACAAACGGAGGTGCAATTTTAATAAGAAATGGTCGTCTAGATAGGAGGTCAGCAACGTGGTTGAATATTCCTGATAGATAGTCGATGGTGAGGTTGTAAGGTTGTAGAAGGAGGGCCCACCGAGCGAGGCGACCGGTCGCTGATTTTAGGCTCATGAGCCATTTCAGGGCTTGGTGGTCGGTGCTTAGAGTGATTGGACATCCCTCAATATATCCTCGGAACTTGGCGAGAGCCCAAACGGTGGCAAGGGCTTCGCGTTCAGTTGTCGAGTAGTTCCTCTCAGCTTGGTTCAGGAGTCTACTCGCGTATTCGACGGGGTGCTCCTCGTCTTTCTCCCCCTGGACGAGAACTGCTCCCAACGCATAATCACTTGCGTCCGTCCGTATTGTGAAGGGCCGGCTACTGTCTGCTGGCTGGAGGACGGGTGCTTCGCACAGGAGTTCCCTCAGGCGGGGAAAGGCTGTTTCTTCTGCCATAGCTCATTTCCACAGGGCCTTTTTCTTGGTGAGGTTCGTGAGTGGTCGTGCTATGTCCGCGAAGTTGAGTATGAACCTCCGATGCCATGAACAAGCCTGTATAAAGGAGAGGACTTCCTTCCGATTCCTAGGGGCCTGTCTCTCTCTGATTGCTTGGGTTTTTGTGGGGTCGGTGCGGATTCTTTCCGCGGTAATGAGGTGCCCGAGGTATCGGACCTCGGTGCAACAGAATCGTGTCTTCTCGCGATTGATCTTCAACCGATATTCCCGTAGGTAAGCCATTACTTTGTAAAGATTCTGGAGGTGCTGCTTGTATGTGGCCGAAAAATGATCATATCATTCAGATATACGAGTAGCTGAACTCCAGGTAGTTCCCGTGCTCAGCCATCGGTGTTGCTTCTGTCAACGGTCTGAATAGATCCTCGAAGTCGTTGAGGAGTTTTTCTAATTCAGGCTTCAGTGCAGGGTCTCCGTCGTGGTTTTCTTCGATCGAACTAAGGTGAACGCTGTTTATGTGGCACCTGGTTTTTCTTGGGGGACATTCAAACAGTTCCTGGGAGCGTACCTTGTCGGTATCCAGGTTCCTGTTTACTGTATACTCAGCGAAGAGGTCGCCGATGAACTGGGGTGAGTAATTAGCCTCGAGAGCGGTTTATTACCTTAGGTATTCGGTAATATCCTTCGGGTACTTCTGTTTCCATCGGAGGGTCAGTTTCCATTGGGATCGATGACAGCATCCGTGGTACGGCGAAGTGGTCCAACTTTATATTCTCCCTGAACGTGGTGAGGGCGCGCAATTCTTTTTTCTTGCCAGTCGGAGGTGAGTAGTTGAATTGATTTTCAGGTTCTTCTACGAAACACCAGGTTCTCTGCGGGATGTTGAGGATGATCCTGGCGTTCTCCATAAAGTCAACGCCTAACAGGGTGTTGTTGTCTTTTTCCCCAGATAACACAAAAAATGTTGTCGGTATTTGTTTGTGTTTCACCTGCACAATCGTGGTGGTTTCTAACCCCGATTCTCTGCAGATTTTCTCATCAGCAAGGGTTACTTGTAGATTTGTACGCCGGAATTGGTGTCCTGATTCTTTCAGTTTCCGGAATAGGGACGTGGAGGTGATGTTGGCTTCGGCCCCGGAGTCCAAACATGCGGTTCCGTTATTGTTAGATATCGTGACATCGAGTACCGGACACTGCTTTTCCGTTACACTTACGGAACGAAAGGTAGCCGTGTTATTTGTCGTCGGTGGAGGACTGCAGGTCAGGCATTTGCCTCTTACTACACCAGGCTTTCCACACCCATAACACGTAAATTTCGGAGTGATTTCTCTTCGTGCTGTTTCTCATTTTTCGCGAGTTTCTCGCGCTTTCGGTAGTTGCTCAGTGTGTGTCCGTAGTTCTGACAGAACGTGCACTGAAGTTTTCCGAGGTTGTTTTTACCGGGCTTCTCTGCTCGGGTTTCGTGGAGAGTGCCTTCTATCTCGTGCATCGTCCACATGAGGTGTTTAAACTCGGTGATGCTGCTTCGTGGAATTTTGTTGCGGATATCACGGTGGATCAAGCTGAATACTAAGGCTAACTGGATTTCTTCGGGGAGGTTGTGGTTTCTAATTTCGGAAAGCAATAACCTCTTGCTTGCAAAGAACATGTCCTCCGGTTTTTCTTGCTCCTGGGCGAAAATTTCCCGGAAAATTACGTGGTTCGGTCGTTGCGGTGCGAAGTGTTCCGTTAGATTTGTCAGTGCGTCGTTCCACGTGGTGATATTGTTTTTCACGCCGTTCCACCATACTGCGGCATCTTCTTCAAGGAGTAGAGCGATCCCTGTGAGAGCATCTTCGTCTGAGATGTTCTCGATTTTCTTGTAAATCGTTACTGTATTTACAAAGCTCTCGACCTTGGCGATCCCCGCGATATCTTGTTGTACAATTTGTGTTATTTCCGCTTCTCTGTGTCCTCTTAGCTTGGCGGTGGATTAATTGATTGAATTGTTCTTCCGACAGAACTATCTGTTGCGCCATTATCGCTGCTGTAGTGCTTCTTGTGATTCGGGCCGAACGTTGGGTTGCCAGATTGTAGTAAGTGTTCAGTGTTGAGGTAGTAGAACTCCGGAATGTTGGTGTAACAAGTTTAGTTTTTATTTACACACACAGATATATACAATTAATACACAGATATGTACACAAGTATTGTAGAACGGACCAGGTGGTTGAGAACTGTGTGACAAGACTGTATTCAGTGCTTGTAAGCGAAGGGTTGGTTTAGACTGTATTCAGTGCTAGTGAAGAGGTCGAGACTGTATTCAGTGCAAGACTCTGATGTTACTGCATGTTGCTAGGGTTTAAGTAGGGTGCCGATTCCATCTTCGTGGTGGTTCGGTCACGAGCGTCTTGAATTCCGGGAGAGGGTAGGTGCGTACGTATGACCGGGTGGTGGACGCGGTGCAAGCGAGAAAGCATTCGAGCGCGCGTTAGTTTCTGTCTCTCTCTACCGGGGTGGTCTTCGCAACGGCCGTCTTGGGACGTTACAAAAAGATATGAAACTGCATAGGAGGAAACATACTATAAAAGATATGAGAAAACTGTTAGAAAATTGTAAATTGCAAATATATACACTAGAAGTAGTTCGAAGATGTTATTATAAGATGTGGAAAAAAATTAGGGAAACACATGGAAAAATGTGCACGTGGTTTTATGAAATTTCTCGACATTAAAAAAAAAAATTAAAGAAGAGAGTTAAAGATTGGGTACAGATCGGATGGAAAGAGAAGCATTTTTATCAATAAATAAGACTTCACTTTATCGACATCCAATTATTACTAAAAATTAGTTGTTAATTTTTTACAACAAACTAAAACACTTTAATACATTTTATTAATTAATTATTGTTGCTGTAACAATAATGTTACGTAAGATCAGTAATACGAAATGATGTGAATGAAAACTACAATTTATGCCATTGTTATAAAATTATAGTTATTTATATATCATTAATTAACAAATTTCTGAGTACTTAATCTTTAATATTTCCTTCAAATACTCTGGCTCATAAATGTATTTAACACGTCACAATCCTTCGAAGGATTCGCCTTGACTCATCCTGGACTCGTACATTCGATGCAAATCCTACAAATCCTTTTTGTATGGAAATTAATGGAAATTTCTTCGTTCTAAGGTTTCATGATTTGATTCCCCTATTCGTGCCTTAAGTAAAATAAACTAACACAGGGGGGTATAAGTATTGATATGGGGTGCTGGTAAATATGGTTTAAGATTTAGTTTTATAAACAAGGGGTATGCTTATATAAATATATACCTTTGTTTTCAATTCAAATTGGGGTTTTCACGATGTATTTATATTTTCTTTCTTTTGATTTATTTATAAATAGTTAGACAATAGTAAAATAATTATTAGGAAAAAATTAAAATAATAATATAACACTAAATTTCGGGTTGAGTAATGTGAAGTTATATATTATGATGAAACGAAAATAAAATTCCTTACTTCACTTATGTACATCTGGTATTAATAAAAAATTATAAGTGAAGTAAGGAATTTTATTTTCGTTTCATCATAATAATATAACATATTACAATAGAGTATAAATCGGTTTTCATTTGGAAATAAACGGTATTTTACTTTTATATTCATTAATTTGGTAAGTATTATTTCCTTTGTTAAGTTATTTCTTTAAAATTATTGCATTGTATATTTTTTTATTAAAATCTCATCGAATATTCTTTTATAATACTACAAATTTATTTATGGTGGATGCGCCGGGAGTGTCTATTGCTTATCATAAAGCTTCAGCTTTTGCAGTTGACTATTATCCCAGTATTAGTCGTGATAAACATTTCAGTCTTCATGAATTAAATGATGTGCGAGACGACATAAAACAGTTTAGTTTGTAAAGCTACTTTGGATATTTAACGTAAAATCTGTTATATTATCAAAACAGAATGGCGCCGTGAATATTTTATCGTCTCTCAAAATACATCATTAAAACTTGTGATAGTTATCTCTGAACGAAATGAACGTGGTGTAGTTTATATCGTTCCACTTAAATGTTATGTACAAAATATTATAACGTATTTTCTAAACCAAACTTTATATTAAAGTATATTTTTAATATATTTATTTAATAAGAAATGAAGCGAAGGTTTTTGATTACATCGTTTCAATTGCTCTGAATAATTGAAATAAGACTCGGTTTATTATTCTTTATTCATAGCAGCTTGAAAAATATTTAAATTTAAATAATTTGCATCGCAACGTTAACTAATAAAAATTTACTTTTATACATTTTATTTTAAATTATATTTTTCAATTAACAGATTGGATGCATAGTCTTTCAGAGTAATATTTATAGTATATATGAGTAGAATATTTATATAAAACATTATTTAAAGTGTCACCGTTGACGCAGACATGATTTTTTAAATGTTTTTATGCCTGACGTCAACGAAACGTCGTGCAAACCTAGTGGAATAGCATATCTCAGAGGTCTCTGAGCCCCTTGAAGGCAATATAACCATAACTGGCGCATGAATAAGTTTTACGTCGCATTTACAGTAAAACTTAAACAAAAAGCTAACCAAAAATTAATAATATAAATATTAATAATACTGAAACATCTTATATTACATTATTTATATGACCATAATATTTTTGCCATTCATTAAAGTCATTAATCGTATTAAAATGTACAGTATAATACAAAAAATATGTTAATAAAATTTCATAAATTAGGATTAATATAATGTTCTTACATTGATCCAAAAATATTTAGAAAATTAGATTGAGATTTATATGTACTTTATTTTATATTCAAATATTTTAAAGAACTAATTTGTGCATTTTAATAGCTTTGTGTTAGTCACAAATAAATTAACAAAATATATTTTTTATTATGGTGGATTTTATTCGCTGATTGATGGTTATAATAGATTTTTATATACACCAGATATTCAAGGAACCGTCAAAATTATTAAGGACTTAAACTTCGATGCACAATCATCTCTGTAAGTCAGACCAGCAATGATCCTGACTGCTCTCCTCTGGATTCTCAATATATCAGACGTAATGGGCGAATGGATCAAAAGTATTATACCATAAGCTATGTGAGATTAAATGAATGATGCAAAATAAGATTTTTGCAGTTTATTTAACGAAATAGATCAAACCAGCCTCTGAAGTAAGTATCTTGATCAAATTTGTAAATTGATTTCCATTATATTTAGCTTTCATGAGGATGTTCAAAAATTACAGACTGATCACACTGCTGCTAAACAGGAACCACCTGGAAGTAATTTTATATCTAATGAAGAAATTATTCGGAATCTTCAAGAACGACCCAAGCGCTCTTGCAATGTTGTTATTTTTGGTTCCAAGGAGGTTGGTATATCTAAGCAAGAGCAATGTGATTTAGATAACTTTTGTAAACAACTCTTGTGTAATTTAAAAATACTCTTGGTCTTTAAGGGCTTTGCTTCAAATTTCTCTAAATCTTTTATTAACGTAACGTTACCATCACATTATTATTCAGCTAATTTCCTATGCTATTCCGCCTATAGATGAGGATGAGTTAATAGAAATAATGTCTTCTTTAAAATCTAATTTTTGTTCTGGTGATGATAGAATTCCAAGCTTTTTGGTTCGGGATTATAGAATGGCGTTTTTAATTTAACAATTAGTAGTGGTACTTTTCCAGATAAATTTAAACGAAAGAAAATCAATCCTATTTTGAAAAAAGATGATGAAACACTTATTAATAACCTCTAGGAAGGTCTTAATTTTAAGCAACTTTGCTAAAGTTTTTGAAATAAAAATTTATTCTACTTTGTAAAATGCGTCAAGCCTAAAATTTCTTCTTACCAGCATGGATTTTAGCCTTAACTTAACATGCTTTACCCAATATATATTAAAAGTATTTGATAAAAGAAGTAGAGTTGATGCCATCTGTACTAATTTTTCTCGTGCCTTTGACACTGTAAATATGTATGGTTCCCAGAATATGTGAAGTAATTTATAAAATTTATTATGTGAGTGATACGATATTATTTTCTTGTTCCCTTAATTTTGCATTGCATATCAATGCATGTATGTATGTTTAAAGTCGTCTAAATCTTAAGAGTGCATTCGTAAGGAGTAAACTAGAATATGCATCTCTAATCTAGTACAAAAACAAAAACTCCAATAACTCCGAACCGGAGCACCAAATCACAAATTGGTATTAAGAAAAGTTGTTTGTTTTAACGAGTTCTAACTCCCATTTTCGGGTGTAACGACTTAGTATTAACACCCTGTATACTTAGTATGTTATAAAATATAAGCTTCCACTTGATATTATTGGTCTAATACCTATTGACTTGAAGAACAGTCATTACGTCGAGACAGAGACCCAAGTGATCTGATATGCTTACATCTTTAGTTTAGTCGTGTAATGTTTGAATACATTCCCGACTATATTTTTGTGTATGTAATCGCACATGTGTACATACGCAAACTTGAAGTGCACAAATGCAACTGTCACAGTATTAAAATTGACATTATTCATATATTAATGTGCCTTATTGAAATGAATATAAGACCCCCACCCTGCCTAACAAAAAGCACTTCAAGTAGGTTTATTTATATCTGCGATTTTATTCGAGAAATTTGTCGATACAAAAATGTTGCTTTGTATGCAAGAACCTTAACTGTCAAAGCTGTTGTACAAGTCTTTAGATTTTTGTCATTAATGTTGAAGTGAATATTAAAACCTCCGCATATATAAACTGTATTTGAGAGGTTAATTATTTCCCAGTATGGACACTAGGATTTTAAGAAAATGGAGATAGTTCCCATTGGGTGAACGCTATAAACATATGATTATCATATTAAGTTCTTTTATATGTCTGTTAGCTTGTAATTTGGTTCGACAAAGATTTCATTTAGTTAATTTAAAACAGAATAATTATATTTATTGGTTACCATTATGAGTGTTCCACCATTCTTTACTGCTGTATCAACTAGCTACTGTTTAACACATCACTCAATAAGTCTCCGGTCTAACCAAGAAGAACATATTTTGTTTTAGAAATCCTACTTTATTCATCAACATACTCTCCTTCAAGAGTGATAAATTCATTCCAACACTCCTCTAACTTTTCAATGTCCTTTATGTAAAACGATTTTTCTTTGCTCTCAAAATAAGCCTCACCTTCGACAATCACTTCTTCATTTAAGCCAAATTTCTTTCCCTGCAGCATTTTTTCATGTTAACAAAAACTCAGTAGTCACTGAGGACCAAATCTTAAGAGTACATTGGGTGGGAAGGTAATTCAGCAACTCTCCTCAAGAATATTATATTTGCACTCCTGCTCATAAAAAATCTTATTCAGGAGTGTATTTTCATTTAGCAATCACTGCACTTGATGTTTCATATCTTCGGCGCCGTCTCTAACCTCAATTATATCGTCTTCGATATTGAAGGTGTATTTGGAACGTTTGGAACTGCAGTTTACTGTGTTTCTTTAAGGCAGCCTGGAAGATATTTTGCAACTTTATTTGTTGCCAACACAATTGGAATGAGGTAAATAAAAATTTGAAAATCAAACGCATTATTAATTTAAAAAAAATGGTTACGACCTTTACTACGTGATAATCCATACTTACACTGAATTGAAAAATGCATTATGTTTTAACCAAAAATAATTATTGGTGGTTAAAACTTAGTGATATAATTTTTATTTCATTTTTACCATTTATATTTTATCTTTTCATCTATTTAATACTCGCATAAAACCGTTATATTATTAAACTCTACTGTACTAAAATAGTAGTAATAAATGGATGTCACACAATGGTGGTCTATAATTGAAATGTTACAGGAAGGAATCAGGGCCAGAGCTATTTCACAATTCAGTTCATCGGTTAAATTATTCAGATTGTTTAATGTTCTGTGTTGAAAATTGCTTTTATGTAGCTGTAACATGCCACCATGAATTTTGTTGGGGCATGCAAATCAGGATGAGATAATATAACTAATGCTGGGAGGAGTTGTTTTATAATTATATCAATGACAAACCTTTTAAAATATCGATTAAATTTATTACTATCTGTGTTTTTCACACAGAATAATTTCAATTAAAACAAGTAATAGGTAGATAATGGACAAACACTTATTCTTACTGTCTATTATTTCATATTGTTTCACCAAGAAATGAGAAATTTATTCAAGAAATAATAGAAACCAAATTATAGTATTTGATTGTAGTGTAATAAATACCATGTACATGGGACCTTTTACTTTATATCGAATTTATATAATATTGTACCTTTGTTTAATTTTACTATCTGAAATGTGTTTTCTGCGGGAATAATATAATACAAATGTGTGCAAGACACTTTTTCCACTCCGATTGAAGTACCTTTAAAACATGCATTTTGATTACGTCAACTGCTTCTTTAGGTTTCGAGAAAGGTTCACCTCGTAATTTACTTTTAATTTACGGAAATAAAAGAAGGTTTTTTGTGTCAAATCAGGGCTGTACGAAGAAAACCTATCAATTTGACTTTTCAGTTCTCCGAAGGTCTTTTGTCTTAGTTGGTGATGTCTAGGTAGGCGGTTATTTCTTCAAAAAAATGGTTCTGCGTCATTCAGAAGTATTCGTCAGAGATGAAACTAATAGTACAGTCGCCACTTGTATTTGCTTCATGCGAAGACAACGTTTTCTGTAATTGGTTAATCTTTAAAAAAACCCATACAATCGATTAGTGTTTATTTCGTCACCGGTTATGATATCATAGACGTGTTTTGAAACAATGCAATCATATTTTTTGAGCATTTATTTCGTTCAATTGACATGAGCCTCTTTTTGAGCGATTGTAAAATTATGTGGGATCCAAACCGAACAATGTTTAGGCAATATTAAATGTATACTAGTCCCACTAATAATTAATGGTGCCTTAATCCTTTGAGAAGTCACATGACGATTTTCCAATACCAGTTCAATCACAGCATCAGTATCTTCTGTTACAATAATTGCTTTTGGACGACATTCACCAAATTCATCATTAAACAAATTACGGCCTTGATTAAATTTCATATACTATTGATATATAAACTAGTTTTTTTTTGTGCTTTATTGCCGAAAGTTGAATGAAGTTGATCAATGCACTACTGTGGATTAAAGTGTAATAAAATAATTGGACGGAAATGTTAACTTACAACATAATTCAATTTTTTGCCCCTGATTAATTTTTCGTATTACTATAAACACCAAAAATGGAGCATGGATATTAAAAACATTCTAAGTAACTCTACTGACAGATAGCAGCACCTGTATCGTCCGTTCTTGAAATATAACAGGAAAGAAACTCTCGTAACTAATCACAGTTTATAGATAATTACTTTCCCTATATAGTATATACCGGGTGTCTCAGACCACCCGTACCAGCCTTTTATTTCGATAACGCTTGGTCGAATGTGACTGGGATAAAAAAATTTATTACCAAAGTGAACCCAAGGAATCCACTGATGAATTTATTTTTTACCGGAATAATCCGGAAGTACCCGGAACCGGAAGTAACTTTAAAATTTCAAATGGGAACATAGGTCAAGTATGGTATTAATTGATAGCTCTTTTTAAAAACTAAATTGAAAATTTAGTTAACCACTCAACACTAAATTTCCTCAAGTAGGCTTTGCTTTTTTGTTATGTCAAAATAATTGACGTTCGTGAATATTTGAAGCAAAATAAGTTATTATTATAAAAGTATTGAATGTGTCTACATGGTTTTTACAAACCTCTAAGGTTTTGATGTGCTGATGATATTAGATAAATGCGGCCAAAACTATCGTGCTTATGAGCGAATTTATGCTGAACGATACCCTCAACGAGCCAATCAGTCAAAAAATGTTTTTCGGCGCCTTGCAGAACGAGTTAAGACGACTGGTAAGCTATAGCCGAGCCACAACAAAGGTCGAAGTATCAGAAAACGTGTACAAGCTGAAAGAACATCAGATATTCTTGCAACAATTGCTCTGGACTCGAACACCTCTACTAGAAGAATTGAAATCGATGCTGGAATAAGTCGCTCCACTGCTTTCATTCCATTCATATCATATCTCTCTACACCAGAAACTTGAAAAGCGGGATTTTCAAGATAGGTTGAATTTTTGTGAATGGTTGACTCATAAAAATTATAATTTCTATCACAAAATTTTATGTACAGATGTGGCGACATTCGAAAGCAACGGAGATGTTAATTTACATAATGCTCACTACTGGAGTAATAAGAATCCTCATTGGTTAAGAGAAGTTTATAATCAACACGTGTGGACCCTTAATTTTGGTGTGGTATATTTTAGGGAACCAAATAATTGGTCCGCATTTTTTCGATGGTTCATTAAACAGATCTAAATACGCTGATTTTTGGAAAATTATCTTTTTGACCTTCTAGATGACGTTCCATATGCAACACGTTTAACAATGTATTTGCAACAAGATGGTTGCCCAGCTCATTATGCAAGAGTTTCTCGTTAAACCGTTGATCGCCTTTTCCCTGGTCGATGAATTGGAAGGCTAGGACCATTTCCATGGCCACCTCGTTCTCCTGACATAACGCCTCTTGACTTCTTCTTGACGTATCAAAGACCTAGTCTATAAAGAGCTTCCAACCACGAGGGATAATATGAATAAGAGGATACGGAATGTCTGCCGTTCACTTAGTGAAGATGAGATACTACGGGTCGTCAACGACGTTCGGCTACAAAGATGCATTGATCAAGAAGGAAGGCAATTTGAACATACCATAAATAATTGAATAGTTGTTTTAATTATCATCTTCTTTACTTTCACACTCTTATTTGAATTATTAAATAAAATACTTTCAAACAATTGGTATTTTTTGTTTGTCGAAATAAAAGGCTGGTACGGGTGGTCTGAGACACCCGTACTATAGAAGCCATCCATCTCAAAAAAATAATAAAATAATAATTCAGTTTTGAATAAGAGGATCTCTTCTCACCCGAGTGTAGAAAATAACATATTATCCAAGGACAGTATTGAGGAACAATACGAAGAATCATGTAAGAATATTTGCAATATTAACACATATACAAATTGTTATTCTAACAAAAAAGCAAAGCCTACTTGAGGAAATTTAGTGTTGAATGGATAACTAAATTTTCAATTTAGTTATTTTCGTTTATTTTTGTAAATATGCAAAATATAAAAAAAAACATTTTAATAAAAGTTGTTTCCTTTAAAAAGACCTATCAATTAATACCATACTCGACCTATGTTGCTATTTGAAATTTTAAAGTTACTTCCGGTTCCGGGTACTTCCGGAATATTCCGGTAAAAAATAAACTCATCAGTGGATTCCTTGGGTTCACTTTGGTAATAAATTTTTTTGTCCCAGTCACATTCGACCAAGCGTTGTCGAAATAAAAGGCTGGTACGGGTGGTCTGAGACACCCGGTATAGGGGAAGTATTGTTTTCGTGATTCTTTTTTGAAAAATTTTTTTCGAGGAAATATCCGTTTTGAGGTCCCCCGTCCATTGCACTGATTTCTGGAAAAGGAATTCTGTGTCTGTGTTTGTGTCTGTGTGTCTGTCGGTGGGCGCTGTATCTCAAAAACGAATTATCTTTTTGAGATGAAACTTCAAACTTAAGGTTTTAACGTTAAAAACTAGAACTAAAAAGCTTTTGGTGAACATTAATTGACCCGAAGTGGATGTTTACTCGAGGCGTTTTTCGTTTTTTTCGCTATATTTTTGTAAATATGACAAATATTACAAAACTTTTCAAACAAAAGTTAAAGGAAATAAGAAACTGAATAAGTTTTATAAAAACATATTTTTTCTCAAGTTCTTAACTTTCGAGAAATAAAATAAAAATTACAATTTTGATATTTTTTGACAATTGCTCTTCAACTATTGAACTTACATGAAACTTGTATAAGAAATAATTGTAGAGAATTAAAAAATGAACAAATTATTAAGAATAGTATTTTTGCATAAACCTCATAGTTTTCGAGAAAAATATAGGGAAAGTACTATGATGGCCACATCACCATTTTTTTTTTGTTATATTTTAATTTCCATTATCAATGAACGTATACACTATTCGCGTTGTTTTTGCATAATGGGTGGCCATGATATATTTTTTTAATGTTGGACACACTATTCGTCAATTTTCCGTTACTCAAGCGCCTGACATGTGACCCTGTCAAAATACATACAGTGTTGCTAAATCTCCCGCGACCATCATACGTTCATTTAAAACGAGATAGCATTGTTTGATAAAATCCGTTATTTGTCAAAAAATTACTGATAAATTTATTTAAAATGCCAAGAATTATTAGCGTTAAAATTAAAATAGCAATAAAAAAGTGTTCTGTTTAATACAGACTGCAGAACATATTTTCAGTAAGTAAAAATTAAGTTAAGTTCTTTTCATTCATCAATTGATTCCTAGGTTAGTATAAGAACAATAGCAAAGATAGTGCAGGAAAAAATCGAAAATTTAAGCACCTCATCCTCTGGCAAAAGAGTTAAAACCGACATTTTTACCAATCACATGTTTAGGAAATAACAACTTATTTGGAAGTATAACTCAAAAAATGAATATTTTACGTTAGATGATCTTTTGGCTAATTCGCGAGAAAGTTTAGAATTTAAAGGTGGGAGAACAACTTTATACAAAATTCTGAAATCAATGGGATACAAGTATAAAATGATAAACGGTCGCAAACATTTTATGTGAACAAAAACACGTCGTTATAGCTAAAATTACATTTTTCAGAAAATTTTTACAGTTTCAAAATTTTTGACGAAACGTGGATTTACCAAAATGTGTCGGCAATTCGTCGTTAAAGGGTCCAGGTTTACAATTTTACACGCAGGATGTCATTTAGGTTTTTTAAAGGGATGTGATTTTTTGTTAAATTCAAAAAATAATAATAGGGATTATCATAAAACAATGGATGGAAACTTATTTCAAAATTGGCTAAATAATCAGCTTATTCCTACTTTGACAAAGTTAGATAAAAATGCGTAGTGATATATTTGACAAATAATTCGGTGCAGCTGGACAAACCACCTACATTTTCATCTAAAAAAATTCGAATGCAGGAATGGCTGATTAAGCACAACGTAGAAATCAGGGATAATTTTTCGAAAAAGCAACTATGGAATTTGATCATACCTTTCAAAATTATTAGTAATCGACGATATGTAACAGATGAGACATTGAGAGACTCGTACATGAGGTTCTTAGATTACCCCCATACCATTGTCAATACAATCCAATTGAAATGGCATGGGCATTTTGTAAAACCTATTATAAAAAGCACATAAATTCGCAACCATCGTCCTAAGACAGAGCAGCGAATTTATGGCTTGAGTCTATTTCGAAATGCACTCCTGAAATGTGGAAAAAATTTTGTAGACATTGTGAACAACTTATTTCGGAAGATTGGGCGAAATTAATGGGAAATCTTTCATTTGATAACATTCACCATTACGATTAAGTTCTTTTAACTAAGAAAATTAGATAATTGCACATTTTAGAAGTAAACTTTTCAATATATTTTTTTTACCTACTGAAATTCGAAAAATAATTTTAATAATTAATTAATTAATAATATAATAAATTTAAAAGTAACATGGCTTGTGTTTAATTGTGACTATTTTTCTGCTGGAACCTAGTAAAACTAACAACAATGAGCAAAATGTTGACACTACTTGTAACCTCAAAGTTATAGAAAAATATCACCTAATTCAGCAGACACTTTTAGTGCCAACATAAATGCTAAATTGCCATGCCCCCTCCCATTATGCAAAAACAACGTGAATAGTGTATATACTAAAATTGATTGGTTACACATTATTTAATAATAAAATATATAAGTCCTTTAGGTTGTAGAAAATTAACTAATAATTAGAAAAACACGAAAATATATTTCGTAAAATCTACAACAAATGAGTCTTATTAAGACTACAAGAACAAACCATTTTTGAAACAACTACTTCTCTAGCTAATACTTCGACAGACATTGAATAATACAAGAGTAATTTGCGTGTTACAAAATAGCAAGGCTACCAAAGCAACACTAGTTTGAACGTATTTCTTTCTGTAAAATGAACTAAAAATGATTGTTGTTGATTATTTAACATACATTCAATCATTTGAATTGAATACAACAATATGAAGCATAACAAGTGTTCTAATTTAAAATTAACAAATTTTTTAATAGAAATTCATTAACAAAGAAACCAATCACTATCTTAAATATGTTTTGAAAACTTGTTGGGCATGTTGAATGACCGCTGGATAACCTCAAAGAACCCGTAATATCTATTAGGAATCTTTGAATGGCCTTAAAATAATCTTGAATACCAGTTTGACGTCCCTGAATGATCATTAATTGATCTTGGCTCATCAATAAATAACATCATATTTTCTTAAATTGCTTAATTGTAGAGTAGTTTACTTTGTGGTACATTTTAAAAATAATGAAGAAGGAGACACGGGGTAATCATGTCTTCTTCTTCTTTCACAAATTTTAGGTTAGGAGTCAATAAATAAGTACATAATGTGTTATATATATATATATATATATATATATATAAGGAAAATAAGATCTCTAACATGACATGTTTTTGCAGGTATTTAACAACGTTAAAAACAAATTCAATTAAGAATAGTATGCGAAGAAAACGATCAAAACAACTGCCTCCAGATTAGAATAAATACTCATAAAAAACATAAACGTCCTTGGGTAACCTTAAAATGACCTTGAACCGCCGATTTACCTTAAAAGTTGGTTAAATGACTTTGAATGGCCATTTAACAACCTCTAGGACTTCTAATAATTTAGACATCCGATTGATGTCCTTCAATGATCATTAAATAACCTTTATTGGCATAACAACTTTAACCTACACAACCTTCTATATATAAAATAATGAATGAATAAAAGACGTGATCGACTACCATAAGTAATAGCCCCCCAAACCATCACTCCAGCAGTCCTTATATACAAACTTTTACATAAAAACATTCTATAATATTTTCCTTTTTATCTCCCTCTCCCACCCCGGTCTGGCGAAAAACCAGCTCCATCTTCTCTCATCCATTCCGTTACCCTCTTGTTTCCTCCCTACCACTCCTCACACACCCCTTCACACTTTTCTCCCAAATGGCTCTATGTATCTATCCCATTCTTACACAGTGCACATTTACCATAACATTTCCCCATGCAAACGTTTCTTCCTCGCATCTAGCTTGCGCTAGGGTAATCTTTTCTTCATTTGAGAAGAGTCTATTAGCCAATTATTCTGGCACCCTCCCATACAACTGCAATCTTAATTGACAATTGGTGATCATTAAATATGATGTACTCTTAAATGATCACCAGATGACAAAAATGATTTTAAAAGAATATCCTACAATTGCCGTTGGATTACGTGATTTGTGGATAAATTTAAACAAACTCAAATGTCTATAGAATAACTTTGAATGATCATCGAATGGCTATAAATAATTTTAAATAATAGCTAAATAAAATTCAATTAACTAGTAATGTCAAAGAACGATTTTAGGTAAACTTAATCTCTAATGACGATAAGTCAATCTAGACGATGGAATGACGATATTTAGTTTTATTGGCATGTCCGATTTGGTGTTGAAATCTACAAGAGTATCAATTTTGTTCCATGACGAAGAACGTATTAGGACTAAGCAATGTAATTAGAAGTTTAATTAATCATTTGGTTTTTGTTTCACTAATTTAAAATTAATTAACCTTCTAACAAACATTAAAATGTTTCACCATGGGTTAAGTGAAGATTTAATTCATCATATCCTAAGCAACGTAACTTATAAAATGTCTCTACGATATTTTGGTGGCGAAATCTTCGCAGAAGGCAACATCAGCAAGAACTAGTTAGATTTGTTTTTGGTTTTATGGAATATAATTTTCTCAAAGGGAGGGAGAAAAACTGAAATGCATTTTTCAATGGGTACCAAGAAGTCACTTGATGTGATGTAAAATGTTCGTTGGATAATTTTAAATATACAGAACATGAATTTCTTAAATTGCAATTCAAAAAAAAAAATGATGACCTTTAAATATTTTGGGATAATTAGATAGAGAAAGAGAAACATCTTTATTATTAGAAGTAATTAGTACAATATAAAATATGAATTGTGTAGATTTAAAGTGAAATAAATTAGCTGATTTAAATGTCCTAAAAAGTCGTTGGTTGGTTATGAACGATTATTATATAAAATTAAATAACTCGAATGACCTTGAATAAAAATGTTTAAGTTTTGCGACAATTACATATTTGGTATAAAAATCTCAAATGGTAACGATTCTTTGATTAATGGTTGAGGCGTTAACTTCGTGACGGTAACTTTTGCGGTGACGATTCTGTTTTATAACGAAGAATGTATTAGGACCAAATGTGTAATTGTTAGTAATTGTGAAGCTAGAGAGTCTTTAATAGCCAGGACACCTGATAGAATGCCGGAATGCGCAAGTAACAGATGGGGCAAAAGTCCCGCTACCATTTTGATTGCGCGCCATCTTGGTTCTGTCACGTTTAGCTCAGTTTTGCTTTAACCATTGTATTATATAGACGTCCAAATTGTATTATGGATAAATATACGCCACAAGAACGAGCCGAAATAGTGACAATATTTATTGAAAATAATC
The DNA here is from genome assembly GCA_963969525.1 of Ontholestes murinus. Classification (NCBI taxonomy): domain Eukaryota; kingdom Metazoa; phylum Arthropoda; class Insecta; order Coleoptera; family Staphylinidae; genus Ontholestes; species Ontholestes murinus. The sequence goes on along the minus strand of OZ018387.1, from coordinate 24,213,350 downwards.
GTTTCATTATTGCCACTTAGCGGAAATTGCGTCAAAAATATCCTAATCGTTCAGTGCCTCACAAAATCACAATTTATCGTTTACATACGAATTTTCGACAGAACGGTACAATAGCAGACATGCCTCGTTCTGGAAGACAACGGACGTCTCGCAACGCTGAAAATGTGGCTCTGGTGCGCGATAGTGTTGTAGAGCCTCCAGAAACATCAATTCGGAGACGTGGTTCCCAGTTACACATTTCTGCTTGCAGTTTAGAGCGAATTTTGAAAACTGATTAGTCCAAAAATTGCTACCGAGAGATCATGATCAACGAGTTGAGTACAGTAATGCAATCCTAAGGCTGTCTGGTGAAATTGAAGAATTTTCATCTAAATTGATGATGAGCGATGAAGCCCATTTTATTCTCAGTGGCCACGTCAATAAACAGAACAGTCGGTTTTGAGGAACACACAATCCTCAATTAATTCATGAAACATCATCGCATCCACTAAAAACAACTGTATTGTGTGGTATTCAAGTAGGGACCAATGATGTTATCATTGGTCCCTACTTTTTTTGATAATGACCAAGGCGTTGGAGTTACTGTTAATTCTAAACGGTACCAAGACACGATTCGAAATTTTCTTGTACCTGAAATGGAAGATCAAGGACTAGAGTACATGTGGTTTCAGCAAGATGGGGCCACAGCACATACAGCTCGTCCAACAATTCAATTATTGAATGACATTTTTCCACGAAGACTCGCTAGGTGACGATATAGCATGGCCAGCCAGATCTCCGGATTTAACAGCAGCAGAATTTTTCTTTAAGGGTTTTTTAAAATCAGAAGTTTATGTGAACAAGCCCCAAACGATTCAACATCTTAACACAATATCCGTCACGAAATTAAAGAAATGCAGCCCGATATGTTGAAGGATGCCATGAAAAATGCTCTAAAAAGAGCAGAAAGTTGCATAGCGAATCGTGGTCACCATTTAGCCGATATAATTTTCCAATCACAACGAAAAAATAAAAATAAACTTTTCATGAAAACCAAACTTACTTATCTCTTCTTTGAGCAAAGTTATAGGCAATCAAAATGGTAGCGGGACTTTTGCCCCACCTTGTGCAATAGGGAAGGCAAAAAGAAAATTGGAAGGCCAAAAAAGCCTTTACTTAAATCGGATATATTTTCTAAATTAACCCTTAATTAATAATTATAAACAAGTATAAACCTACATTTATACAAAATTGAAAAACAGGATTATAAAAAAAATATTTATCTTTTATAACTAGTAAATCCAGTGAAACGGAAATTAAATATATTATAATTTGGAAAATTATATAGAAATATACTAATATTTATGGGAGGCGGAGCAATTCTCCTAAGTATACATCCTAAATTGAAACCAAACAGAAAATTAAGTGCTCTCACCTTCCAATGTTGACACTGAAATAATTGTTCCGCCAAACACCACCTTCGTCAAGCAGATTGATAAATAATGCTCATCATTCACAACCCACAAAAAGCCATTATGATAAATAGTATAGCGGCAACATTTTACAATATTATTCGTCTTGATTTCAATCAAAATTAATTATTTCCTTTTACTAAATGCTTCCGTTAAAATGCAACATTTCGTGCAGCTGGTGCAGTTTTAATCTAATAAAAGTTTACTAGCCATGCTGCAAAGAGAATTGTTGGAAACACCGAGAACAATGTAGTGATATTGCAAGACTAATATTTCGCTACATTAATATTTTATACCTCTTCGTGGTTTCTAGTTGAGAGACTTGACAGAGATCGTCCTTTTAAGAAATTAACTAACACAATTTGCATCTTACATGAAATTCCCACGTGATAACGTTGTATGATTTTCTAGAGGCAGATTTTAGCTTTAAATTTAACAGAGTGTCTGTCTGTTTCAGAAAGCTTTTAATTAAATATTACTGTACTATAATTATTATAATTTTCCAAATAATTTTAATTAAATATTCCGAATAATTACAATTAAATACTTATACTCATTTTTCCGTTAATGCACGTAAGTTATTTGCATTATAAAGTAATAACCTATTTATAAAGAAAACTTAATAATGGATTAGGTTTTTTAACCCATTCAGGTAAACGTGTTAATTTTTTTTAAATGATATATCTCAATGTTATCAAATTAGGATGTAATTAACAGCTGTTAAACGAAATAATATCGAGGTGTTTTGTGTTTATATGCTAGATAATAATAAATATAATAGTAAATTACAATTAAAAAATTATATTATATAATAAAATATTGCATTTGATAAAATAATCACTTTCGAACGAACGAGTATATTTGATATAACATCGTTTCAAATAATGGCTATCTTGTAATTGATTCATAGAAACGCGAGACTTCGTCGTTATATAACAAAGCCCCGTAAATTGCGAGGACATTAAATTGAATAGGCGTCGCCATAAAAATAATTGATTCGCTCGTTCTAATTCAATTTTAATACTTCAGAACTGACGGATGTTATAAAATGTTTATTAACATTATGTAACAAAATGGAATTTCACGAATTACATGAATTCATTGTTTTACATCATTTGGTCGTTAATTTATGTTTAATTTAATTAATACAAATATGTAATTTCGTTATTATATAATTAATGATAGAATTGACAGTGTTGCCAAGCACATATCGGCTATGCATTCTATATATTTATTTGTTATAATATATATTGGCTGAAATAAAATACAAAACTTTTCTCACATTTTTGGGTTAACAAACCACCGGGAATTTTTTATAATTTATTGAATCATTTATTTAACTATAAAGATTAAATAAATATCCTGAGAAAATAGGTGTAAAATTTCAATTAAATTCGGTATATTCTTTGTCTACTAAACCCTAAAAATATATAAAAACCTCGTATACACATATACTAATAATAATAGTAATGCGCTATAATTTTAAGTAAATAATGTATATGTACATAAATAAATAAACTGTTTAAAATGAAAGTTGCAAAAAATAGACTTTTGTATAAAATATTTTATAAACCTTGCAAGAGAATTTTAAAGGAGGAAGGAACTGACTACAATACAATATAATTATTTACTATTGTAAATTTATAAATTTGTAAATATAGAAATAAATAAATAAATACAAAAAAAACTAGATGTAAGTACTCAAATTCATGCTGAAAGATTCTAGAATTATTGAAGAGAAATTACTTGAAAATTTTGGAAACCTTGAAGGAGACTAGCAATTGAAAGAGAATTTAGTACAAAATTTTAGAAAAATTTAAATAAATCGTAGAAAGTTCAAAAACTGTAAAGTGAATTACAAGAAAAATCATATTGTAAGAAATAAAAGGAAATATATTCGAAACATGGAAGAAAGGTTGCTAATAATTTTAAAAATTTTTAAGAACCATTTCTGGAGAAATTAAAAAAATTATGAACAGAATTTAAGCAATCTGCAAAAATGATGGAAAATTTTAGAAAAACAATTTCTTAAAGATACAAGACTGTTACATTCAAATTCTAGAATTCGGGAATGGAAATTGCTTGAAAATTCTGGAGCCTTTGAAGAATCTTACAATATGGAAAATATGTTGTAGAAAACTTACGAAAGAATTAAGCGAAAAGTATATGGGACTATTAATCAAAAAATATTATACAAACCCACAGGCTAACAAAGAGAGAGAACGCACGGGAAATTGCTTGAAAATTCTAAAACTCTCGACTGAAATTTTTCTTATTTTAGAAGAACAAGTTATGAATATTTAAATAAAGTAAAACTCACTTTATTTAAATATTTTAGATGTACCACGAAGTGAAGGCCTCAACCATTAATCAACAAATTCTGAAATTTTTTAATACAATAAAATCGGCATTAAAAAGAAATTCAAGAAAAATAAGTTACAAGAATGTAATATGAACTATAAAAATGATAGAGAAATTACTAAAATTTTAGAAATCACGAAGAAACATTACATTAAGAAGAAATCGTACAAAATTTTATAAAAATGATTAAAAAAATCATGTGACTATAATTTCAACTAACATCTAGCCATTATCAAACATAACGTGTCTCCTCCTTCATTATATTTAAGATGTACCACAAAGTGAACGCCTCCACAATTAAACATTTAAAAATTACTAAGAAAAGGTGACAAAAAACTTTAATTTACAAAAAGAAATCCAACAAAAAGAGCAAGATTCTAAAACATTCTTGAATTCTACTTAAAACTTGTAGAACCCAAGTTTCAAATAATAAAGCAATTACTATAAAATTAAGCGGGAAATTGCTAAAATTTTAGAAATCTTCAAGAAACCTACCGGGGAATTTTATAAATTTTGAAAATTTTGCAAATAAAGTAAACGAAAACTGGTCGAAATCGGATTTTTTTAGCAGAATTTTACAATGATGCTCTTTTGCAATTGCCCTGATAATATTTGAATATTTTAGTATCAGTTAAACGAGCTACAGATTGGCTATCTCAGTGAAGAACCGCGGTGGACTTGTAGTGGAAGTATTATAATTTATAAAAGGATATCGGAATAAAGAGCAAAATAGTAAAAATTCTTAAATTTGGAAAAACATTGCTTGAAAATTGTAGATCCATTGAAGAAAATTTGCAATTTAGAAGAAAAATTGCTGAAAACCTCTAAAAGAATAATGCAAAAAATGGACGGTATCTATCAATCAATAAATTCAAATGTAGAAAGAATTAATAAACGAAGTAAATGCTGTTTCTGTTCATTGAATAAAAATAGAATTACCTGCAAACAATTCCCCAAAAGAAATTGACTATGACTAATTAGTCAGCCAACTGGAATTAAAGTATGATTATATAAATCTTAAACATATTAGGTTGGGGAATAAGTTCGTAGCGTTTTATGTTATACAAAAATGGTTTGCGAAGTGCAAAAATGGTGATTTTGAAGGAAAATAATTGACCGAAAAAATGAACTGCAGTAACAAAAATATTCTTTATCACCTTCATTCAATAGGATTAAATAGGGTGTCTCACAAGATTAATAAAAACAACAAAAGTATTCGCCTTTAAATTCCCTCCCAAAATCTCTTCCGCCATCAAGTAGCACGCGATCATACATAGCGCTTTTGTACCAAAAATGGTTCCTATATATAAATATGAAGCAAAGAAAGGTGGCTTACTTACGCCAAAGTCAAGAGTGACCTCCGTACAAAGAAGACCATCATCTTCGTTTGCGATGGCATTGTGCACTAGGATATACTTGAAAGGCATGCCAAGGTCAAATAGCTCTACATATCCCAGCTACATCGCGTGAAAGAGGTTATTTGACTAAAAGAAACCCATCGACACGGCTTGACCATACTAGGCTTCATGTAGCAAAAGTCGACAAAGTCGCACTTCACTAGTTTGAATGGAATTTTCCGCTCCCTGTCAAACCATATGAGGAGCGTTACCTTCGACAATAAAGATGACCTTAAAAACTGGCTTAACAGCTTCTTCGATACCAGAACTGTCGGTTTTTGGCGGAACCGCATCCACAAATTGATCAAGAGGTGGGAGAAGGCCGTAAACAACAACGGCAAATTTATAATTGACTAATTTATTGTTATAACTCTTGATATTTGTTTAAATAAAAGTCTTTGATTAAAACACTACGAACTTATTCCTCAACCCAATATTTATAATACTGCTAAAAGTGTGGTAAAAATTTACAGCAATTTAGAGCAGCTATATCTCGTTTAACATGCAAAGGCATATCCTTATAGAGCTGAAGAGCATATTAAAGAATAGATAAACACAACAAGTGTTGTTTAGGTGATAAATAAAACACTTGGGTTTTGAGAATTTACACAAAACCCAAGTGTTTTATTTATCACCTATATAATGGAATTTCACCAAGTAAAAGCCTCATCAATCCAACAAGTGTTGTTACTTATTAGAGATGCACTGGCTTGTGAGCTTGAGATGTAAGCCTAAAAACTAAAAGGTCGTGTAAAGAATGAAGAATAACCGAGGAGAAATTAAAGCATTTAAAAATCATACATGATGTGAAGAGAAATATTAAAGATTCAGCTAAACTCCACATTGTTGCAAGAAGTCCGTTGATTTCAACCTCGGAAAATTATAAAACTAAAGAAAGTTAACCAGTTGACAGTTAGCTTCTACATATAAAATGCAAAAATGAATTTTAAAATTTGCAATTTGTCACATTAGATACCTAATGCTATTATTTGGGCAAGGTTTGATCAAAACCATAATATCGTCAATCAACGACATGAAGATTAAGAACTGCAACAGATAACTCACTACTACTTATAGAGAAATTAATATAAAATTACCTTAAAGGAAACATTTAGTACCAACTTTAAAAAAATATAGTATATAGGAGCCCAATGAATTCTCGGAATGACTGTAAAGAATGTGATGGCTTCTAACTAGATCGCTAGAATGGAATCTAAAAAGTTAATGGGTCGTACTTTAAAGATGGAATAGTAGTAGTAATCTGAGAATGTAGACATTGTACTACTGCTAACAGAAGTTAAAAAAAATGATAGAAAATTTAACTTCTAAGTTCAGCTAGGTTACAAATTAAAGTTTATCATATAATACCGGGCAGTATTTGATATTGAACAGAAAGGGCAGAACAGCATCGTTTAACTTAATAAAAATAATAACAATTAGGTGAATATCAAGTGGTCGAATGAGTGAGGAAATGATCTAACAAGAAATAGTAATCAAGGACATAAGGTTCATAAGCTCCGCCAGTTTTGTGAATTAGCAAAGCTAATGGATCGGCTTGCTTCTTAGTTTATTACCTCTATATGACCAAAATGGTCTAAATGACATTTTATATACATTGGCTGAATTCTTAATGCTTGATCTTAAATTCGGATATTGGCAAGTTGAACACTGGCTCAATGTCCTGGAAATATCTTGTTTTCAGTAACAGATTATTCAGTGGACACTAGTTATGCCTAAAAATGGGCACATGGGGGAGTGATGTAACTAATTCAAAAGCATATTTCCTCTCATCGGAGAAAAATTGCGAAATAGCTGCATTATTCCTGCCATTATATAAAGTTATTGTTATTTGTATTTATCGATCGCCTGACAGAAACTTCAATATTGGCATTTTTATCTATTTTCTTTTTGATAATGTTTGGTAATGTGATTCGGGTTTGTCAGACCGTATTGGTATAAAGGTTAGGGTTAAGATTAATCTAGAGAAATTCATCAGCAGCCTACCACAAGAAATAAACTATCATTATTTATAGTGTCCCTGAAGTTACGATTAATTAATTTGTTAATATTTGCCGCACCTGGATCTAAAAGAGATACAAAATTATTTAACATTTGTATAATAAACGGAATCTTTCTTAGCTCGTTTAAAAAAAGCGCGTATTACCCCGATTTTTAAGAAAGGTGACAGAGAAGACCCGAATATATATATAGACATATAGCCATACTACCTTTTATTAGAGAAGTATTTGAATAAATTCTACTTGATTTGCTCGAGACCAATACACAACTATTTATGAAAAGACAAAAAGTGTTTGCCAGAATTTTGTCGATATTCGAAAGAAGAAGGCATCTAAAAATGAAGAATCTTTCGTTCCAAATACCAAAGCCAGAATTTTGTAGATATTTGAAAGAAGAAGGCATTTAAATATGACGAATATTTCGTTCAAAACTCCATAGTTAAAAAAAGAACGTTCATTTAAGAAATGAACAAATAAAAAACTTTTTAACTTGGTTTGTATAACACTAACTTCATTTAGTGACTATAGTTTCGACAATTTGAACTTGTCATTATCAAACTAGAAGTAGATCTAGACTTCTAATTTGATAATGACAAGTTAAAATTGTCAAAACTATAGTCACTAAATAAAGTCAGTGTTATACAAACCAAGTTAAAAAGTGTTTTATTTGTGAAGAATAGTGTATAACGAAGTAGAAGCCTCCACCGTTAACAGTTTGCTTAACATCTTAATAATAGATAATCCAAAATTCAGAACAATTTTTCAAAATTTTTATTATTGAGAGTAAAATAGAGAAGGGTTTCTCAGAATAATTTAAGTGTCTAAAATTTTAAAAAATCTTTCACATTGTATTTCAGATCCTAGTTGAACAATATCAGAGATTGTACGGGTTTAGACTCCAACATTCTACTGAGAGAAAACTAAAATAGAGAAGAGTTTTCAAGAATTATTAGTAATATTTGTAAGTTGAAAGAAGAATCGTTCATTCAGTTCTTTAAGAACTTTAAGGGATCTATACGTACCTAATACTCCTGGCTAAAGTATATAAAAGACTGGATGGGTTTAGACTTGAACACCTTACTAAGGAAAACACAAAATATAATAGAGTTTGCCGATGGCATTCGAAAAGAGAAAGCTTATATAATTCTTAAAAATACTTTCAATTAGGAGGATTTCTAAGGAATTTCTAAAAATTAGATGGACTTGGAGTATTTAGTATTTAGGTGCTTTCAAATTTCGACACCAATTCTAAGAAACTCTTTTTGGGTTTTCTTTAATAGAACACTCTATTAAAGAAAAGAGTTTGTTAGAATTGGTATAGAAATTTGAATGCACCTAAATAATAAATGTTCGTTTAAAAGTCCACAGTTGCAAATTATATTTTATTTGAAAATACCTGGATGAGAAAATATTCTCCTAACTGAATAACATCAGAGAATTACTAAAGAAAATTTATATTAGAGTTATTGCCGATGTTCGGTGGGAGAAAGGATTTAGAAGAATAATCATTTATTCAGAAGTTCGTTGCTCCTGAAAGATCTCATCATCTAAAGGAATTTGGATTAAAGAACATCAGGAACTGTTTAATATCCTACTAATAAAAATCTAAATTATAAAATAGTTAGCCAAAATTATTGCCGATATTAGAAAGGAAAAGTCACATAAATAAGAAGAATCATTAGTTCAGAAGTTTATAGGTTCTAAAAAACTTTAATTTAGTAAGTGTTATTTGTTGAAGAACATTAGTTTTTGAATTGAATATGCTATTAAGGAAACTTCAAAATAAAAAAGTGAGTGTCAGAATTGTTAATGGCATACGTAAGAATACATGATAGATGAGGAAAAGTGATGGTAGATGTCAAATGACAGTTAAGAATAACAGATGAAAGATGGTAAATGATAGATGTTACATCAAATATTTCGTTCAAAAAATTGAAGAGACATAGAGGAAAGAATCTTACTAAGGAAAGTATTACTTCTACAACACCATGATATTCTTTTGCAAAAACTCTACTTCTATAACGCCCGCCCTAGTAGCTGCCCTTTAATTAGTTCATACCTACAGCAAAAACAGCAGACATTAGTCGTTAATAAAAGAGCATCAAGTAAAATCTATTTGAAATATATGGTGCTTTCAGGATCAAAACTTAGAAGGCTTCTATTTTTGCTATATATAAATGATTTAACTGCATCTGGTTCCTCAACTTGTTTTCAATTCGCTCATTATAGAACATTTATTAGCAAATCAGCTGACATGTATAAGCCATAAATGATCATTTAGCATGTAGAAACGTTATTGGTGTATGGATCGAATCGAACAAACTATCTAAAACGGTGAATCTGACGTTCTCCCTTCGATAAGATATTTTTAATAAAACAACAGCTAACTTCCTAGGTATATGCCTAAGGAATTTTAGGTCTAATCTCTTTCAAGAACTATGCAACATTTCTAAAATTTATTACAGTTTCATATCCGCAGAGATAATTCTAAATATTAAAAACAAAATCTTTAGAAAATAATATTTAGCCTTCATAATAGCTATCTACTTAAAAAACCCTGGAAATTATTAGTGGTCAAATTTATTGGCCAACAATACCAATCATCAATATGAAAAAGAAGTGAAATGCATAGTGGTGTAGAAGGCCTAGTTCTTTCTTTCTTTTATAAAAATAGCAAACTAATCTTTTATTTAACCCCAAATTATAATTTGAGGCGTGGTTGGTAATTTAGTTAATTAAAAATGTAGCTTAAATTGTAAACAAAATTACACCATACGATATATCTATGAATATATTAAATAGAATTAAAGAAAATTATAAAGGCCATATAATTCCATTCACAAAAGTGTTGGCCTGAATTATAATAAGGGCGATTGCATAAAGTCGGTGACTTCGCACCCGAAGTGGCAAAAAATGCGGTTGTAATAGCAAAATCGATATAGCTCTACTTTGGTCGCTCGCACTTCAACGGAAACGGTTATATTATCGCGTTCAAACTTTTTTAGTGGGATAAATGCAAATCCGGACATGCAAATTACACTTGAATATTTTATTCGTTTCCTTCAGTAGTGAGTGAGTGGGCGGTTACTACTTTTAAAAAAATTTGCACTCGAAAACAACCACCGACCTTAAAAATACAGAATTAAATTTGTAATGTCGAGTAGTTTATAAATGCAATTGTATATTAATAATAATTTATTTAAATCGAATTTATTATATAAAACATAATTATAAGTTAAGTCAATTAACGTATTAATAAATAAATTAATTTCTCTACTTATTTGTAATTGATATGAGTATAACGTTACTAAATTATTTAACTTAAGTATAAGCTCTGAACGCTTTGAAATCCGTGTTTAGAACTAAATGAAAGAACACATTTTCGGTTAAAAGGGCATCCCTCTCGGGTATCTAATCGAGGGTGGTTCTATGTCTCAATTACTACCCCATTTGAAATTAGATTTGCATGTTCCTACAGAAAATGTATGCGATTGAGTAGATAATTCGTTACTACATTGTTTTTAAATTATATAAATTTATTCTAATAACAATTAGACCTAACTTATTTCTAAAGGAATTTTTTATCGACTTGTTATTTGTATGAGAAAATTATAAATAATGGTACATGTCATGATAATTTGTTTCGGTATCCATAAAAACTATTATCTCTTAATATAACGTACTTGGCTTAAAATCATCTCAGTGTATTATTATTATATTTTTCAACAAAAAATTAACTTTACATATTTTTTCAGTGAATAAAGGGAAACATATCGTAAATTTATACAAAACCCAGACATTAATGGTTTTGAATGCTAACATTAGCACTAATAAAGTAATTTGTTAACACTTTTTATCACTCTTTTAATTACAAACTCAATTATCCTGTTAAACTAAACAATACAGTTTCAGTAATTAAAAAAAACCTCTGTACCTAACAAAACACTCTATTCACTGTCGCCTGTACAATTCGCAGTGGACAGAAATCCGAGTTTCGATGTGAATGAAAGCTAAAAGGGCGTCCCTCTCGATATATAATTAAAGACCGACCCGCCTTAATTAATACCTTCTTAGATCATACAAAGATTCCAAGACCAAGTTTCCACTCGGACGAAAAAGTTTCGCACACCGAATTATATGCGTCTGCCTCAATTACAAGAGTTATGGAAGCACGGTATACATGCAGCTCGAATCCCATTATAACGTATCGATTACTCAGCTTCTGAGCTTCGTTAGGGGAAAATACTCGAACGAACTTAAAAAGGGAATGCCGGCGTGATAATTGATTCAGAACTTTTTAATAATCTCGCCTCAGATCGGCGTGCTGTTGCCGTTTGGGTTCGCTGATTTGCCAAAGCGGAGGAACTTGTACGGTTTAATTAATTTAGTCCTGGTGGTAGTCGTCCAGTTTTTATATAATTGTAACTTCTTTCGTGCTTTTTGTTCGTGCTTAATGGAAAGCAATAAAATGGCATGGTATTAAAAAAGTACAACTCAAAGTTTAAGCCATTTAAAATGTCATTACGTTTAATAAAGACAATATTGAACTTATTTTTATTAAAAATATATTTTTTCTTTTATTTAATAATTAGAGAATAGTTCTATTTCATATATAGAACTTATATACTTTTACAGCACATCATTTAATTTAGGAAGAAATATTTATTAGGTAATTAAATGGTTTTAATTCTCTAAAATAAAACATTTAAATATTCACTTGGAAATAAGAGTACTTGCTTGGAATTTCTGCATGAGCAAAGACACAGTCTAGATATTTCAATTTAATAAAGTGCATTGCATACAAGAGAGCAATTTTTCACCAAATAACATAAAACAAGGGTGCATGAAAGAAGTGAGAGCGCTCGAATATATTATATCGCCTAACGTTTTAAGTCTAGGGGCAATTTCACAAAACGCATTCATATTGTATCAGAATGCTTATTGTATATTAGATGGAATATAATAATGACCTATCTTATAATTGCAAATAATTTTATTCTATAAATGCTAGAAACTCAATTCAGAATTATTATAATTTATTCAGCATATATATTCCTAGTATAAAGTCTACATATGAAAATTAAATTTATTCGATTAATATTGATACAGTAATTCTTAATCGTATGTTGTAGAAATTTTCATTTTCAATCTTAAATGGAATAATATAAAGGTATAAATAGTAGTTTTATGCTACTTCTTATACAGATGTCCACGTAAGTATGCAACATATTTATTAACATTATTATTAATTTCTCACGCTACATTTTGTGCTCTCATAATTAATTCAGTATAATTCTTGCTCTTGTAAAATAAACATGTTGTAATCCATTAGGGAATAGTGAAATAAAACTTTTTAAAAACATATTTCACAAAGTGTGAAACTTAACTGGCGCTGCGAACAGGATTTTCGCGACTGGAAGTGTTAACCTATCGACGGGATCGACCCACTGCAAGTGATTTCTATCCCTGGGGGAGCTGCACGTCCAGGTGGCTTTCAAGTCTTCGCGCGAAAGAAACCCCGACGACGAGTCCAGAGGAGAAGATACATTTAGGGATTCACTCACCATAAGATGCAAATCCTAGTGCTGTAAGTCCTTTGTTTTCTTTATCCTTAAACTCGTAATTGCTTTAGATTTTAATTAATGATTCATTCAAATCCGGAAAGTGAAAAAAGTGAGGTAGAAATAATTGCCGACGGTTTAGAGATTTTATCATTAGGGACACAAATAACTGATAATTATAAAATTAAATCAAACATAATACGCGAATCTAGACTTAATTCACCAAAAATGAACCCATCCGAAAATTTAATTACAGACAGAAGTGAAATCAATTTATTGATGCATGCTATCCCAGAATACTCACCTGGCCAAAATTTCTCAGTCTTTATTAGTGAGGTTGATAATTTGCACAAACATTTAGAATGTAGATTATCACCCGATTTAGCTTATGCAGTTAGTTTTTCGATCAGATCGAAAATAAAAGGTGAAGCTAGAGATTTTATTGCTTATCAAAACGCATTTGAATGGAATGACATTCGAAATGCCTTATTACAAAAATACGGAGATCAAAGAAGTGAGGAATTACTAGAATCGTCCTTAAGACAATGCGTTCAACAAAAACATGAAACGTACTTAGATTATTACAGTAGGTTATTAAAAAAATACAATGATTTAATGCAACATATTACTTTAAATATAACGGATCAGAATTATTTAAACTACAAGAAAATTGATTATAATAAATTAGCACTAAAAACATTTCAAATAGGTCTACTAGAACCGTACAGAAGTTATATAAGTAACTTTCAATTAAATACTATTGAGGATTGTCTAAAAAAATGTAGATTTTTTGATAATAGAAGACATGAATGGGATTACTGTGAATTTATTCGAAAAACAACTGAAACCAACAAAAAAATTCCTAAATTTACACCTGTTTCTGAAAATCAATCTCAACAGCCCCGATACAATCAAAATCAATTCTATAATAATAACAATAATTTTTCTCGACTACAGTCCGCTCAATATTCACAACACCGACCTATTCAAAATCAATATTCCCAACCTAGACCAATTCAACAGCAAAATTTCCAACCTAGACAATTTCAAGGATCAATAAATAAACCCTTGCCACAACAAAATAAATTTTTCACAAACAAACAAGTTTTTGGTACACAGGCTGCATCAGGCATGTCTAGAATAAATAAACCAACTCCAATGTCTGTTCAAACTAAAATACAAAGTCATCAAACGCCAAATTATTCAAGGCCAAAACAACAGGTAATTGTCGAAGAACTATATAACGTAGAAACTAATCCTTCTGAAAATTATGAAGACGAATCTCAATTTTTAAACACACTATATGATGAATTAGAAATACACGACGAAAAAATGTATGAATCAAATTCTGAAAATTTTCGTATAACGGCCTCTCCGATAGAAACATCAGGAACGTAGATTTAAATTCCATCAAAATAAAATCAAAATTACCTTTCATTTATTTACCAGATTTAGATTGAACCATTTTAGTAGATTCAGGTGCAACAAATTCTGTAATAAATTCGAAACCCGCTTGCGAGAAATTCTTACAATATTTTTATGAAAAACCATTTACTGTTTCTGGTTTAGGAAATCAAAGTAATTGTAAAGATAATTTAAAATTCCCAATTCTTCGTGAATTCGGTATATCATCCGATATACACTTACACGTAGTTGATTGGCATAAAAAATTCGACGTTCTAATAGGTAGCTCTGATTTAGAAAAATTAAATGCGACCATAAACTATAAGAATAATACTTTAGAACTGAATGGTATCGAAATTTCCTTTTATTTAGAACTTAATAAAGAAACCATTTCTCCACATAAACTTAACGAAAAAAATTATGTAAAGATTCCCGTTACACTAAACAACGGTGAAGTTATTATTCCACCAACAAAATTATCTGAAGAATATTTTATTCCAGAGTGCCTTGCTGTTTCAAAAAATGGCTTTTGCATGTTACCTTTTAGATGAGACATTAAAAGTAAATTTAAACTGTAATGAACGTATCGACGTCACCCCTTTTTAAATCACGAAATTAATAAACCCCCTAAGACCCAAAACCAACAAATCAACATTTCAAATTTAATAAGAACACAACACCTAAATTTAGAAGAAAAACGCGAGATTACTCGAATTTGTAAACAATTTTCCGATATATTTTATAACGAAAATTGCAATTTGACATTTAGTAACGCAGTTAAACACGAAATACGAACTAAGACAGACGAACCAATTTATGTAAAATCTTTTAGACACCCTCACGGTGAAATTGACAATCAAATTCAAAAACTATTAAATGATAAAATAATTAGACCCTCCATTTCGCCCTATGGTGCACCCGTATGGATTGTTCCGAAAAAGACGGATGCCTCCGGGAAGAAAGAATTTAGAATGGTAATAGATTATCGAGAGCTAAACGAAAATACAATAGAAGATAAATACCCCCTGCCACGTATTGAAGAAATACTAGATAATTTGGGCAAGTGTACTTACTTTACAACCCTTGACCTAGCCCAAGGTTTCCACCAAATTGAGATGCATCCCAACTCAATTGAAAAGACCGCATTTTCTGTAAATCAAGGACATTACGAATATCTAAGAATGCCCTTCGGTCTAAGGAATGCTCCTAGCACATTTCAACGTGTTATGGACAACGTCCTTCGAGAATTCTTACATGTATTTTGTTTTGTCTACATGGATGACATTGTCATCTTTTCAAAATCCCTACAAGATCACATTAATTATCTTAAATTAATCTTCTGCAAAATGAGAGAATTTAATCTAAAGATAAAACTAGATAAGTGTGAATTTCTAAGAAAATAAGTATCCTTTTTGGGCCATGTTATGACACCAGATGGTATTAAACCTAACCCATCAAAAACAGAAGCTGTAAAAAACTACCCATTACCAAAAACGATTAAAGAAATCATTTCATTCTTAGGGTTAACAGGGTATTACCGAAAATTTATCTGTAATTATTCCAAAGTCGTATCCCCATTAACTAAGTGTTTGAAAAAAGGTTCCAAAATCAATATTTCAGATCCAGAATATATTCAAGCTTTTGAATTATGCAAAGAACTACTTTGTAATGCACCTATTCTTGCATATCCTGACTTTAATAGACAATTTAAATTAACGACCGAAATGTATCAATAGGAGGAGTTTTATCTCAATTAAACCGACCAATTGCTTATTACTCTAGAACCCTAAATTCCGCCGAAAAAAAAATACTCAACAATCAAAAGAAAACTCTTAGCAATTCTAGACTCAACCAAACACTTTAGACCTTATCTTTTTGGACAAAAATAAATTCATTATCGAAACCGATCACAACCCGCTAGTTTGGCTTTATAAAATTAAAGAACCCAATTCGAGACTTGTACAATGGAAGTTAAAGTTAGAAGAGTTCGATTTTACAATAATTTACAAAAAAGGTAAAGAAAATCAAGTAGCAGACGCTCTATCTAGAATAGAGATCCATAATACTGAAGACGATAACGAATCCGTAATCGCAAACATCAATGAATTACCCGACGAAGACATTGAACGTTTTATCAATCCCCAAGTAGAAAACCTAAATGAATATTCAGAAATACTCGAAAATTTAGAATCATCATTAACTGAAAAGAGTGGTACTGTACATTCAACCGACGGTGATAACGGCAAAACAATTCCAATTTCAGAACAATCTTTAAATATATTTTCTAATCGAATCATTTTTGACATAG
This sequence comes from Ontholestes murinus, assembly GCA_963969525.1. Taxonomy (NCBI): domain Eukaryota; kingdom Metazoa; phylum Arthropoda; class Insecta; order Coleoptera; family Staphylinidae; genus Ontholestes; species Ontholestes murinus. The sequence goes on along the minus strand of OZ018387.1, from coordinate 24,196,850 downwards.
GCGAAACCTACAAAAATCGCTTTACCAAACCATAATAAAAATATCTACAGAGTAACTATCATGGCAAATTCAATTAATCAAGATCTTTTGACATTCATGAAAGAAACCTTAAAACCAAATTCAAACTATGCAATTTATTTCGTTGATAAACAACTTAGACGACCATTCGAAAATCTTTGTAAAAATAATTTTAATGACACTGTTAAATTCTTCAAACTCTCTATCGATGTTATAAATGATGAACAACAAAAGGATATTGTTATGGGATACCACGATTCAAATCACAATGGCATAACTGAGTCTTACAATCATTTAAAAGAAAAATACTTCTGGCCAAACATGAAGCAAACTATAACAGATGTAATAAATAAATGCGAAGTCTGTTTACAATCAAAGTATGAAAGACACCCATATAAATTGAAATTTTTAGGACCATTATTAGCCAAAAGACCATTAGAAGTTTTACACATAGACACGTTTTCTTTCCAAAATTATAAATTTCTTACGATTATCGATTTATTCTCACGATACGGACAAGCGTATTGGATAAAAAATGGTACTAGCTTAACAGTTTTAAATAAATTAAGACATTACATCTCTCACCATAATATTCCACAAAGAATAGTGTGTGATGAGGGGCGCGAATTTCAAAACAATACTTTCAAAGAATTTTGTAAAATGAATAAAATAGATCTTCACTTTACGACCGTAAATAATCCAAGTTCCAATTCTCCTGTAGAAAGATTTCATTCAACCATATTAGAAAAATTAAGAATTTTAAAACTTAAAAACCCTAACGAAATTCCGTCAAATTTAATGATTTCGGCAGTTTCAATTTATAATCAATCAATTCATTCATCTACTGGATTTTCACCCTTCTACTTGCTATACGGCCCTTATGAAAGAAATCCAGAATTCGATTTAGATATGAATGTTTACGAACAATATAACGAAAAGAGAAAACAAGAAATTTTACCATTTTACGATCAAGTATACCAAAAGAATAAACAATTAGCACAAAACATTTTAGAAAAACGCAAGGAAACCCGTGGTGATCCACCTAATGTAGAAAATCGCGACGTTTACGCAAACCGAAACAAGCCTAGCAAAGTTGACCCCAAATACGAAACAGTAACAGTTGAAAAACAAGAATCGAATAAAATCTTTGGAAAAAAACTGAAACGGCTAAGAAAATCATCTTCTTTACAGATTCCTAATTCTGATGATCGAAGTTCCCCACAACCAGGCCCTTCAGGTCAAACCGATTGATAACAACGGCTATTTTCAAGAACATATCGGACCAGTGAAAATTCTTGATCATTACCATAATTCTCTATTTTTTATAAACACAAAACAATTAGAAATAGGATTTGAGCAACTACTAGCAAACGCTGAAACCTTACAAAACGAAGCCTCTATCGATAAACTAACTCTTGAAATTCATAAACAACTTTTATCAAACTGTAAAGAAATCGAATTGTTATTAGGAAAATTCAATTATAAATCTAAAAGAGCATTGGTTAGCATAATATTAACGACAATTTACAAAAATTACATAACAACCAAAATTCTGAACTAGAGCAAATAACTAAATTAACAACTTTTGCAAATCACTTATCAAAATATATATTCTTCTGACTTAGAAATTTTAATGTCAAATATAAATAAAACAAAACTCTTTCTTGAAAATCTAAAATTCATTGAAGACACCAGAACTCTCTTACAAAATGAGGTATATCAATCAGAACGTTTATTAAAAACATTACAAATGCTTGAAAAAATCAGTCTGACATGGAAACAAATACCTGATTTAGAATTATTAAATGTCGATGAACTTTTAAACGTCCAAAATTACTTATTAAAAATTTACAATCCAACGCAATTATTGCCTATTGACAACACTAACTTACTAAAAATTCATTGAATTATCAAAATTAATTGCAATAGGAACAGATGAAGCAATTACGTTTCTACTCAAAATACCCATCCTGAAACCATTCTCTGCAAATTATTCTCAAATCTATCCTATACCTAATTACCAAAATATTGCAATCATTCGACCAAAATCATTTTTAATCGAAATCAATGATTTAAATTACTGGGCCAATGAGGACTGCCAAACATTCCATACCATTACCATGTGTCTACAACAACCGGAATTAGAAGACTGTACCCCTTCGAACATTAACAAGTGCCAAACGACAAAAATTGTTAATGACTACCAAATTATCTGTGTATTACGAAATAGACAATTGTTGACCCTAATAAAGAAGAAACACGAAATAATTGAAGATTGTCACGGACAGCTAAATAGAAAATGGATCCAAGGAAAAAATATCGTCAGTTCATCTTGCAGAATTAGAATGAACAAATCAATATACGCGAATACTATACCTACATACGAGATACCGATATACCGCATTCGAAACAAAACATTGGAATTTCACCAGGAAACAAAACTTCTGCTGAGACACCTTAAGAATCAAGCAATTTTCCAAAAAGAAGCCGAAGAACTGGAACGGCAACTCATACATTTAGAACCACTGGTTCACATCATTCATTATGGATTTACAAGCTTTGCAATTTTGACTTTAGTGTTCACCATTATCATGATCATCAAATTCAGAAGCCGCATAATCGACCTTTTCTGCAAACCAAGAAAAATCATTCAAATCGAGATGGCTGATCCAAATCAAGAGGACACTCAAAATATCCACCCTTTGCCAAATTGAACGTGGACGTTCAAACCTAAGGAGGGAGGAATTATATCCCACACGTGTCATCCAAGAAGCTGAATAAGCGGATTCCACGGCAGCTAAATTTTGTGCTCTCATAATTAATTCAGTATAATTCTTGCTCTTGTAAAATAAGCATGTTGTAATCCATTAGGGAATAGTAAAATAAAACTTTTTAAAAACATATTTCACAAATTGTGAAACTTAACCATATAATGGTGCTTGATCTTAAATATAAATAAAGACAAAACAAAGGATATTCTATGCTATATTAGCAAGATACCGAACAATTTTATTAACTTTTGTACTTTTTAAGCGAATTTTATCAAGTATTCTCAGTTTTGACGTATCTGACATTAATATTTATTATTAACAAATAATGAATCAGTGATTTATTAAGAGCTGTTGTCTCCTAAATTATGGCAGAGCGATTAGCACAGTTGGCGATAACTATAAAACTTGCAGAGAAGAAGCTGTAATTTTTAACGTCAGGTACCCCGAAAAGAAAATCAATTATTCAGAAGTGTCAAGAATTTCAAAACAATTTAAAAGGACCGGAAAATTTGAATTGCATTTTAAAAAAGAAACGTACTAAAGCAGTCATAAATGTGAAGAATTCGGTGGATATCTTGCAAAGAGTGGTTGAAAATTATTCCTACAATTTCGGATTGTTTAGAATACTTTGGTACTTTCTTGTGTTTTAATTTTTCGTTATAATTAAAAATGTTCAAAAATTTTTCAAACATCGTGACGTCTGTTATTCTTAACAATATCAGATGACTCTAGATTTATAAGATTGCCTGCAATTCTAAAATCTTTAACAGCTTTAAAATTTTCAGAAATTTTAAAAATCTAAGACATTCTAAAGTTTTAGAACTCATAAACTTTAGTCTACATGGTAGATTTCAGATTTTGTAAAATTTCCGAAAGCTATTTTAAATTTTTTAGTGATTATTATTACTATATAATAAAACTTTCTAGATTTTTTTAAATATCTAGAGTTTTGAAATACTTATTTTTAAAATTTGTAAAGCTATTTAATCTTAAATTTTACATTTCCTAAAAAAATCAAAATTTCCAATTTTTTCTGATTACTTGGCTTCTATAATTCCTGATAATTTCAAATTTAATTTAATTTGTATTAACTACATTTTTTGCAATTGAAGTCTTTTTAGAATTATTCAAAAATTTCAATCTGAAGTTTAGAATTGTAACGTCTACACGTCCAAGACTTTCTGGAGTTTTAATATTGAAACTTATTTTTTCCTACAATTTTAGATTTCTTAGAATTTTCTAAAAAAATGCTTGTTTTAATTTTCCGTTATAATTCCAAATTTTCTAAAACCCTCCGGAAAACCTTGACGTCTGTAATTTTTAATAATCTAAATTTCACTAGATTTCCTGCAAGTTTAATATTTTCTGAAACCTCTAAGACTTTCTTGATTTTCAAAGTTCATGAACTAAAGTTTTTATACAATTTCAGATTCTGTAATAATTCTGAAAGTTATATTTTTACAATTTTTAATGATTTTGGATTTTATGTCTTTCTACAGTATGAAAATTTTCTGAATTTTTTATTTTATTTTTTGAGTTCTGAAATTCTTAATTTTGAGTTTTCGTTTCCTAAAAGAAATCTTTAAAAGTGTAAAATTATTATTAAATCCAGTTTGCTGAAAAACTTCTAGGAGTTCTAAGACGTTATAAATTCCCTAATAATTCTAAAGTTTTCACAAAATTTACATTTCTTTAAAAATCCTTAACTTGGCAATATTTTTTATACTTACGGCTTTTGTACTTATTAATATTTTCAAATTTTGTTTTAATGTATATAATTCTTATTAATTAAAGTTTTTTATAAATAAAATTAATAATAAAATTTTGCATGTTATTTAAATTCCTAATCTTTTGAATTTTGTAAATATCCAGAAATTCAACTCATAAAAGTTTTAAAATTCTCTGCACTTCTTAAACTTTCTGGAATTTTAATTTGCACAATTAATTTTCCTACTTTTTTAAATTTCTAAAGAATTTTGTTAAAATTGTGTTTAACTCATTGACGATGGAGGCTTCTACTTGGTTATACATATTTAATCACAAAATTAAACACAATAATCACTTTGTTAACGTAATAAAATGTATTAAAATCCTTTAGTTCGTTGTAGAAAATTAAATAATAAATTTAAAATTACGAAAACATTTCGTGAATCTACACGAATTTACGAAATGTTTTCGTATTTTTAAATTTATTACTTTGTTAACGGTTAGACATTACAGGTTAAAGAGACATGACATTGCGCTAACAGTGGGAGTCATCACGGGACACTGTCCCATTGGCAAACACGCAGAAAGTTTAGGAATAGCCCACAACGACTTTTGTAGAGGGTGCCTCGACGAAGAGGAGGAGGAAAACGTACTCCACTACCTCTGTCAATGTCCCGCGCTGGCCGGAATAAGAGATTCCTCCCTAGGCCGTTCCTTTATGAATGAGCTCTCTGACATCGAGACAACCGATGCCAGAAGCATAGCCAGATTCATAAATGGCTCCAAATGGTTCCCATAAGAACTCAGGAAAGGGAAATTGGTATCACAACGGGCCTATCTAGGCCTAAGTGTGCACCTCTTCGTGGTGCTGCCACACCAACCTAACCTAACCTAACGGTTAGACAAAACAAAGTGATTATTGTGTTTAAAATTGTGTTTTTTTAGTTCTAAAAATGTTGACGTCTATCTATAATTCTCAACAAAACTAAATTTCTATAGATTTCTAAGTTTTCTAAAATCGATTACAACTATTAATTTTTTTCTAAAGTTTGAAGACTTTAAAATAAATTAACAATTTTGGATTTTTAAAATTCTAATCATTCTAAATTTTTCTCAAAGTTTCTAAAGATTCCACAATTCTCAATTTCCATAATTCAAAACAAGTCCAATTGTAAAGAAATCCAAAATCGTTACTTTTCTCAAGTATTTTGAATTTTCTGGTATTTTTAACTTGGATAATTCTTAATAATATCAAATTTCTTTAAAGGTGTACAATTACTATTATTAAATGTTCTAAAAATGTTGACGTCTATAATTCTTAACAATGGTAAATTGCTTAGACTTTGAAATTTTAAAGTTTTAACTTCTAAGATATTCTATAGTTTTAGGGCAGAAAGTCCGATGGTCGATAGAACAAACGAACAGACTAACCATTATATTCCATTTGTCAATGTTTTTAATTGTATATATAGATGCTCTAATAAAGATGATATTCTCTCTCTCTATAGTTTTAGAATTCATAATCGAAATTATTTTTTTGCAATAATTCTGAAAGTTTTTATTTACTTGAACATTTTAAAGACTAGATATTTTTAAAATTTCTAGTGTTTTGAAATTCATAACTTCAGTAATTTCTAAAAACAGTATTCTTTTTATTAAATCCATATTAATTATAGTTTGCTAAAATTCTGGTCTTGCAAGACTTCTAAGACGTTTAAAGTTCCCTAATAATTCTAAAATTTTCTCATATTTTACATTTATTTAAAATTTCCAATATCTTCTGATATTTTTGGCTTCTGTAATTCTTAATAATTTCAGATTTCTTTGATGGTTCATAATTTTTTATTAATTTTAGTTATTTTTTTAATTCTAGCCTTTCAAAACTATCTAGGTTTTTTAAATTTTCCAATAAAGTTTCTTCAAATTATTTCTACACGTCTGAGACTCTCTGGAATTTTAATTTTGAATCTTATTTTTTCCTACAATTTTAGATTTTTAGAATTTTCTGGTATAATTTTTTGTTATAAATCCAAATGTTTTAAAATTTCAGAAAAAATCTTAGCGCCTGTAAGTCTTAGTAATACTAAATATTTATAGATTTCTAAAATCTTTAACAACTCTAGAGCTTCCTGAAATTATTAACTTAAGTTTTAGAATTCAAAATCTAAAGTTTTTTCACAATTTTAGATTTTATTGCTAATAATTCAACAATTTTATTGTTAATAATGTCAAGACTTCCTAGAGTTTTAAAGTATTTAAACATTCTAAAGTTTTCTGTAAATGTTTTTTTTTTATTTCTCGAATTTTGAAATTTTTTATTTTTCCAATTTTCAAAAAACTTGTTTTCCTTTTCCAAAATAAATCTCTAAAATTGTAAAATATTTATTAATTCCATATAACATTCTGGACTTCTAGAATTTTTATGTGGTTTTAAATTCTCTAGTAATTCTAAAGTTTTTCTGTATTTTCCTAAAATTTTCTTTTGCCTTCTATGTCTCTTATACCACTATCTGTTAGAAAATGCGCCAGACGTTTAGGATTGGGATAGTTAACAGTACATAAGGTACATAAGGAAGATGTGTTTAAACTTTGCAAGAACATGATTACGAAAATCGTTCTGAATTTTGTTTCATGGTACAAGATGATGTAGAAATTGATAAAACATTTACTAAAAAGATCCTGTTTACGGATGAAGCTACATTTAATACAAATGGTGCAGTTTTATCACAAAACTGTCGTTGGTAGTCAATAGAAAATTCAGCATACCGAATTATCTACAAAAATCAATATTCTCGAAAAATACATTTTTAGTGTGGAATTCTAAACACAACTATTATAAGGCCCTACATATTTCGCCAGAGTTTAAATTCATATAGATATTTAGAATTCTTAAATATGGAGTTGGAAAATACATTTGACATGTTACCTTTGGCTACAAGAAATTCTCTTTGGTTTATGCAGGATGGGGCACCTGCAGATAGTTCTGATGCCGTAGTTGAAAATTTAAATGAACAATTTAATAATATATGGAGTAGAAGACATTCAAGATTTCCATCGCCTGCTCGCTCACCCTATCTAAATTCACTTGACTACTTTTACAGGGCGTTGTTAAAAAAGAATAAACTCTATTCTCAGAGATCTTTTGGAAATTTAGAGAATTTGGAAAAAAAAATTAGAAATGGTATGAGATATTTAAATAATCATCCCAATATTCTTAAAAATATAATCTGATATTTTAACAGAAGAACAAATTTATGAATTGAGAGGGAAGGGTATTATATCGAGTGATTGTTATTTAATTAATAATATTGTTAAGGTTATTAATTCCAAAGAAATTAAATATTTTGTTGATTAAAACCTTATGTTATTTGTTTTGTCTTTTTTGTATGTTTAAGATGAAGCACCAACTTTTATAAAGAATAAAATTTTCTGATAATTTAATAATAAAAAACTTTCCCATATGTTGCATACTTATACTGTATATAATTAAATTACTTAAATATGTATTGTATAATTCTATAATTTTACTGGTAAAACAAAGTTATTGTTTTACCAGTAAAATTATAGAATTATAATTATAATTTTACTGGTAAAACAAAGTTATTGTTTTACCAGTAAAATTATAGAATTATACTTCAAGTTGACAATCACTTGTATGTAATACTATAATAATACTGCGTACAATTATAAGTGAAATTTTATGTTAAAATCCATTTTCTTTTGAAAACATTTTACGTATTATGTGATTAATAATCATCAGTTAGTTACTGTAAATGTTTCATTAATTTTAAACAAACGCCGGCTATTGCGTGAAAGCCAAACGTGGGCATAAAAATGGAAACATCCATTATTTACAAAACGCGGAATTCAGCCCCGATTCATGATCAATCAAACCACCAATTAGGGCGGAGAGGGTGTTTGCATTAATCAGCTTACGCAAAATTTTTTCGGCTAATCTAATTCAATCGACTGCCGGAAATTTCAGTGATCGATTTATTGACAAATTCGCCGAACGAAAAATAATAAATTAGATTAGCGCCTGCACATTTTAATTTTTTTAAGCTCGTGAGTGTATATAGGAAGTAATCTATCACGGAGCAGCATGCTAAGTGGCATTAGCTTAGTGGCGGACGTAATGACAGGTGGTAATTAATTGTGAGTCCATACATAAATGTCATCTCGATGACAGGTGTTCTGTTCGACTGGGTGCCATGATTCACACACGTACACCCCCTTGTACGTTGATGTGCATCGGTGGAATTAGTAACTGCATCAATGCCCACTTGTGTAGACAAGTTTTGGGGGTAATCAATTGCATCGTGTGTGGGCGGACGGTGAACAGACAATTTTGGTGGCGGCGCCGGGAGAGCATATTTCCTTATCGGTTTAAATGTTTACAAGGATAACATAATGTACACGAAATTCACCATTATGAAATAAAGATAGATACATGCTATATATTACCTCCAACCGCATAGTTAAAACTGACATTAACCTGTGGTAATTTCTTAGAAGTAACAAGTGACAGTAAACGCATAATTACTGCAGAAAACAGATTTTAAATAGATCATCATGTAAGTATCAGACGAAACAACAAACAACAAAATATGTAAATCACTGCTAAAATCTAGTAATGTCTTTAATACAAACGTCATAAAAAATGAAGATATTTTACCAACCACGTTAGTATACTTATAGACCAATACTCATAAAGCTCTAAAACCGACACTAACGAGCTCTAAGGGATTCATATTAATGACACAGCTCTAAGTCTTGACAAATTTTGCTAGTTAATATCCTAAGTAAGTACTAGACGTCATTACTAATAAGTTAAACTCATTTGACAGCACAGAAGAAATTGATATTGTTTTGGGGAAAATAGTTGTAATTAACATTAAAAAAAAAAAAAATTTGGATAGATAATTTTAAATGAGATTTAAAACGGAAAAGATCTGAATGATCACTAAAACAGGAAAAAGAGATAATTTATTTAAATTTTGGAAAATGGATGAGTAATTACCCACGCTCTCAATTACCAAAGAGAAGAATTTCAAAATTGCAAAAACATGTATAATCAAGCGATAATCAGGAAATCCATTAGACTCTATACATGTAGCACAAACAAAAATTATAAATTAGTTTCTCACTTAACCCGTGGTGAAACATTTTTATATTAATTTGATTGAATTAAAACACTTGGTATGATTTCAATTGTTTAACAATATCAAGTGTTTTAATTCAATCAAATTAATACACACAAAAATATCAGCAATTATCTAGTAAAGCCTTTATTACAACAGTCAGAAAGTGAAGATATTCTATCGACCATACTAGTGAAGTTTGCTATCAGCTAACAAACAATAATTATTGCAACATTGAGGAAATGCATAGAAACACAAATCAGATTGTTATTTGAAGAAAGCGAGCTTGAGTAGATAATTAATGTAGTTTCAGGGAAAAGTCATACAGAAAATGATCTACAATAGTCCAAAACTAATTACCAAAACGTGGAATTAATCTGTTTTTTTAAATTTCGAGGAATTTATACTAGTATAGTAACTCAGCGTCTGCCAATATAATATCATTACTAGCTCATTTTGACTTGCGGATACCATTTAGATAAAACTAACATTCTCTTTGGAACGAAACTTTAAGGAAAAATAATTTGAAATGGAAAACATGGAAAACTAAACAAATATTTGCTCGAGACATCTGAGTATAAAAAGATAGTATAAATTGTTTCAGATGGAAATCAGACATGAAAAGATATATTATATAATATTTCGCATGATTACCAAATCAGGAAATAAATATCTTCTACAGAAATTGTAAAAAAAACACAACTCTATTTAAAGTACAGTAAATTTATAAAGTAGTAGTAGTACCCAGAACTTGACCACAAGAAACCTTTAGTATTTAAAAATAATAGTCCGCATGATTGCCAAATCAGGAGATAAATATTTTCTATCAAAATTTTGGGAGAGTTCCTTCCCACGTATCCTATAAGTACAGAATAAGAATAATATGAAGGAATATGCAATCAAATGACAAACAGGAGAGGAGATAGCCCTTGCATTGATATTGCCCACCGGAAGACACTTCTTTGTCAATTCAAAAAGTACAGTAAATTTATAAAGTAGTAGTAGTATCCAGAACTTGACCACAAGAAACCTCAAGTATTTATGAACTAAGGATAAATAAGGATAAGGATAAAATTCTAAAATACCTGTTTTGTAAAATTCCTTTCTATCATAATTTATACGGCACATATTATCGTCGGTTTGTAGCTACAAAACAATATCACAGGAATTCTGGTCCTGCGGAAACTACGATATCTTTACTGCTGATATTGAGAAATTGTATCGGTAAATTTAAATATAAAAAGATGTTTTATTTATCAAAGGAAATGAAATTAAACTTTAAAACTTATAGATATCAAAATACAGTATACTTCAGCATGCTAACTTCAAAATGGGCAGAACTGTTACCAAATTATACGCCTTCTAAAGTTCGTTCAATTATATTCTGATCGTCAATCCTACTACATTGATACACTTTACAGCTGATATTGGGAAAACGTACAGCAAATTCAAACTCGAAAAATATCATTCATCGGAAGAAGCTTCTTGGACTCGACGACATGAAAATTTTAGAAGCCATAGAACAATACTTTCCAAAATTTACTTCATCATGATCTCTTTAAAGCAGACAAAGCTACTACTAAACTAGCTATCGCAATCGATGTATTTTTATTATAATAATTGTAGATTCACGAAATGTTTTCGTATTTTTAAGTTATTAGATAATTTTCTAGAACGAACTAAAGGATTTTGATACATTTTATTATTTTTATTATAATTAATTTCACATCTAAATGTAATCCATATGGAACATATCACTAGATTGGATAATAAAACCTTGGACTGTTTCATCAGACACGATCGAAGCCATTAACAAAATCAAACATCATAATTATTTGACTTAAATGAAAAAAAAGTGCCTTTAGACGGATAAGCCAACTACAACATCCTTTGACTCGAACAGCAACACACAATGTCTATCCATACGTCAAGAATTTCACATCTTTTAATCAAGAGGAGATCAATTTATAAAAAAGGGCCTTAAATATTCAGCTAGCTTAGCAAAACTCAATGGTATTTTATAAGAACTTCCAATAGATATAGAAATTGCTCTAAATAGATCGGGTCTAACAAATACAATAGACAAGTTACCAGTAATGAACTTCCTATTAAGAAACATGGAAAAAGTGAATAATGCCAACAACAAGAAGAATTGGGATGACGGGGCCATAAAACAAATCCAATATGAGTGTAGAGACAATGACCTGATTATATCGAAAGCAGATAAAGGCAACACCATCACAATTTTACAAAGATTAGATTATATTTCAAAAGTGGAGGAACTTCTAGATGAAATTCAATTCAAAATATTGGAAAAATATCATACAATCCTACAAACAAATACCAATAGAAGATAACAAAGCTAATAAAACAATCAGGAAGAGATAAAATTCAGATTGAAAGACATGAATCCAAAAGCACCTGTTCTATATGGAATAACAAACATTCATAAAGACAACATTCCCTACCGATCAGTAGTCTCTTTTTGCTAAGCACCTACGTACAATTTATGTTCATACATTAACGAAATATTACCACTCTTATTACTTATTACTCTTAACAAAAAAGTAATATTGGTATCTTTTGACGTTAAAAGTTTATTCACGACTATATCAGTACCTGAACTTTAGAAAATAACACTAGATTTAATACAACACCTCGAATCCCTTAAAATGGATTTACTTAAGCTGATAAACGTCTGCCTGGATCAAAACTATTTCAGTTTCAATAATAAATACTACAATACACCCAACTAAATGAGTCACTAATGTTTGCAGAGATCTACATACAGAAATATTTAAGAATACAAGGAAGCAATGAATAAACAAAAATGTTATCTTGTGGTGCAGATACGTACATAATATTTTTTTTATATATTGGGAGGTGCAGAATGGCAGCTCAACATGTTTTTACAGGAATGTAATAAAATTTATAAAAACATAATATTTACATTGTAAATAGAAGTGAATGGGAGAATTAATTTCTTAGATTTATCAGTGAACGTACAACATAATAAACTAGAGTATTCCATTTACAGAAAATCCACAACAACCGTCACAATTATTCCAATAAACTCATACCAATCAACACAAATCAATTCCTATTTACGCCGATTTGTGATGATCCCGATGTCTAAAAAAATTATTGAAAGAAACCGAGTATAATCTACAATTTTGCCATTAATAAAGGTTACAGCAAACAATTAGTCAATAAATTAAGAGAAAATGGAGAGCTAAGCCTAGTTTTGAAGAGTTACAGAAAATATGGAATTTCGATAAATAAAAATGTGTTTACAGACAGAATTAACGTATAAGGTTGTAAAAATATTCAAATAAATTTGAAATTGAACAATAAATGAAATTTGAATTATAAGACTGAACAATGTGGTTATCTGTATAAGATGGACCTTTTTTTTAGATTTAGATATATGTTGATTTTAGATATGATAATTAGTTTATTTAGAATCATCTACTTGATGCCCATTATTTAACCCAAAACTATACGCACCCATCCCATTAATCTGTTATACCAGCAACAAAATAAAGAAAAAGTTTCATACACATAATATTAATAAAATAGTGGTCAACAGATCGAATCTATCCGGACGTCTAGTAATCACAAACTAGAAAATAAGGGTATTGAATTAACGAGGCGGATATATGATGAAACTCCATAATATACTTATTTCCTTACTAGCTTCCTTTTTCTGCATTTTGGGTTATTTATAGAAAGTTATCTTTTTGTTGATGCAGATGATAACAAACAACTTCAGGAGTCGTTATAGTTACTGCAACATCCTCGCATATTTATTTTACTTCTGTATGTTTCTGGATTATCCAATTTCAATTTATCTTTTTTTGCTTAGAATTTAGGCAATTGCTGTATTTTCGTTAATTGTGAACTAATAAATATGAGGGCTACTTTTTTCCCCATAGGTTGATAATTCTTTCTTTCTTGTAGTTCTTTTAATGAATTGTACTAACTAGTAACTATAAAGACAATTTTATATAGTCTTCAGTAGAGTAGAATTCAATTTATATCGTTTGGTAGCAATGGGCATATGATTCTATAATTGGAAGAAGGAGGAAAAACATATCGTAAATTTGGTGAAAGAAAACACTTATGCTCCATAATATTATTTTTATTTTCCGTTGCCTGACACGTGTTTCGATCATTGCAGATCATTTTTAAAGTATAAACTAATCAAAATTTTTGAAGAAATGTTCAATATATAAATAATATAAATTATTATGTCGGAATGCATTAATTATTGCTTCTTGTTTAGAAGAATCTCCCTCATGCGGTGTCCTATCTTGATCCTGTTGTTGTTTTTCGTATGTAATTGATTTGCGGTATTCATTAAATCTAATTTAAAAATTCCTCCCTATTTATCCAATATAAATGCCATCACAATTTGCACATTGGATTTTATAAATTTCTCAATTCTTAAGAATATCCTTATCTAATTAAAATAAAACAACACAGTTGGGAGGATTTCACATTTATTGTTGAACACTAAAACATGTTTCGCCAGACAGTGGGTTCATCTGCCTGATATTAGTAAGATTAATTGATGATTGATACCTAAAGCAACAAAACTTCTAGGTTTGCTTGAAGTTTTGTTGCTTTAGGTATCAATCATCAATTAATCTTTTGTTGCTTAGAATTTAGGCAATTGCTGTATTTTTGTTAATTGTGAACTAATATCAGGCAGATGAACCCACTGTCTGGCGAAACATGTTTTAGTGTTCAACAATAAATGTGAAATCCTCCCAACTGTGTTGTTTTATTTCAATTAGATAAGAATATTTAAAATTTATTTATTTATTTACAACCCAACAGATCTAAAGTCCAATAACAGGGCTACATCAGTAATACATTACATTGATACAATACAAAAAAATAAAAATAAAAAATTACAAAAGTAAAATAAATTGATAATTATCTAAGACAAAATGGATTTCATTTAAATACATTCACTAAGATTCTGTTTAAACATGGTAAATGATGAATCAAAGATGTCAACATTATATGAGTATTGATTGTACAATCGTGACAAACGCAAAACAGGAGAATTTGAATAGTAATTGTTAGTACGTATATCATAAACAAAAGTCCTGCAAAATCTAGAGGTAATTCGAGGTACATGAAATTTAAAACGACTTAAAAAGCTAATATCATCTATGAGGTTATGAAATAATTTATAAAGGTAGCAAATATTTCTGAACATAATTAGATTATGGATAGAGATTAATTCAAATTCGGATAGTAATTCATTATATGGTATATCAAATCTGTACACGCCATATTTTACAAAGAAAAGATACCTGAGAAATTTCTTCTGAATATTTTCAAGTAATCTAATATACTTGATATATATTGGAGACCATATTGATACACAATATGATATTTTACTTACGATATACGTGTTAAATAACAAAATCAAAACTTTAGTACTGGTAAATGCTCTGCAATTACGTATTATAAAGCCCATGGTACGATGACAACTCCTAGTTAATGCTTCGACATGAGTGTTGAAACTTAATATCAAAAATTATACCAAGATCCTTCGTTTCGGTTAATCTTTTAAGAAGTACATTATTAATTTCGTACTGATACTTTATAAAATTTGACTTTCTCGAATAAGTAACTACAGAGCATTTGGATATATTAAGTGACAATTTATTAATAAAACACCACTCCGTAAACGCATCAACATGGCACTGCAGTTGCACACAATCTGTAATATCCGAAACTACACTATATAATTTTATGTCGTCCGCGTAAAGTACCGCCCTGCATCCGAGAAACTTGCATACATCATCCATAAAAAGTAGGAAGAGTAGCGGTCCTAAATTCGAGCCTTGAGGAATTCCACTTGATGCAATGTATCATTTGGATTTATGACCATATATCTCAACAAGTTGACGACGACTATCAAGATATGATACAATAACGTTCAAGATGTTTTCGTTCAATCCAAACGAAGATAGTTTAGTAATAAGTATTGTGTGGTCCAACTTATCGAACGCTTTGGTTAAAGCCCCGTAGATAACATCAACTTGTTTTCCATCGTTCATAGCTTCATATATATCTTGAGTAATGCCTATAAGATTTGTTGTGGTAGACCTTCGTTTTATGAAGCCATGTTGTTGCTTTGAAATGTACGGATCCACTTGATTGTATATATAGTCTGCTAATAACGATTCAAATACTTTTGAAAGATTGCTTAAAATTGCAAATGGTCTATAGTTCTCGATTGCTTTACTTGATCCTGATTTGAGAACAGGGCAAATTCGAACATCTTTCCATTTAGTAGGAAACCTGCCAGTTTTTAAAATTAATTTGTATAGATGTGTGATAGGATCACACAACACAGATGACGTATCTTTTAATAGTAATGCTGGTATTAAATCAAGGCCCATTGTCAGATTAGGTTTTAAGCTAATTAATTTTTTCTGTACGTCAGCGACATCAATCGTGTAATCACCCAAGTGATTTTTATTATGATCTGCATCGTTGCTAGTATTGCTATCAAGAGAATCTGAATTAAAACTTTTCATAAAATGGTCAGCAAATCCATCAGCTATGTCAACTGGTGTAGTGAGAGTTATATCATCCAATGTCATTTCATCTGGTATACGAAAGTTTTTACGTTTCATGTTAATATACTTCCATACTAAATTAGGATCATATGATATCCGTTGTTGCATTCGTTCGATGTATTTCGAATGCGCTGCAGAAATTTCTTGCTTACAGAGTTTACGAAGCTCTCTAAACTTTTCACGATCAGCAATTCGATGCCATTTTAAATATCTCTGACGATTTTTGTTTTTTAAGTTGATTTTTCTTTTAATGGAAGAATTTATCCACGGAGCACTTCGATTCTCATGAACTGGTTTTGATCGTGGTACACATTCATCAAAAATTCCGTATAAAATCGTGTAGAAAAAATCACATGCGGATACCTGAATGTAATGGGTTTAACACTCGTTACCGATGTGTCTTTAAATATAGCCGTAAAACTTATAGCAGGATGATGAGGGTCTTCAACAACTAATGGGGGAATGCACTTTTCCACGTCACAAATATTATCTAATGAGGAAATAAGCAAATCGAGAACTCTATTATTCGCATTTTTAATATTGTTAAACTGTCGTAATCCATTATAATCAAGAAAGGTGTTCAACGCATCTAGTTTGGGACAATTAATGTTGTATTCTTAAGAATTGAGGAATTTATAATATCCAATGTGCAAATTGTGATGGCATTTATATTAGATAAATAGGGGGGCCGCCAATAGGGACGCGCGAAGTTTGCCGGAAGGGTGCGGCCATGTTGTTCGAGGTAGAGCTGTCAAAGTTGCTGTCATTTGTTCAGTATATAACCCCAAATCACCATGGCAAATTTGAGTGTCGAGCAGCACGTGCAAATTATTAAATTGTTTTACGATAATGGGTCATCAGTTCGAGCAACGTTCCGCGCACTTCGCCCATTTTACGGTCGCGATGATCGGCCTGTAGAGTCGACTATCCGTCGATTGGTGGGCAAATTCGAGTCGACTGGTTCAGTGAACAACCAGCCAACACTGTTTGGTGTGGATTTTGGGCCGGCGGCATCATCGGTCCGTACTTTTTCGAGAACCAAGCTGGGGCGGCCATAACCGTCAATGGGGAGCGCTACAGGTCGATGATAACCAACTTCTTTTGGCCTAAACTGGATGATATGGACACGGACGACATGTGGTTCCAGCAGGACGGCGCCACGTGCCACACAGCCCATGCCACAATGGACATTCTACACGAGCGATTTCCGGACATGGTCATCTCGCGCGGAGGCGATATCAACTGGCCACCGAGATCGTGCGATTTAACGCCTTTAGACTTTTTTCTCTGGGGCTATCTCAAGTCGCTGGTCTACGCCAACAAGCCTCTAAACACCGATGACCTCAAAGTCAACATACGCAACGCCATCGCTCAAATTGAGGCCGATATGTGCTCCAGAGTCATCGAAAATTGGACCTCCCGGATCCGGGCTACCAAACGGAGCCGCGGTGGTCATTTGAATGATGTTATCTTCCATACTTAATGGGGTCGAATACCCTTTCGAATGAAAAATAAATTTCGTTTCTACCTCACACACAACTTGTTTTATCCAATTTTAAAGTTCACGCGCCCATATTGGCGGACCCTATAGATAGGAATTTTTAAATTAGATTTAAAGAAACTTACAGAAGTAAAATAAATCTCTGAGAATGTTGCAGTAACGATAACGACTCCTGAAGTTCTTTGTTATCATCTGCATAAACAGAAAGAGAACTTTTTCTATAAATAACCCAAAATGCAGCAAATGTAAGCCAGTAAGGATATAGACCTATTTGATATCCCAAAGAGGTTATCAAAATAAAGATGTTTGTAATAAACCAACCTAAAACTATTTCTTGAATTTTGGAGGCGTTCACTTCGTAGTACATTTTTAATGAATAACAGAAAAACGTTTCACTTTTTTATACTACTTTTTATATATACATAGGTTTCTGTTATTCTTAAACTATTTTTTGCTCTGTGAAGGGTACTAATGCGTTAGTAGTATAGGCATCAGACAATTCTACTAATCACAGTAAAGAGCACCGCTTATTGCAAAGTCAAGAGAGAGAGGTTATGGTTTAGGGATTAGCGACCAACCCATCCATTTAACTAAGGACCACACAGGAGATCCAACAAGAGAAAGTATATTCGAATAGTAATAGGTTTTATTATATCCCAACCCATAGGATTAAATACTGTAGGTAATTAAAACATAAAGCACATAATTCAACATCACGAAAAATTTACTAATATATTTCTGGACGATGATAGCATTCATCATCATAGCATTCAATTAGGTACGATCATAAACATTAGCCAACCTCACCTGCAAACACTCTTTAGTTTTAACACCATTTACTCTAAGATGGATTATTTAGTATATCAGCCTTTTCCTAACATCAGCCAGTATCACTTCCATACCTACATTAATTTTCAAAAACTTCTAGCCCTGATAAACACGCAATAAATGCATCCTTAGCTTTATATACTTACAAAAAAATAGAAAAGATAGTACTAATTAGGATTATAATCTTTGTGGCAATATTTATCTTTGATATAATTATTATTATTTTAATTTAAACATTGAAATGCCAAGACTGGGCACTTTCCTGTACTGCTATCGATTTTTAAATAAAAATAGATTAAAAGTAAGTAATCATGTATAAGCTGTTACTAAAACAATATCTCAGTCTCCTAATTATCAATAAACAAATCTACTTAATTAAATTACGTTCAAATGTCTTTAACTTTGCTGCACTGATGAGTTGTTGACAGGGAAACAATACTAATAATTTAAAATACATGAATATTAAATGCAACGACGTAAAGGACTTTAAAAATGTATTAAGGAAACAATAATTTAATATTTAACATTATTATTGCTACCGTTTACAGTTCCCTAATTGTTGGTAGTTTTTCAACTGAATTTGGGAAATCGGTGCAACTTTTAGACAATAGATGTCACCTTAAAGAAGAATATTAGGTTACCTATCCTTATACCTATAAATATGGATTATTGAGCACCATAACAATAAAATATATAAGATTTTATTTATGTTGTATTATTTAATAAAATTTTGTAATACATATTATTTACCATATTATGAAACTAAAAATAAAATACAAACTTTTTACATCAATAAGACATGTTTGTTGGTGTGGGTGTAAACGTTCGACACAATTATTACAGCTTCGACAACATGTAATCGATGAAGTAACATCAATTATATTTTTCAGACAGGTTCGCTTCGGTACGTTTCATTCAGTCTCCGTTTGATGGATAATACGAAATATTTAGGGCGGAATTTTATATCACTTAACTGAATAAATTGTGAATATAAAAAAACACTTGTATTTTAAATGTCAAATAATTAATTAAATAGTTAATACATATACTTAAAAAATAACACTTCAATATTCGTTAGAACAATTACCAAAAATATAGTTGCTTCAATAAGTAACTTGAATTGATACATTAATTTAATGTATCATATATTTTTTTATTGTAATGATTTGTAATATTTGTAATTTTTAAGAAAGGAGACCAAAGATTAATAAATAAATACATACATGAATTAGTAATAGCGATAGTGCAGGATTGATAGTCCTGGTCAGTAATTTGATGGGTGACCAGTACCTTTCGATATATATTAATTGCGTTTTAGAATTATCCTGACAAAGATAAATATACAAAAACATGATGGTTATCCAAGCACTACTACTACAACTAGCAAGTACAAATAAGAAAATTTTAATTAAAATAATAAATAACTTGTCATGGTTAAAGGACAGAACTTTCTTATTTTTTAATATTAGAGTTGTTCGTGCTTATTCGAGAAATAAACCCGTCAGGATAACAGAAGACGAATCCTCAGCAGAAATCTTGCAACGGACCAATTATCTCCACTTAAAATGAAGTCGAATCGAGGGTGTAAGAGGGATCCGCAACACCATTGTATCACGTCCGACGAAACATGTTACTCGGTATTATACAGAGTTCTATATTAAACTGTTCCCATTTTCATCCCCTCGAACGTTTGTCTAACGGTGAAAATAAAAAAAAAGGAGGAGATTTATACATCTCCTCCATGCTCGAACACATGGCGTCCCTAACTTCTTTATGAACGGTCGAAATTATCTTCCTAAATATTTGATAACCCCAAAGGGCAGAAAAGTGACTGATCACCCTCGGGTAAATGAAAAGCGAAGGAGATAATGCACTTCATCAAATCCCGTGCCACTATGGTACACGTTTATCTAGGATCTCAAGGATTTGTTGTGTGGTAAGGCCGGAGTCTGAATAGTTTATGTGGGAGAGATAACACAGAGTGTGTGGTCTAGATCGATGTATCCTTGCACCTAATAGAGTCCATTATCATCGAGGCCCACTCGAATTGATGAATAAGAAAATTGTTAAGATAACTAATGTACGGCTATAAATCAAATGCGTGGAATTGAATACCAATCGATAACAGCGCCTACTGATTTCACCCGTCAAATATATATGTGGTATTAGATTTATTGTATCCCATTTTTATAAAATAGAATTACCATAAAATTTTCATTTCATGAGTTTGTTAATAATATATTTAAGATATTCTAATATATCATAAATTTGAAAACATATTATCTAGTAGGTAGGTATTAAAAATATTGAAAGATGTAAAATAAAAGGATAAAATTTACAATTTCACTCTAATTCTACAGATCACAAAACTTTATTTGTAATAAGCAATCGAAATATAATTAGCAATGAAATATAAATATTTATGAGGAATGCATTACTTGTATACTTATCTAAAATTGATATAATTTGGTGATCTATAAATTGTATTCGTATTGCTGTGTGCTCTGTCGGAATTGGAAAATTTAAGTGATTTGTAGTATAAGTTTATAAATCCAAACGAGATACGAGCTTTGTTTGTGCAGACTTGTCTTTCCGCAAACAAACGAATTTGATAGTAGCGTTTTAGGTAACTTGTGGAATAAAACATCTTTCTACTTTAAAAATGTTTAGCATTTTTCAATGATGTTTAAAATTAAAACACTTAACTATATATTTTGATGCTTATATTATTTTTCTGTTTTTGATTAGTTTTATTTTTTTATAGAAAAATTAAAGACTGTTCAACAAAAATCGCCATCAATGATAAATAATTAAAACCTAAAAAATTGTTATTGTCAAAGTGAATGTAAGTCGCCTCGTGCCACTTAATTTTATATTCCATTTATCCTATGTGATAACCTAGTGAAATGAAGATAAGTTTGTTAAACCCCAACGAAAAGATCGCAAGGGTGGCGCAGTTCTTCTCGGTGAAGGTACGGACAAGGATACTCAGAACCTAGACCGACACAGAACCATAAAAATGTTGTTTTCAAGTGCTCGTAAGCAGAAACGAAAATGTGCAATTATAGATCCAGAATCCGAGAGCTTCACTTTTAGCCAAAGGATCGACTGCAAAATATCGACCGATATCAATAATCTTGGTCTTGATCTTGTTAAAACATGCAGATAAGTACATTTCTAATAGACTGCATTCATTATTGGTAACAGAGGATTTCGGCAAGATCAAAATTATTAGAATAACTTTATTGGTGTAGCTAAGACTAGTCTTTTAACCAAAGTACATGACAATTTAGCAGAAACCCTTTTTGATATATGTAAGGAATTCATCCTAACCATCAGAATTCTTGAAAACCAGTAGATTCACACATGGTCGAACTGATGAAAATGCAGCTCAAGACAGCAACTGATACAAAGGTATATAGAAAAATTAAAGACTGTTCAAAAAGAGCATTGATGCAGACATACTGACATGCCTAAAATCTATCGAATGCTTACATTCTGACCTGCAATGTAAGCATGAAGTACAAGTTCTAAAATCTTCTACTAGATGGCTGAAGAAAAAGAAAAACTGGTGGTAACAGAATGCGAGTTCCTTAAGTGGTTTTCAATCAGAACGCAATCATCCAACGAGCTTTGAAATCGTTACATGGAGCCCATGCGTCCGAAAGTGTTATCGTCAACCACTTGAACAATATTCAGGAATCCCAGCTAGGCTACGCAGGTTTTGTTTATTATCAATTTTACAAGGACACCTTTGTAGAGGAGTGAGTAAACTCACACTCGGTCACGATTTTGATGAAAGAACCCAATGCATTAGAAATCTCAACCTATAATGAGCTTACGAAGGTCAAAAATAAGGTTAAGGATAAGTGTTGCTTGATGGTAACTGCTTAATCAGAGGCCTTTTATGTCATTAATTGTATTGGCTACAAGTTCTGATGAAATGCTCTAAATGTCTGTGTGGAATGATTAATTGGTGACTGGATAGGAATTAGGAATAATACACTTGTTCTGTTTCATATATTTACTATCAGTTTCCTGACACGTGTTCACCAACACTGAAATGATCCTACTAAATAAACCTGCACAAAAAATACTAGAAGGGACTTTGAAACACTGGCCATAGGCACAGAGATTGCACTCAAACAAGCCAACTCTGATTCACTCATAAACCAAGCTGACCTGGCAAGCATAATCAAAAAGGACTTCATTCAAGCAAATAAAGACACACATGAACGAAACAAACAA
Source organism: Ontholestes murinus (assembly GCA_963969525.1). NCBI lineage: Eukaryota > Metazoa > Arthropoda > Insecta > Coleoptera > Staphylinidae > Ontholestes > Ontholestes murinus. Next base: position 24,174,031 of record OZ018387.1, on the reverse strand, counting down.
GACCTAAAAACAATTAAATCTATCAAATCCAAGAGGGAAAAAGACCAGCTAGTAATTTGTAAAGCAGACAAAGGGAACACGATCACTATCCTGAAAAGAGACCAAAACATAGATAAAGTGGAGGATTTCCTAAATAATAGTAATTTCGAACCTTTACCTAAAGACCCAACACCAACATTCCAAATAGAACTTATAACAAAACTGCAAAATGCAGAATTCATAATACCACAACGAGAAAAATACAAATTTATAATACTATAATGCACCTACCTACAAAATATGCAAATCCCTCAACTCTATACTTCTAGAAATACTTCAATGTACTTCAAAACTATCCATAAAAAACTCACAACAATTCGTGGAAAAAACCAAAAATCTCCCAGTACCAAAATATCACATCTTAGTATACCCACAGAAAAATTGGAGCAAATAATAAAGCATAAGTTAATAACATCTAACTACGAACACTCCAACGAATTGCTAAATATTGTAAACATGTACCTCGACCAAAATTACTTCATATTTAACGGAAAACACTACCTACAAAAAGAAGGACTAGCGATGGGATCCCCATTATCCCCACTGATGGCGGAAATTTTCATCTTCAAAAAGTTGTTCTTCGAAGTGGGCCACACTTCGTGCAAATACGTAGACGACGTATTCTGCGTATGGACAGGAACACATAAGCAACTAGACCAGTTCCTTAAAGAACTAACCAGATAAACCAGAGCATCCAATTCACGATGGAAAAGGAAATCGACCATAGTATAAATTTTCTAGATCTAACCGTAAGAACAAATAACAACCGTATTACATATAAGATATACAGGAAGCCCTACTACTGACGTTATTATCCCGAATGACTCCAATCAATTCACCGCAATCAAATTGGCAGCTCTCAATTCACATATACACAGGTTCATAAACATACCACTAAACAAGCAAGACTTCGACCAAGAATATAAAACAATAGTAGAAATTGCAAAAAAGGCTACAAAGAAAACACAGTCAAAAATATACTAAAGAAAAAACAAAAACACATAATTGCTAAATTAATATACAACGGAAAACCCAACGAAGAAGAAAGCAGAAAATACTGCGCCCTCAAATATATCAAAAACACCAGTAACAGAATTAGTAAACATCTAAAACAACTGAACCTAAATCATATCGACCCATCAGCCTAACCTCTTTTCTCCTAAAGGCTATGGAGAAAATAATCGACGAGCACATAAAGGGTGACTCACTTATAAGAACACCCTTAAATGCCAAGCAATTTGCATTTCAAGCTGGCAAATCCACCGTCGATGCTCTACATCACCTCGTCAAAGAGGCAGAACGAGCCATCCTATACAAGGAAATAGCAATCGGAATATTTGTAGACATAGAGGGGGCCTTTGACAACACCTCATTTTCTGCAATAAAACGAGCGGCTATAAATAAAGGACTATATCCTTTCACGATAAGATGGGTGGAGGCAATGCTTCAAAGCCGATTAGTAACGGCTTCTCTAGCAGGATCCACAGTATCTATGACTGTAACAAAGGGGTGTCCTCAGGGAGGAGTTTTGTCCCCCACACTATGGTCAATAGTGGTGGATGGACTCCTGGATGAACTGCATGGAAAGGGCTTTATAACCCAACTCTATGCAGATGACATCGCCGTAATAATCAGGGGCAAGCATGAAGGCATTCTTACAATCCTAATGCAAAAAGCACTGAATAGCATCAATAACTGGTGTGTTCGGGAAGGACTAAGTATCAACCCGAATAAACGATCATAGTTCCATTCAGGCGTAGAAGGAAGCTGCACATAAAGGCTCCCTCGCTGAATGGAATAGAGATAAATCTCTCCAACGAAGTAAAGTACCTGGGTATAATTCTGGATACCAAACTGACTTGGAATCAGCATGTTGTTGACAAAATCATGGCAAAAGCAACGATGTCGCGTTGGGCCTGTTGGCGGCTTATGGGAAAAACCTGGGGATTAAAGCCCAAAATCACGTATTGGCTGTATAGAACGGCAGTGATACCCATTGTCACCTATGCTGCCCTCGTGTGGTGGCCGAAGACCCAAAAACTAGACACGCAAAAGAAGCTGAGTAGGCTTCAACGTTTAGCATGTCTAAGCATCACAGGGGCCATGCAAACGACCCCAACCGCGGGAATGGAGGCAATCATTGGTCTCACACCGCTCCATCTAGTGGTACAAAAAGAGGGACTTGTGGCAGCCCTCCGACTACACCAGAGGAAGAAAACACTGCCGGGGGACTGGACAGGACACTTATAAATACTGCAGCAAATCGACCCGGCCCTGCTGTCCAAACCGACAGACATTATGTCCAGGAAGCTCGAATTCGAATTACCGTTAAAGGTGTCGATCGAGGACCCCAAAACGGCTTTGATGAGAGTCAAGGAGTTTGGACGAGGGATATCAGCCTGGTACACGGATGGTGCCAAGAATACCAGAGGTACTGGAATAGGCATTTATGGGCCTAACCAAAACCACAGGAGCTTCATGGCTCTGGGCACGACGCCCACGATTTTGCAAGCGGAAACGATTGCAATTGATATGTGCGAAAATGGAAAAAGAGGAACGTGGAAACTGCAGATTGTGTGATTCGGCAGATGAAATTACCGAGCACATACTATGCACTTGTGTCGCGATTGCTCACAAGCGTCTTTCACACTTCGGCAGGGACCGTTTATCCCCCGAAGAAGTGAGCATTATCACCCCCAAGATAGTTACCAGGTTCATGGTGGACGTGGGACTGCTTGGGAAGTGATCGGTTAAGGGTAGAACAATAGATCTGTTAGGTCGCAGTTCACGAGAGGCTAACACACCTCACTAAGACCCTACTTAACCTATAACCTATAAAACAACTTAACATCACACCCATACAAGTAAATAAAAATAACCTAGGAAAGGCCATAATTAATAACAAATTAAATAACCACGATAAATTATCAAACAGTGGAGTGTACAAGCTAGATTTCCAACAATACGACGCTATATACATAGGGCAAACTGGCAGACATTTTCACACGAGACTTAAAGAACATATGAAATCTATTGAAAACAAGAACCTCCTGACAAGCATTTCGGACCATTGTACTATCAACCAACATATCATAGATTAAATTACTCTACTCCACAACTGTACAAAAGGATTAAGACTTAATATTTTAGAAGGATTAGAGATTAAACGAGCGACAAAATTCGGGAAAAATATAATTAATAGTCATCTGGAAATCTCGGCAGGTACCAATCTCATAATCCCTGGAGCCCTTTTAGAAGTAACCGACTAATCATAATCCTATTATCTTAAACGACGCGCATATTGTAACCCCACGTATATATATATATATATATATATATATATATATATATATATATATATATATATATATATATATATATAATATATATATATATATATACCGGTGAACACTTCTGTATTCCTTCGATTAATTTTTGTACTCCTATGAGAATGGCGAGCAATCGCCAAAACACGTGTCAGGAAACTAATAGTAAATATAAGAAACAAAACAAGGGTAATATTCCTATCCAGTGAGTTATATGTTTCATTAAGAGTGTAGCAAAGCAAGTATCAATCATAGATTAATTGGTCATCCAAATTCCTAAAAAGCCAATAGACTCACGGTAGAGCTGATCGAAATGCAGCAAATGACAACAACTGATACACAATTAGTTAAAGGTTTACCAACAATTGTTATATACCTATTTCTACCAAACCGATCATTTTGACCGGTGTTATATTTAGTTGGAAAAATATAAAAATTCAAAGAAAAGTTTTAAAGAAAATAAAATGCATTGTATTCTAATATTGCAAGTACATGATATATACATCAATTTGCATGAAAGGTAGTACTATTATTTGTTATAATTGATACTGGTAGAGCTACACTCTTAATGGAACGAGATATGTAAATTCAATGGGGTAAAACACTTATTAAGTTCCATAATATTTTTATTTTCAGTTGCCTGACACGTGTTTCGATCATTCCTGATCATTTTCAAAGTACAAAACTAATTAGTTTTTTTTTATTTAGGTTTAATTATTATTTGAATCACCACAATTTTCACATGAATACATTCTTTTTCAATGTACATTTACAACAAACATATTTTTTATAGCCAACACATATATTCACAGTTTTATTTTCGGAACAAAAACCTATTTGCCAAGTTTTTCGTTTTATAGAACTCTTGGGTCTCTTCAAGAGGTCATACAAATTTTCCAGTTCAGATGAACCTTTATACTCTGAGCTAAGTTCTTCTGCTAATTGAAACAAAAAAATTTCTCAATATATTTTTACCAGTTTTTCGTTGTATAAAACCCATGCATTTATTGCTGCTAGGTCGAGAATGGTAAAAAAAAAACTTGAAAAGGCCACCTTTGAGATCCTGATTTCACACTATACTTTTGGCAATCGGATCCTTCCTGTCTACCCCGAATTTGGTTTTATTATAAAATATTATTGTTTCATGCAGTTTTTAGTGTACACTGAATTATGTGTCATTCTCAGTAGAAGTAATTTTTTCGTTGACTTGCTTTTATATATTGTCAAAGTTCACTGAATTAGGTATCGTACTCAGTAGAAGTACTTTTTCCGTTGGCTTACTCTTATATACTGTCAAAGTCATTTGCTCACTTTTTAATTCTTTATAATTACACAGGCCGACATGATTTTTGGTATTTTGAATTTGATAAGTGTCTTGAGCTAATATGGGTACGTTGATTCTGAATGGGAATTTAGTTTGAGCCCATCACGACAAGATTTTTCACAATATAAAAAAAACCTTGTGAGATATTTTGTACTAGAGCAAAGAAATACCTTTAAGATACATATGCATCGGTGCCTGTTGCTCATTCTGTGCATATCAAAGAAACGTATGAGAATCTTGGGCTGTTGCTAAATCCAATAAAGTATAGCGAATATTGTTGGCAACTCTGTGGAGATATCAAAATAATATCCATGCTTTTGGGTCAGCAGTCTGGATTCACAAAGTATCCATGTTTTTTTTTGTGCGAGTGGGACAATCGAGCAAAAATTTTCATTAGGTTGAGAAGAAATGATCACTCAGAGAAAGACTTGTATCGGGACCAAAAATGTGCTGCGATAGTTGACCTAAAATTAGTTCTTTTGCCTCCCCTTCACATAATGTTAGCATTGATGAAGCAATTTGTCAAAGCTTTAAATAAATAAAGTGACTGCTTTAAATACCTGTGCAATAAATTCACTGCACTTTCTAAAGCTAAACTTAAAGAAGGTATTTTTGTAGGTCCGGAAATTCGAACCTTAAAATCGGACAGATTGTTCCAGAATACAAAAACCCAGAATGAATCTGAAGCATGAAGTACTTTCGTAGAAGTCATAGACGGTTTCCTTGGAAACAACAAGTCTCCAAACTACAGAGTACAATTTCTCTGTAGTTTGGAGACTTGTTGTTTCCAAGGAAACCGTCTATGACTTCTACGAAAGTACTTCATGCTTCAGATTCATTCTGGGTTTTTGTATTCTGGAAAAATCTGTCCGATTTTAAGGTTCGAATTTCCGGACCTACAAAAATACCTTCTTTAAGTTTAGATTTAGAAAGTGCAGTGAATTTATTGCACAGGTATTTAAAGCAGTCACAGCCAACATGGTCGAAAATTATTAAAAAAAACTGGGATGCAATACGAGCATCAAACTGAATTTTCTGAATTCCCACGTTGACTCTTTTCCCGAAAATCTTGGAGCTGTCAGCGAAGAATAGAGAGAGAGGATCCATCAAGACATAAAGGAGATGGAAATACGTTATCAAGGAAGATGGGATATTAGAATGATGGCTGATTACTGTTGGACCTTAAAGAGGAACTCGCTCACAAACATCCACAAAAAGAAAACTATAAAACGCAGTTTTGAGAAAAAAGAGAACGATTTTATTTAAAAAGCAACGATTGTTTGACGTAGATTATAGTGAATTGTTTTTTTAATGAATTACTCAATTTTGCAGTGTAATTTTCTATTAAATATAGTTTCAATAAATATTTTCTCAATATTTTTGGCAGTTTCTATAAAAAATTTCAAACACACTTATCCTGAAAACCTGACGTTCTGGAAAAAACTAAACACAGATTCGTAACAAGCAGTAAACAATGCAGTATAATCTACGTCAGACAATCGTTGGTTTTTTTTAAAAATAAAATCGTTCTCTTTTTTCTCAAAACTGCGTTTTGTAGTTTTCTTTTTGTGGATTCTTGTGAGCGAGTCCCTCTTCAAGGTCCAGCAGTAATCAGCCATCATTCTAATATCCCATTTGCCTTGGTAACGTCTCTCCATCTCCTTTATGTCTTGATGGAACCTCTCTCTCTGTTCCTCGCTTACAGCTCCAAGATTTTCGGAAAAAGAGTCAACGTGGGAATCCAAAAAATGAAAATCGAGGTGAATTATATTATATTTTTATTTATTTTTAAGGCATCTACTTCGTTATACATGTTGAACACTAATTAAAACACTTTAACTTTGTTTGTATAACACTGTATTTATTTTGTGACTATAGTTTCGGTAACTAAACGTACCATTATCAAACATAAAGTTTATGTTTGATAATGGTACGTTTAGTTACCGAAACTATAGTCACAAAATAAATACAGTGTTATACAAACAAAGTTAAAGTGTTTTAATTATATTATATTTGTTTGGAAAATTTCGGAAATTCTCTTTTATTTGCACCAAAGTAGTCCGTTTTTTCCAATGATTTTGATGCGAGTGATTTGCTGGTAAAAAAATTATCAGTGGTCAAACTTACTAAAAAAAATTGATTACTGTCTTGTTTCGTCCTTTCCCAAATGCGGAACCCATTTATTATAAATTTACTTTTAAGATCAGATGCCAGCTAAAATTTTATTCCGAACTTATCGGGCTTGTTTGGTATATACTGCATGAATCGGCATCTCGCTTTGTCTGGAAACAATTATTCGTCTATTGTAATATTTTGTCCTGATACGTAACAATTATAACTATTTTTAATAAACGAGTTCCAAACATTTAAAATTAATGGAAATTTATCTATTTGCAATCGTGCACTCCGTTCATTTGTTTATCGAAGCGGAGAAATCTAAAAATATCCGCAAACTCCTTTCTGCTCATAGTTTTTGAAAAAAAATGCTTGTCTCCACTTTTTGGATGAATAAGATTATTTTTTTAGATAAATAAGATTTCAAGTTCTTAACTTCAAAACACCACGTGCATTTAAAATTGCAAGAAAATCGTAAAACTTTTCTTGAGGTAGATCCCATTTTCACCAAGAATTTGGAAAGCTTCTAATTTTGTGCATGTTCTAATATGATCCACCATTCGTCATTTAATAATCAGAAACAAAGTACTACTTACACCCGTCACTATGTTTCGTTTTGCATATGCTTTGGGTCCAATTACTGCTTTGAAAGTAAATAACACTTTGATCTCCTTTCTGGAGTGGATTCAGGTTTTATTTTTATCCAGGTAGTTCCATCAGTAGTAATTATAGTTTGTTGACGGTCATTCTCATCCAAAGTTGATGACAATCTTAAAAGTCTTCTTCGTCTACGTACATTCAAAATGTTCAAAATGTTTCTTCACTCTTTCTGTCTGAGAAAACACACACTTCTTTTTCTGAATGGTCCTCTGAAATAATTACGGGTCCAATTTCAGAATCAGAATCACCTTGGCCGATATCGGAAAAGTCTTTTCTTATATTCGCTGTCATGTCATTTAAAATTTTAGGTATTTTTGGAGGTCTCGGCATTTTTAGGATAGTTTCATATCTAGGTAAAAATATTCTAAATATATTTTCCCTTATATAATAAGAATATTTACGATTTACTTACATTGCAAGCTACAATAACTGTAAATTGGAAGAAATATATTCAACACAATTGTTTATAGGATAATTATACATATTTAACTGCACTTATTTCAACTTTATACAACTGGTGTAACAAAATGACAGAGTACGTCATATATTTCAAATTGTATACAAGAATTGGCAATTAGCAATAAGAAAAAACTTTAAGATCAAAATAATTTATAATGTTAATAAATTATTAAATGAAGTTTAAAGAGAAAGTTTCTTGAACAATTCATGCAACCGGTCATATTATATAGACGTCGGTATCCTTACATGCCTAAAAAACTGATAAACCTTTACATCCTTATCTGCAATGTGAGCATGGAGTACTTGCTAGTATTTGAAATCATTGGATAAATTAATTATTTATTTATTTATTTAGATCTTTGGTCCTCTATCTCAAAAAAAATCATATCAAAACAAATTAATTACAAAAAACATACGTTCAATTTTGAACTAATAAAGCACGACCGGAGTTCACAATTACTCAAACCCTTTTTGGAACATGATATTGGGAAGGCAAATAACTGAAACTTTTATAGTTTCCTTTATATCGGGTTTTTCTCCACTTTTTAGAAGAAACTTTGGCTGTTTACATCAGCATGGCAGATTTATAATATTTGTAAAACAGTTCGCGAATGTTCTAAAATATTTGCATACTTACTGCAGCTATTTTTGAGTAAATTCTAACATTTAAAAATATCTACTGAAAACATTCATAAACGATAAAAGAATTTGAAATTACTTTATAATATTAGTTGATGTTATATTCTAAAATATTTGCATACTTACAAAAAATTCTACATATGTTTGCAGTTATTTTTAATCATTTTAAGACACCTCAAAACATTCCTGAACGTTAGGAGAACATATTGTATAGAATTTTTTGGTTTTAGAAATCATTTGATATTGTTCGTAAATATTTCAAAATATTTGTCCATCTACTTTAGACGAATTAAAAATATAATATAATAATGTTGATGTTTGACTGAAATTAAGAAATTTTGTAAATATTTTTAAAAAAACGTTCACTAAAATTGTAAAAACATTTATAAGCATTGATAGAATTTGAAAATATTTCTTGATTTTTAAAATCATTTGACCATTTGTTAGCAAATATTCTATAGTATCCATGAACGAATTTTGAGTTAAAGTTTTTAAATAATCTAAAATACGTGCATTACTGTTCTAGAATTTTTGAACACAAACAATTCATAACTACAGAATAACGAAAAATTTATAATTTTAGATCATTGGGGAATATTCTTGAAAGTTAAGAGAACTTTAAAATGTATAATATTGGTTTATGTTTGAAATTATTTGAGAGATGTTTGTAAATATTCTAAAATATTCCTAAATTTGTGTTGGGTGAATAAAAATAGTTTATAATATTTGTAAATCGCCAGAGAATGTTTGTAAATATCGTTACTGTTATAAAATTATTGCGCACCTGCGAATAATTCTGAATCCATTTGCGAATATTTTTAAACATTATAGAACATCTAAGAGCATTGTTGTATAATATTGATTAAAGTTTAAAATTATTGGAGAATGTTTGTAAATGTTCTAAAATATTTGTAAGTATAAGAAAAATACCCTATAATATTTGTTTATGTCTGAAATCACATGGCAATATTTGTATATATTCTAAAATACGTTTAATACTCTTCTTCGTCTACACTTTTTATAATTTTAGAACATTTAGGAATATTCGTGAATGTTATGATAATTTGAAAATATTGTATTAATATTGGTTCATGTTTGAAATTATTTAAGAATGCTCGCAAATATTCTACAATATATGTTAACTTGTGGTAGGAGAATGAAAAATATCTTATAATATTTATTGTATTGAATTCTTCTTCAAGATGGCCGAGTAAAGAAAAAAAACTGATGGCGGCAGAACGTGAGCTCATATGAGAAGAAAGTTTGCAAGGAGAAATAAAAGAACGTTGTGTTCATCAATCAGAAGGAAATCGATCTAATGAGCGTAATTATATTTGCTAAAGAAGGTTTTGCTCTGTATCATCGAGCATTTAACCCTTATGTGGAAGTATTGCCCTGAACCACTTGATCAACATTCAAGAATCCCAGTTAGAGATTTGTTTACGAGTACATTTTGGACGAGAACAAATACACCTTTGTTGAATAGCGATTTTGTTGAAAGAACTCAATAGGCACATTCTTGCAGAAATTAATGATGTCGTGAGAAGTAGGCTTAGATCGTGTAATAACGCTATAGAAGATAAAGCAATTGTATAAAATGCCAGTCCATTTTAAATCTCAGCTTATGAAGTTTAAAGATACTTTTAAGTCAAAGTCACCCTTCGAAATAACTGCTTTTACTGAAGTTCTTCTTTCATTCCAAAACTATTAGCTATACATTCTGGTTTTGATGCTCAGGACACTATAGTGTAGTTCGGAACCTAACAACGGTTTGGACCTGCAATCCGAGTAAAATCATATTTTGAGAAGGAAACCGATAATACTGCCATAATGTTGATCCCTTTAAAGAGAACAAAAACCACTTACATAAATTTTTATGCATATTATGGTTTAAATCAATTTTTGATTCATTATTTTACTGAATTCTATACGAATAAATCATATAAATCATTTAGGTTACAAATTTATACAACAATAAACAGTCAAAACCTTTTGTTGAAATACATAAAACTGATGATAAGCATAGATAGCTCCTGCACCCATAAGGAACTCCTAAATAAAATGGATTTTAATAAATTCTAATGGTACATATCAGATAAATCCACTAGAATTCTTATGACCAACTAAAAATTTCTTCATCAAAAATATTATTGCTTTCTAGAACATAATACAAAATGTTGAAAGTAGATTAGATTAGATTAGATGTTGTATGGGTGGCACCAGCGCCCATTTCACCACGACCTTTCCAGGTCTATTATGGATCCCTGTTTATCTCAGATGACCAGCTCTAGCTTTGCCTCTTTGATTAGTCCTATTAGCCCTGCCAGAGGGGCCATTTTTTTATGGATCGTTTGACTGCGGTTTTGGAGATTCCGCAAGAGGATTCCGGGCCAATTACTGCTTTTGACGAGCCTTGTTTGGCCAATTCGTCTGCTATGTCATTCCCCGGATGTCCTCCGTGTCCTGGGACCCATGTGATTGTTACTTTTTTGTGACAGCCAAGTTGGTTAAGAGCGCGTATACAGTCCCACACTAGCTTAGATTCGACCTGTGTGGAGCTTAGTGCTCTTAGTAGCGCCTTGCTGTCGGAGAATATAGCAATTGATCTACTTTTGGTGTCTTATCTTGCTATTTCTCTTGTGCAGTGGTGAAGAGCTATCGCCTCTGCTTGGAACACCGTGGTGTCCTATGTTGAAAGTAGCAGAGAAGATTTTTGTCATCCCGAAACTACAAAGAATATTTAAGAAAAGCATATTTCATTTGATTACCTTAAATGAGGTATTAATAACTTTTGAATTTCCTGCATTCACGATAGGTACAGTTAGGTACCTAACTAGGAGCCTGTAAAGAAATTGAACTTTATAGGATTCTAACAATGTACTTTGACGTATGATTCAGCCAAATCCACTTGAAAATATATCGAAGCTTTAATAAATTTTAAATTAGGATACTTAAAGTAGCGCAGAAATATTTTGGTGGTTCCTCCAAATATCCACAAGTTTATGCACTTCATACATCATTCTTATATAATTTATATATTGTCGATGTAGATGTGTTATCTGCTTTTATAAGTTTTCGAGTTTTTTCTCGTGTTGTTGGATTTTGTAAATCTAGACGTTTCGGCGACATCTTCAGAAGTTTTAAGTTATGAAGTTTAAAACCCGAAAACTTATATGACTCAAACTGATCTGACATTTTAAATTGCGTGACATTGTAGCGAACATAGAGTACTAATCTTTGACAACTGGCATCAGGAAGTATTGAGGTTTAGTCATAAATAATTACACGACCAAGCAACGCCTAGAAATTGTGAGAATTCATTACAGAAATGGTGAAAATTTTGCAGAGATGGTTCTCACGTCTTTTGGTCATCATAACACGCCATCTCGCAACACTGTGGTACATTTAATTAAAAAAATGAGGTTAGAGAGAGAGTGCTTGTGTTGACGAATGTCCTTCCACCTCGATTTGCCATCGTGCTCAGCAATTGGACGTTTCAAGAAGCTCTGTGCAGAGAATTTTGACTAAAGATCTTCATTTGCATGCCTACAAGATCCAATTGACACAAAACCTGCAACCAGCAGACCATGCTCAGCGCCGTACATTCGCCAATTGAATAGAATCAATCAACAAATTGATGGTGATTTTTCGAAGAAAAGCATCTTCAACGATGAGGCGCATTTACAACTTACTGGCTACGTGAATTAACAAAACTGTCGAATTTGAGAGACCAAAAAGCCTCAAATGATCGAATAACTTCCCATGCATCCACCATGAGTCACTGTTTGGTACAGATTTTGGGTTGGAGGAGTGATTGGGCCGTAATTTTTCGAGAACGCTGCGGGAAATGCGGTTACTGTCAATGGTGTTCATTATCGTGACTTGATAACTAACTTTTTATGGAATGAATTATACGGCATGGACTTGGAAGACTTATTCTTTCAACAAGATGGTGCAACCTGCCACACTAAAAATGAAACAATGTAGTTATTGCAGACAAATTTCGTGCCGCGGCAATGTGAATTAGCCACCAAGATCGTGCGATGTGACGCCATTAGACTTCTTTCTTTAGGGTTTTCTGAAAGCAAAAGTATATGCCAATGAATAATAGACCATTCCGGAGCTCAAGGAAGAAATTAGATGCACCATTCATGAAATTAGTCCGTAATTATGCCAAAATGTAATTGAAAATTTTGTCAAAAGAATGACCATTTGCAAACAAGGTCGAGGCGCCCATTTATCGGATATTGTGTTCCAAACATAACCTTCATGTTTGTACCTTATATTAAAATAAAAACATTCGTACTTTTCCAATAATATAATATGTTTTATTAATAAATTAAAATGTCAGTTCATTTTGAGACACCCTTTATATATTCTGATAGTAACATAATCCTTGAAAAAACGGAGCAAATATTAATCAAAGATCTGTGGCGGTATGTTAACAAAATTTGTATGCGTACTCGCGTTATCTTTGGAGAACTTTTTAAGCTTTCTGTTTATCGGTTTTGTTCTTTTCTGTTCAAGTTATTAATTCAATTAAAAAATAAGCTTTATAGTTATTGTCTCTTATATTTTTTGACTAGTGTAAAACATATATACACTATTATTACATGCAATAAACTTAACTAAACTAAACTAAATTAAACTAAACTAAACATTGGTACAAATAGCTCATTTCTCTCATTTGATGTTCGAGAAGGAAATTAGATACTTATATGTTAAGCTTCACGATTAAACCTTAGCCTTTCAAATAATTATGAAATATCAACTTTAAGCACTTGGCGAGGAGTGATTTTTTGCCGATTTGCATCAATTAATACTTTTTGTGTCTTCGACATCTTCATAGGTCTTTTAGAACTAGCTTTCTATCAAATTATCTTCTCCATACACAAGTTGTATCTTGATTTAACAGTATGTTTACATTTGCGATAGTGAAAAGTAAAGAATACCGAATATATGTCTTTTCACTTTCCACATTTTAAAGGATATGGCCAAAAACTAACTGGGTGGAATCAACAAAAAGTTCTTACAAGAAATCCTTGCTTTATCAATTGTTTAAACATTCAATGTTTATGCGGCTAGTAGTTCTAATACTTTATAATTTATATAATTATAATACCTCTGTATATTCAAACAACTAAATCGTATATATGTACTGATGAGACAATTTATTAAACACCAATTTAACAAACTTACTGGCTTATTGCATCAGACCCAATACTAGGGTGTAATTTATCGGTCCATGAACAATTAGAGATGGCCAGTCAACCAGTCCACAATTCAAATTACGTGATAATATTCACCAGCGACGACAAAATCAGTGCCATGATTCGGGAAATCCCCAAAGGCAGAAGGGGCGAAATTATCTCCGATATTCGCGCCAGTGCATAAACCACAAACTCAAATCCAATAAATACAACTTACACTCTTCCAACGGACTCCATCCACCCAGCGAGCGTCGCCCCTAATCCTTTCCTTGATCATCCAAAATTTACATCCCCAACTCGGCCTGATCGATCCCATTAACTCCCTATTGCCGCCGAGGATAATCCCCACCCCGTACGCCCGCCAAACCCCTTCCAACAACAAAACACTTGTTATTTCTTCTACGCTCGGCAAACACTAATGCCGGCCTCATTTCGGGATCTGTTTGATTGTTGTCGGCAAACGTTTATAATTAATAATTGTGTTTATGAACTGCCGCTGTACGGTGTAATCGCCGGGGAAATTTGATTTCCGCCCTGTGAACAAACGGAATACACATTCGCACACAAAATAAAATTATGGATTCGAACTGGAATTGCATCTCGATCCGGTGAACGTAATTATATCTCAAATTTCAACAAAACAACTACAACGTGTGTACACCTAAACACTAGATTGTATTCCAATGGTTGTGCGTTTGCATTCAGGGTAATTTGATAATCTATTACCTACATGAAAATGCTGAAGAGGCTATGGAAATGTTCTATAGTAGTAATCCTAATAGATTCTTAAAAACGAATCTTTCTTAATAATCATAAAATAATTAAAAAATATATGTTGTGTATTTTAACATTAATTAATAATTCATACCTATAACAGATGTTAAAAATAAAATATAAGAGTTCATAAAATATTCATAAGCTAGTCCGTTATTTATTAATCAATAAGAGATTGCAAGCGGTGCAATCTAAACCATAGCTGATTGAATTTCATGTCCCATCCTTTCAACTCGAGCTTATAAAGTCTTGTAATTTTAAATTACATCCTTTCGTAAGATATCTTTTAAAAATTTATCAAGTTATAAAGCAAAAAGGTATTTCTTAGTTAAGTTTTTTTTGCCTTAAATATTCATAAATTTTATGAATTACTTCATATGATTTTTCTCTCTGTTTAAAGTAATCAAACCACACGTGTGTGTTTAAAGATACAAGGGAGCTCATGCATTTATCTCTCTGATAAGGGCGCTACCTGAATATTTTCCGCAAATAATCCAGGTCGTGAGTAGGTCGTGGAGCCGAACTAAACACGAAAAAATTTATTTATCATTTAATTAAATCTTTTTTAATATCCTCCGCCATTCCACGCCTGGTAAACGGAGGGACCTGTCAAACTTAATGAACCCCCTAACACTTTTAAACGGCTCTTTTAAATATTAATGCGCTGACGATCGATCCCTTTCACATCATCTGGCGTTAATTAATGGAGAAAGGGGCGATCGGACCCTTCGGTGTGTTTGATTGAAGTGAAGCCATTGGCGTTCATCTTTAAATTGAGACGTAACTGAAATTTCTGATAATAATCAAGAGAAAGTCGTCTAGATATTTTGAGAAAACCGTCACCGAAATTTAAAGAAATACTTAAATCAGAAACGAACGAAGTAGAAGCCTCCACCGTTAACAACTTAAATCAGACTTCAGATAAAAATAATAATATAAAAGTATGTCATACATTCTCTAAGATTTAAAATAACAATTAAATTCATTTAAAACGCAGATTAAAAAGTCCTCGACCTGATATATAAACTCAAAAATTTTGTACCTCCTTATACATTCCGATGATTTTTGTACAAATTATAGCTTTCAGAGTAATGCTATCTCTGAATTTTTTTACCATAGAGAAAGGTGAATTTCGTGTTTTGGTCGAACTTTGCTTTCTGATGAGAAAAAAATACTATTAAACAAAGATATTATGACATTTAATTTAACCATCAAATATGGGTTAAGTTGAGTTCCATCATAACTCCAAAAGTACAAATGAAGCACAACGTTTAGGAAGGCCAAATATGGAACTTACTCCACAAAACAACCAGAAAATCAGTGAAGATATATTTATTGGCGTTAAACTTAAAATGGGTGCACAAGCTAACATCATAGGCATCTTAAAGAAAGGCATTTGTCAAGTTAATTATGAAATAGCTTTACAGGAGTTTGGATACTGACCAAAATTCGGAACGACTTTAAAAAAAAAACTCTGACTCTATCAAACGGCAATAAGGAGTTTTTGCATTGACTTATGATAATGGACGAAACATGGAGCGATCACTGCACATCGGAATACATTCAGAAATTAGTGGAGTGGGCATTGCGTGATGAAAGTTGTCCGAAGACAAATTACGAATAGAAACTATTATTACTTAACCCTAAGTTAAACAGAGAGAACAATATACAAAAATTTCACATTATAAAAGACCCTGTCTAATATATATGCAAACGTTAGCCTGTTAATTTTCTACTATAAGCGGAGGCCACTGGGATAGGGCAAAAAAGAAAATATATCTTGTGAAACCAATTATACAGAATCATCTAATAAAATATAAAGCAAAATATATTTTTATTCTTTTGGAGGAACCTCAATGACTCTTGGTTTATCAATAATACGTGCTGTAAAGTTTTAGGAAGTATTTATTGGAATGCGCACGATAATATTTATTGATTAGCTTAAACATGGTAAAACTATCAGTAAAGAATGTCACTGTATATTATTGGATCGATTGAACAACGAGGTCAAGGTCACATTGCCATATTTGGCAATGAAAGAAAAATTGTTCCAGTAAGACAATGTTCCAAGTCACACAGTTCGCTATACGACCGTATATTAAAGGAAGCAGAGAAATAAGAAAAACTAGATATTAAAATATTTACGTAGCCTTATTTAAAAGCAATAATAGCCTATATAAAATAATTACAAATAGTAAAAAAGAAATGAACAAACATTGTTTACATGCTCTCAAAAAATCGGACAAAGAGGACAAATATTTGAAGAACGGATTGCAGAACATAAAGGTGAATAAGAAAAATCAAAAAGTCTTTCACATATGTTAATCACTGTGTTTTCCAAAACCACAGCTTTAATCAGAAATTTCAGATCCACCATACAGGGAAAAGGGGAAGAAATATCAACTTACTGAAATACTTGAAAATCAATAGATTAAAAAAGGTCCTCTTACACAACAAGCAAACATAAATATCAAACTCGCTACTACCAAAAATATTCCCCAACTATAGTGTTTATAGTGTCAATAAAGTGTATATAAATACAGTTCTAAAATTTGTAATTTTACTACAAAAGTTCATTCACTTGAAAAAGCAACAAAAGAATTGTGAAAATAAAAACCCTCATTATAATATCAGGTTATTCAGAGTTTTACAACCACTGCCAGTTCGGTGTATAGTCCTGTAATAACGAAAGTTACCCTACTGTCCTTCGATATTATCACCTCCAATAACTCTGTACCGCTGAGATCTGCTATACATTACCTAGAAACTTTTTAAGAAGGCTCCATTTGGATGTCAAGAGTATCGTCAAACCTTCTTCCAAAAGTCTATAGTTGACTAGGCAATTAATCTCAATCTATTATCTAACGAATATGCAAACAAATTAAGAATAATTGGACCAAAAAATTTATTGAATTCTTGCGAATATACAAAAGGATTTCATATTCATAAACCAAAACAGAAATATTTTACCAAGAAATTAATTACTATAAAAATGTCTGATTTGTAAATAAACACGACAAATTTCTACAAAATGAAAGAATTCTGTAATTAATACGTTTTTTACGACCTAAATGATTGTTGAAGTAAGACTAATGATGCAGAAACTTAAACAAAAATATATATTGAATTAAAAACATGATTTATCTAACTAGCTCAATCATTATTATTTATAATTGTTTTTGAATGCAATAAATAATTTCAGCAGAATTACTAACAAAGAAAAATATTTACAAAGAAAAAAATATTTACATGGTCGTCTACAAAAACTAGAAAAGTTGCAATATCTTCAATATAAATAAGTTTCTTATACTTTATAGAAAAAAATTCTAACCAAACTAAGAAATTTGAGCGGGAAGAATATTAGCAACAATAAAAGCCAATTAATAAATATAAAAGAATTTCACAGTATAAATTACTTATATTTGCTGTGCTGTGGTAAAAACTTTAAGAGGACAGGGTGTTAGCAACAATAAAAGCTAATTGTTTTTTTTTAATTTAATCAATTTCTTCGCTTCGTTCCTTTTTGAGGTTATACCATACAATTAATAATACAAGATAAAAATTTGTTTTTGAGTTACTTGGAGGGATGATTAAAACTTGATTAAAAGACTAATACTTTTTTCACAATTAATACTAATAATATAGTAAAAATCTATAGATTGAAAACTACTGGAATCGCGGAGTATTTGAGGTATGTAGCTATACTGAGATTTAGCCGATATTACTTATAATTCCAGGCTTATGTTAAACTTATTAAAACCAATTTATACTATAGGGTGTCCAGGAAGTAAGCCATTTTGTCATATGACGTTTGGCAGTCGTGCTTTTTTCATGTTTGTTAATTGCTATCCTTCCCATTAACAGCCTTATAGCTTTTGTATGGTAAGCATTGTAATTTGATGTTTATTTTCACTATGAAGCAGATGACAACTAAGCAACGTATCCAAGAGATAAAAAGTGAACTTCAACAGTTACAGAAACATGCTTTCTGGTTGTTTTTCACAGTGGTGGATGAGAATAATGTTTCAACAAGATGGTGCGACATGTCACACATCTCTTAAATTAATTGCTCTGCTGACTGAAAAGTCTCCCCAAAAAATTCTCTTTTTGCATGGCAATCAGGAATGGTCTGCGAGATCATGCGATCTTAGGCCTTGTGACTTTTTTGTGGGGACTTGTGAAAATAAAAGTGTACGTGAAAAAACCAAAAACAATACATCAATTGAAGTATGAAAGGTTATTAACGGCACCTCACCAGATGTTTGTGAACGCGTCATCAAGAACTTCAATGAACGCGTTGCTTGTTGCCGCGCGGCCTTCGGTGGTCATATGGAGAATATAATTTTTCATACATATATGGGAGATATGACTTAAGGTGTACAGTTTCAATAAATTGTATATATTCTATAGATTTATATATTTCGGATCAGTTGAATTAATGTTTGGGTTCTTCAAATGCTTGATCACTTGTTAAAAACAAACCTTTTTTGATTGTAGGAAGTAATATATTTAAATATAATGCCAACGGAATAACACGAACCCACACGAACCGCAGCTAGAAGCTTCGATAGAAAGAAATTTAAAATTGAAGAACAATTTTAATTTTAAATGGAATATAAAAAAAAATAAAACGAGAACTAGACTAGACAATATCACCAACAAATGTTTTCGAAAGTATACTATGCCCCGATTTTCAAACATGGTTGAGCTGGTGAGAGCGTAAAATCACATGAAACAAGATTTAAAAGTGGTGATTTCCTATGGCAAGATATTTAAAAATTCTCGAGTTCCAATTATTTCTGGAAAGGCAAACAGGTTTATTATTTAGGTTTCTATAAAACTTATATAAAGGTTTTTCTAAAATTATTTACATTTATAAAGATATCAGAGAAAGAATTTAAGTTTTGAAAACGTTTATTTTTGGAAATCACGAGTTTATGATTTTTTTATATTAATAAACGATTAATTTTAACGGTGTCTAATATGTTTGTTTCAAGGTTTTTGTCATTCATTTATATTTAAAATTATGTCGGAAACAAAGAAGTCACATTTATAAATTTCTTTTTCTTTCGAAAATCAAGGATTTTACGGCAAAAAAATATTAATTAAAATGTTATCGATATCTTAAAAATTTGTTTGAAGCTATTTACAAAATTATTTATATTTAAAAAGATATCGAAAACGAAAAGGAATTTTGAAAATAAGTTTATGAAAAATATTTATTAATAAAAGATGTTCGTTTTGTCGGTGTCTAAAAATTTTATTTGAAGGTTTTTGTAAAATTGTTAACGGTGAAGGCTTCGACTTCGTTATACATCATTACTCACAAATAAAACACTTTAAATTTTTTTTTTTTTGATTAGAAATTAAAAACACTTGGTTTGTTTCACAGAATATTTATTATTTTTTCTCTCCGACTAGTTTCGACAAAATGTCATTATCAAGGAGTAATGAATAATGTACAAAAGGTTACACTTATATATATATGGATTACAAATTCAGGTAATAAGGGCCGTCATAATCGGGGACTTCCAAATCTCTTCAATATTGTTAGTTATTTGTTTGCCGCTAATTATGGCCTTATTTATCTCTAATCCCTCTCTGTAATTAAGATGCCGACCTTTATTACCTGAGTACAATATTTTTAAATTGTTATTTTGGAAAAAATGGTTATTTTCTATGCAATGTTGCGAAAATCCAGTTGTTAGCTTTTTATTGTATATTGATTTTTTATGTTCTTGCAATCTTGCTTCAAAGGTTCGTCCTGTCTGTCCTATGTATATATGGTCACAATCACCACACTTTAATTCGTAAACACCGCACTTCTTTAATTGGTCTATTCTTGAGTTGTTGCATAATATTTTTTTGATGTTCAGTGGGTTAGTCATAATAACATTAAAATTGTACCCTTTAAGACTATTTAAAATTTTATTTGATAACTCACCAGCAAATTCTAATTTATGCCAATTATTTTTTTCCATTTTATTGTGTGCGTTATAAAAATATTTATCTAATTGTTTCAATTTTTTCTTTTTAACTAGTTTGTCTATTAAGGGGACACTGTAACCATTATTTGTCGCAATTGTTTTAATAATATTTAATTCTTCATTGAAGTTAATAGTATCTAGGGGTATATGGATAAGTCTATGTATTAAGGAGTGGAAGGTGCTCATTTTGATTTTGAAATGGGTGTTGGAAGAATTTGGAATGATTATATCTGTAAATGTTGGTTTTCTAAAAATTTTAAACTCTAATTTATTGTTTGATTTTTTTATTGTAAGGTCTAGGAAGTTGAGACAATCATTGTTTTCTAACTCTGATGTGAATTGTATATTTTTATTAATTGAATTTAAAAACATTGCAAAAGAATCTAATTGTCTAAAAGTACCATCCCAAATGCAAAAAATGTCGTCAACGTAGCGTGCCCAGTAGAATATGTTTTTAGATTTATTTTTATCGGCGAAAATAATTTCTTCAAAATTTGCCATAAAGATTTCCGCTAATAGTGGTGATAACGGTGAGCCCAT
>OZ018387.1:23987604-24152758 GCA_963969525.1 Ontholestes murinus | reverse complement strand
GTCATGGACGTGCCGACTGGATCGAAATAAAAAACAAGTGTCAGATATAAGTGTCAGATAGAAATGTCAGATGTAAATACGTGCTGGTAATATTAATTGACTTCAATAAATCATTTGCAATTATTTACATACCCGTATAACGTGCAAAAACGTTACAGTATAATATAACGTACACAAATTTTCTGTTGGAGTACTATTTTTTTTTCAGTTGAACTTATCACCTCTATTACGAATAGAGGCCACAGTGTCACTGGGAATTATTTCAGCGGAAAGGGCGACATGTTGAATGCAGATTCCCGGGATCTCGTTACCAGATTAGCGGGAAGCCAGTCAGCCCTGAATCACCGTTGAAATGTGCAACTTGCAGTTTTATGACGACTACATTGTTCGTGCTTAATCAGATTTCATTTTGAAGAGGGTAAATTATGTTTATTTAGCGATGGAATATATGCCGTGACCCGAAAGACACCTTGTCGTTCTATTCAGCATATTTGAAAAATGCAATGATTCATTTTAATAACATATTTTAACAGAGATTTTGCGTCACTGGTAAAAACATTGTATGTAATTCTTTGGTAATCAAATAGATCACGTAACGTACTTAAAATTACTCTTTTAATTTGTAAATTATTTAAATAAAGTATAAAAATGAATAATCGTCAAAAATACTGAAAGAAACATCGCTTGTTATACTTAACATCAATTCTAATAGATAATTGATGGTGGGTGAATAATTATTTTCAAAGTACAAGGGAAGTTCGGCTTGTTCGTCCGTTTTTCAGACAAAGAAATAAAACTTAAAACGAATTAATTCAGTCCTTTTTCCAAAGAACTCGAAAGTTCTTAATTGAAATGGCTACAGGGCTCTTCTTGAATTGTATTGCACCTCTCAATGGGAATGTTTTCCTTTACTTAATTTGGTACGGCGTAAATAAACGTAAAGTCTTTACGGAGTCAAAATGTTTCACCAATTAAATTAGGAATCAATTATTGCAATTGCTTAAAACTGTTTAATCCAACGCATAAGAATAATTAAAGTAGTTTTATGTTATTATACTTTTACAGCAATTGAAAATATTTACGTCGTAAACGAAATGTACATTTAGCAGAAAAATAAACTGTTGAGAAAGTGATTACAAGTTATATTTTATATTGCATAATCTTCACGTAACTTATCAATCAACATTATTAATCAACATAGTTGACATTTTTAGTTTTTTACATGATTAATGGGATTAGTAATATGTTATCATAACTTTTAATTTAATTTAATTCATATTTTTGTGTTTTTTCTAATTATTAGTTAATTTTCTACAACGTAAAGGACTTTCTTACATTTTTATTATTAATTCATATTTGTCTATATAAATATAAATTGTTAAAAAAAGGGAATCCATTAAAATAATTACAATATGACACATTCAAGAAGATATTGAGAATATGTTGAATACAATTTTCAATTATATTTATATTACATTATTATATAATATTTTTATTTATAGAATTGAAACAGTTATTAATAAAGTAAGTCATCTCAAAAAAGATTATCTAAAATGCTTTCTATTAATAGCTATTGAAAATGTTTCTGTCTGTTTCTCTATCATGTAATATTACGATTGTTAAAAATCTAAGGCAAAAATAATAGTCTGTCCTAAATATGTCTACATTACTAATCCCCTGCATAACATGATGAAATGTAATAATGAGTGGTGAATCTGGGAGGTTTGGGAAAGGGTATTGTAAGAGGATTATGAGGGGTACACCTATAATTTAAGATGTTAAGGTTAGGTTGATATGTGGAAAATTTCTGTGGGAGATAATTTACGCTTTCTAAAATGATAATTATGTTGGTTAGTGGATACAGGAAATTTATTTGTTTTATTATTTGAATTCTAGTAATGTATAAGGTAGATAAAGCACTTCGTTTAAAACTTTCACAGATTTAATGTCAAAACTGCGACATATGTTTCGCCAGACAGTGGCCTCATTAGGCTAATCGTTAATTCAATATTTAATTTATTCAAATTTTTGTTCGTGTTTTATTTTATTTCCTCTTTAATTCTCAAATTAATATTGTAGACACTTAGTTATTATAGGGTTCTGTTCGATAAAGGTTTCTATTTATAAACGCTACGTATGAAACAAAACGTTGATTTAAGTAATGTGAGTAGTGACATATATGAAAAAGAAACTGCAATATTTGGTTAAAATGTATTAGTTCATTGTAAAATATGAGAAAAATCATTTTTACCCTCTTCACTTATATCTTTTTGGTTAATAAAACACATTCTGATTGGCTAATTAATTTTTACATGTTTCATTGGTTGAAGGGGGCGTGGTCAAAAGTGATTGGTTAAGTAACAATGTTTAATTGAGTTTTTTCGAGGCGTGGTCAAATATGATTGGTTAATGAGATGCCCTCCACGCTTGGCTTGCTCCGCCCACCTTGGTCACGCCTAGGATGAGGAAGAATCGTCTAATATATACTACTACAGAAGAGAAAATTATTCTCAATAAATAAACAAATAAGTTGAAACTAGAAAAAAATGATAATATTTATGCATTAAATTTTTGTTTGTTTTTTTTATTTTATTTCCGCCTTTATCCTCACATTATTAGTTATTATAGAGTTCTGTTTGATAAAGGTTTCTATATATAAACGACATCTATGAAACAAAACGTTAATTTAAGTAATATGAGTAGTAACATCTATGAAACAGAAACTGCAATATTTAGTTGTAACTTATTGGTTCTTTGTAAAATGGGGAGTATTTAAATGTGATGAAAATCAAGTTTACCCTCCATTTTAATCCTATTGCTTAACATAACACATTCTGATTGGCTACTCAATTTTTACATTTTTTCAATTAATTTTCATTGGTCGAGGGGGTTAGTGGTCAAATCTGATTGGTTAAGTAACAATGTTTATTTGAGTTTTTCGAGGCGTGGTCAAATATGATTAGTTAATGAGATCCCCTCCACGGTTGGCTTGCTCCACCCACCTTGGTCATGCCTAGGATGAGGAAGAATCGGTTAATATATATTTCTAGTGTAATTTCAAAAGATTCAGTTAGATTCAAATGCATTGATAATGTACTCTGTTAGGTCAATAATTGCATCGCTTGTTGATTTACCGATTAAAATGTAAAATTGGCAGTGGTTGAGAATGAGTGAAATTTCTAAATAGTCTGGTAGTTAGTTTTTGAAAATAACCCTAAAACCTTACCAATAATTAGAATAATAATTTAAGTGGATTTAGAAATACACCTTCCCGAATGCATTATTTAATCCTATTCGGGACAATAATAATATTTACTATATTTACAAGTATTTTATTGTTATGTTATACAGGGTGACTGACGAAAAACCTTTGGTGCTGTATCTCGCTTATTTTTTATCCGATTTTATTGAATAAAACATCAAATTAAACCATTTTTAAAAGACTTTAATAGGATCTGAACTGTTATTTTTTCTCGCACCCAGTTTTTGACAAAATACGATCAACATTTTTTTTTAAATTGCACTGTATATATATTTTTATTGATTCGCAAGGAGATTTTTTTTCTGAATATAAAATTGTAGACAAATTTATCCATACATCAAACTTAAGTCGAGAAATTGAGGATTAAAAAAATAAATAAAAAGTCAAGTATCCATTGTAAACAATATACAGACCCTATTTTAAATGTCAAAAGTGACAGTGATAGCCATTGATACAATACTGCAACGATTTTTAATTACTTCATAATTAAAATGTTGCAATATTTCAAACACTGTACTAGAATTTTGTGCTTCTACAGAAATCGTTTTTCAGTTTTTGAAATCTTGCAACATTTTTATTATGAAATTATTAAAAATCATTGCAGTATTGTACCAATGACTGACATTGTCACTTTTGACATTTGGAATAGGCTCTGTATATTGTTTACTATAGGTATTTGATTTTTATTTTTTTTTAAATCCTCAATTTCTCGACTTTGGTTTGATGAATGGATAAAATCGTTTACAAATTTAGATTCAGAAAAAAATCTCATTGCGGATCAGTACAAAATATATATACAGTGCAATTTGAAAAAAAAAGTTGATCGTCTTTTGTCAAAAACTGGATGCAAGAAAAAATATCAGTACAGTTCATATTAAAGTCTTTTAAAAATCATTTAATTTGATGTTTTATTTATTAAAATCGGATAAAAAATAAGCGAGATACAGCACCAAAGGTTTTTCGTCAGTCACCCTGTATATGTTGGAGGCATCTACTTCGTTATACATTTTTGTAAATTGAATAAAACAACACGATAACTTTGTTTGTATAACTTGAAAACTTTTTATTGCGACTAGTTTCGACAAATTTAGCTTGTCATTATCAAACACTATATGTTTGATAATGACAATCAAACACTACAAACAAAGTTATCGTGTTTTATTCTATTTTATTGTTCATTCCATATATGTTTTTGCCTTTTTAATTGTTATGCCTGTACCACAGGGAAGCGTATTAGGCCCTTTACTCGTCCTCTTGTTCGTTAACGACATGCCACTTAAGATCAATGTGCACATTATAATGTTTGTGGACGATATAACGATTAATATGCAAAACTGCTCCCTAGAAGAACTAGATACTTGGCTAAGCATCAATAACTTAACAGTTAACGTATCGAAAACTCACATCGTCCACAACAGAGCGAGGGACTAACAAACGTACATATGAAATGTGAACGTATACAGGAAACCAGCCAAGTAAAATTCCTCGGAGTCATCATACAAAAGACTTAAGATGGGACACCCACATACAACATGTATGTTCGAAAATAGCCAAATAGTCTTACTTAATCTATGCAACGCGTGTTGAAGAAGCATCGAAAATTGTTTACATGTCATGTCATATTGCCAGCCACGAATGTCATATGGCATAATTTTCTGGGGATGCACAATGTCTAACAATTTCCAAAAATTATTTTTAGCCCAAAAAAGATTAATAAGAGCCATTGGGAATGTTAATCCTAAAACAGTTGCCGGAATATATTCAAAAGTCTGCAAATAATACCTTTGGCCAGTTTATACATATATGAGACAGTAACATTTGTTAAAAACAACCTAACACTCTTTGAAAGTAACCAACGGTAACATGAACACAATATACGTTCAAGGACCGTAATACTCCCGAAACATAGTCACAGTTTTTATCACAAGTCTTGTGTAGTACAATCTGTGAAACTATAAAATGCTTTACCAAGTTCTTTGAAGCAATTATCGAAGAAAAAAATTAAAAAAAGAGAACTAAACAGCTGCTACTACAGCTATACCACCGATGAATATATCAAACTATATAATTCAATATGAAGATGCAATTTTTTTAGTCTTAGTTTGTACCATTACTTTAAATAATGTTTGTTCATTTTTAATTAATTGTGTTTTACTATTATATAACTATTTTATCTGAGTTTCCTATTTTTTTTAAATTTTAATCGTCATACTATTTTTAACCATTTAGACATAAGTTAATTTTATGTGATAGATATTTTAAAGTGTTTAGAATCTAAGTTTTAAAGTTTTTATTCCAATTTCTTTTATACTAAATTAATAAGCATGAATTGGTTGTTACTATGTCCTAAATTCATCAAAATGTTAAAATGTTTCTATTTGACCCATCCATGAATGTATATATTCTCTACTGAAAATAAAGCATATATTATATAACCAACTTTCTTAAATTCGTATTTTAACTGGTTGCAAGTTTTATTTTTTTTAAGCCGTAAAGACTTCGCATGTTTTTAATGACTCTAAGTGATGTACTAGTCTTTCTGGTCTTTAAGTTAGAAGGTATAGAATTATCAATTGATTTTCTGCTATAATTGAGTGTATTCCACATAGCTTTCGAGGGATTATGTGAGTTTGATACGTATGAATCGTTGTTCTGCATTTTGTTTTAAAATTTATAGCTTGTCATTATTTATTTTTAAATTCATTTAAAACTGATTTATTATTAGAGTTGGGATGCATTTTGTACCAATCATTTAAGAAGTGGAGATGTTCCTCATATATCTTAGGTCATTATCATACCAAGTAGAGTAATTCCCATTTTTATTTGTTTTGTATTTATATGGTAATGCTAATTTCATTGCATATATTATGTTATTAACAAAATACTGAAATTTTTCATTTAGATCAAATATTGCAAAGAAATCCCATCGTACGTACGTAGTCATAATATTGGCTAAGTAAAACAAACTCGTAAGGTGTTATAGATCTTAATTGGGCGAGAGTCGTTTTTATTTAGTGTGACTTCAACAGCTATTCCATAATGGTCAGATAGGTAAGGTTCGAATACAGAATATTTTTTTAGTAATTGGATTCACGTTTGTTAAAACATTATCTATCACGAGTAAATTCGGTAAAAAGTGCTCTTAAACCAATAGATACATAGATATCCGCAAAACTGGAATGTATTAGGTTATTACAATAGAAATTAATATTAAAATCTCCCATAATAATAATCTTTTGCATATTGGTAGTTAGAAACCGATCCATTGAAGAGACAAATATATTGAGATCTGAGAATGTGAGAGAAATATATTGAACGAGGACAGATATTATAAAAAGTTTGAGATTTTCATTTTTGATGGCAGATAATTCACAGCAGTATTCTACAGACCATATCCACCCTGTTTTTACAATGCATCGTTTCGTGAACATATATTGCCGTCCTTTTATGTATTTTAACTTTTCTATAATAATACGATACATGTTTATAGTTTTCAAGGTGTATATTAATGATATTATCTTTACGCAGCCAGGGCGTTTGGCTAGAAACTAATTCATCTGATTTATTACTAAGAGATTGAATATTCATATAAAATATATTGATGTGTTTATTTATTTCATGTTCTATATTTTGTCTTAGTTCCAGTAATTTTATCTGCTTAAATTTAAGGTATTACGTTGCAACTTTCTTTATCAGTAGATAAAGGAAAACATTCTTTATACAAGCTCCTGTAGGTCTTAAAGAGGGGTCTTTTAATTTTTCCAGAAACTGAATAAGAGATTTCAAATGAACTATGTTTGTCCGGATATTTTGTAACTAATTGTTCACAATAACTAATTATTTATATTATTCTCTTCCAAGTATTGCTTTTATTTTCAACTTTAGTCAATGGATCGTGTCTGCAAACGTATATGTGCCCTGTTTTAAAAACGCCTTTGAATTTAAATAGAGTATATTTTGCATTTCATTTTGCATTGGGCGGTAGCTGGATTAGCTTTCTTAGTTTTTTTTTTCGAGACTAATAAAAAATTAACTTCATTTACTTCTCATGTAGCTATGTGTGTTTGCATTTCTTCTTTTTTATTTAGGATTGCATTTGATTTTTTAATGACGCAGGTGCAATTTAAATTAAATAAACCAAGACTTTATTGTAATAAGTGTAGACCTATACATAGCTTAAATAGAATTAATACCTGACACTATTTCAATTTGTATGTAATATATAATGACACCTTGAAATAAAGAATATTTTGATTTGATTTGATTTGTTTACCACTCGTTGTCGTGTTTCGTTTTAGAGCCTGAGTATAAGTTTTTTCTTTTAATATTTTTTTGGATCTGTCTTCGATGTTGTTGACATTCATTTCATCATTAGATTTTGAAAGACCAATTTCCTCTGATGGAGAGTAGTTTGATTTAAAATTTGCAAATTTAGTTTAATTTTAGAATCAAGTTTAGAAGAAAAACTTTATTGTTTGTTAATATTATTATTATTACCTATAAAGGATATTAAGAATGAAGAAAACACGTTTACTTCTGTATACCACTTTAAACTTAATTTTGCAGTAACTAGTGACTACACGGTTATTTTTATCAAACTAAGTTATTACTACTTAATATCGAAATGTAAAGTGAATACCTTTAAGATCCAATAATTTTAAGCTTATAATCTAATTTTCAATATTTTTGACAATATAAAGTATTTAGTTTCACGTTAGTATCTGTGTTATGACTTGCACTGTTATGACTGATATTGAATTTAAGGTACGATTCACGCTACATTCACTACATATCCATTTGTAATTCTTGTTATCAGGGTTAGCGGACTCCACTCTTTTTAAGACACATCATATGAGAAATTCTACTACACATATGAAGCACGAAATACTTCATCACCTGAATTTAATTAAACTTTGCAATTTTACATAAAAAATGTTTTTTTCCACCTTTACTAGGCACCATATTAATTTATTAAATTTAAATCTTATGTTTCAAATCGCCTTTAATGTTAGTAGTCACTTTTTCTGTTCGGAGTTGGGTCAGTATATAATTAGAAATTTATCAGAAATCTTAATACTGATTACAAATACTACATATGTGTAAATGTGTTAAAGGAAATAGAGACAATACTTTATATTCATCAAGCAAATTGTAACATTCATACAAAAGAAATCAGTAAAACGCATTCATATATTGACAAGTTGTTTGAGATTCCATAAGAATAATCTTGTGTTCTAATTATTTAAGACCCACTAAAAACGAGTTAAACTGTAGATCAAATTTTTATATCTTTTAGCGTTCAAAAGTAATCAAAGTTACTAAAATAAGATTTGATTTCATCACATGTCCATAAAAAAATACTTATGTTTTATGTCTTTGACATCTAGATACTCATACTAATAGCATAAAGCCATTATGCTTTATAAATGTTGGTTCGTCTACTTTTTTGCGGCGATTATAAATACTTTTTATATATAGCAATATGTATAGTTTAGTTTATTGTCTTTACAAGTCTTACTAAAAAAATGATATGTTGAATATATTAATGTATTGTAGTAAGTATTCAGTATTTATATAATCAAGTGAAGAATAAAATCATATTTATCTAGATGATAACAAAAATATGGGCGGAAGGAGCACGTAGTTGATAACCAAAAACTACTACTACTAACAAAACTACAGTTGTTATCATTATCAATTGATATATGTAGCGAATAGGATGCTGTTTCAATTTTGTATCATCTGCACACCAAAATTCATAGGAGCAAATGTAGAGTCCTACTCACCTGCCCTTACCATTTAACATCTATTACTAAGAGTTAATTAATCGATAACATGAAGGTGAGAAATTATACTCGTACAGTTTTCGCAAGAAAACGTCATGTGAAACACAATCAAAGGCCTTATTGAGTACCTGAAATAAAGCAATGAAATACATTCCATTTTTAAACCCTTTAAGGAATTTCTCAATAAAACTATTAACCGCATCACCAGTTGAATTTTCCTTAAGAAAACCATATTGCATGTTAAAGAGCAGATTATGGTGTTCTAAAGACTCATTCATATGGTTAGAAAGGACTTTTTGTAGAATTTTTGAGATTATAGTTAGTAGTGACATGATAATTCAAAATAATCATTCTAAAATAAGTTTGTGCTTCTAGGAAACTGTTAATCTGAGTACAACGCAGTGAGAAAGATTTTTAGGCAATAAACAAGGTCCATTAAAAGTAATAAAAAATGTGTTCCTTACTGAACACTGAATAAAAAACTTGCTATGTTTTAGTAAGTTCATTATGAATTACCACGTAGTAGCAGTCACATCCATCATTATGTGTTCCTTGCTATTTAAGAGACACAATTAATATTAAAATGAATGGCTGAATATTTTGGCAGCAGTACCTATCTTGGTCCCAATAATATCCTTCAACATTTCTTAAAAAAGCTACCTTAAAATATAATTTCAAAATCATTCTTAAAACTCATATCTTTACTTGTTATTAGTACCAATATTTTAAACTATCTCGGTCAGAAATCACGACTAATTTGACTATAAGTTGGATAATAAATGTCTGTAAAGCAAACTTAGTAATTTCTGATATTTAGTTTGCACCGTAATAATTGACGACCTTTCTTAGAAAAACGTTCCTTAAAATATAATTTCAAAATCATTCCTAAAACTCATATCTTTACTTGTTTTTACTAGAAATATTTTAACTACCTCAGTTTCAACAAAAAATCAGAAATCACTTAGTTTATTTAACTGATATTTTCTCTCCGACTAATCCGACAATAAGTCAGTAAAGCAAACTAAGAAATTTCTGATTTTTAGTTTACGCCGTAATAATTGATGAATGTTTCAACACGGGTTAAGTGAGTAATCAAATATACAATATTTGCACTGCGATTGTGTAGCGAAACAATTGTCGCAGTGCATCGACATTAAATTGTGTAAATTTTTCAAACCCAAGTGCTTTATTTATCATTGGTTCACTTTTGAATTCTCTACAATTATTTGTAATATAAGTTTCATGTAACTCTAATTGTTTATTGGCAATATGAAATATAGGGGAAGTATTGTGATCGTGTTTTTTTTTGAAAATTTTTTTTGCGGAAATATCCGTTTTGGGGTCCCCTGAACCCATTACACTAATTTCTGGAAAAAAATGTGTCTGTGTGTGTGTCTGTCTGTCTGTCTGTGCTGTATCTCAAAAACGAATAATCTGATTAAAATGAAACTTTAAACTTAAGGGTTTATCATTAAAAACTGGAACTGAAAAGCTTTTGGTAAACATTCTTAGACCGAAAGTCGATGTTTACTCGAGACGTTTTCTTGTTTTTTGGTGATATTTTTCTAAATATGAAAAATTTTAAAAAACGATTCAAACAAAAGTTAAAGAGAATAAAAAACTGAACAAGTTTTATTTAAACGTATTTTTCATAAAATTGTTAACTTTTGAGAAAAAAAAATAAAAAATGAAAATTTAAACATTTTTTGCCAATTGCTAATTAACTGTTAGAGTTACATGAAACTTATATAACAAATAATTGTAGAGAATTAATGAATGAATAAATTATTAAGAATAGCCTTTTTGCGTAAATCTCATAGTTTTCGAGAAAAATATAGGGAAAGTACTATGATGGCCACATCACCATTTTTTTCGAGAAATTAGTGTATTGGACTCAGTGGACCTCAAAACACATATTTCCGCAATAAAAAAAAAATCAAAAAAAATCACTATCACAATACTTCCCCTATATATACTTCTTATATAGGGAAAGTGATAAATGGTAATGTGGCCATCATAATACTTTCCCTATATATTATTTAATTTTTTGCCCAATGCATTAAAATCACTTCCCACTGTGAAATTGAAATTCAGTCTAAGAAAATACTTAGTTTTTTTATTCATTGTATCGATAATATTTCGTGGTTAAAACAATTTCCAAAATATACAAGCCCTTACGTTGATATATATCCAAGTTAGGATGAGGAAAGTATTCTATGGGGATCAAATTTTATGTGCGCGCGTGTGTGTTTGTGCTCGCCTTAACATTGCATATTTGACTTCAATTTAATTAAATGTCCTAGTACACGTCTGACCTATGCTAGTAATTATTCGTTACCCTAGCGTATTCTTGACCTATTTCAATAAATTACAAATTGCCTTAGCGTTCTTTTGACCTAGACTATTACATTGATCATTGTTATAGGGTATCTTTGAGCTCTGCCAATGCATTATTAATTGTCTCAACGTCCTCTTGACTTATCCCAATGAACAAGTCATTTTCCTAAGGTACTCTTTATTTTTTCTGAATTATCATATATCTATGGTCGAATCTAATGTTGAACTGTCGATTCTTAAATTTCAACTGGAATCGGTCAATCGTTAAATATTAAATGTCGTCTACTACATCTTAACTGTCCTTTATCAATTGACAGCAGTTGACATTCCACACAAATAAAAAATACTGTTTAGGGAGTATATCTTATATATAACTTGTCACTGCGCAAGCAGTATTTTGTATATATTCAATATAAAAACATACACCACTGCGCAAGCAGTATTTTGTATATATTCAATATAAAAACATACACCACTGCGCAAGCAGTATTTTGTAGATAATTTAAGTTGATATATATTCTTATCCACAAACAGCCATAATTGTGCAAGTAGTATTTTCTAGATTAATATGATTCCAGCTATCACAACTAAAAGCAAAGTGGCACACACTGCAAACTAGAATTTAAGAAAACTAAAATGCATTTACAATTTTCATTCAATTCCCTAAGTCATTTCTTAACAAAAAAGTAAAATGTATAGAAAAAGATATACTTGTTCTATCGATACATTTTCAATTTCCAAAATATTCAAGCCCAGAAAGTTCATAAACGTTGACAAATATCCACGTTAGGATCATGAGAGTATTCTATGGGGATCAAACTTTGTATGCGCGTGTGTGTATGTGCTTGCTTTAACATTGCATATTTGACATCAATTCAATTCAATATCCTAGCGCACTCCTGACCTATGCTAATAATCACTCATTATCCTAGCATATTCTTGACCTATTTCAATACATTACAAATTGCCCTGGCGTAATTTTGGCCTAGGCTGATACATTGATCATTGTTCTAGCGTATCTTTGACCTATACCAATACATTATCCATTGCCTCTTCGTACTCTTGACTTATCCCAAGTCATTTTCCTAGCGTACTCTTCATTTTTCTCAATTATCATAAATCCATGAATGAATTTAATGTTAAACTGTCAATGCTAAGTTTCAACTGAATCAGTCAATCGTCAAATATCAAATGTCGTCTACTGCATCTTAATCTATAAAATACTGCTTGTGCAGTTATTAATGTTTGTGGATAAGAATATATATCAAGTTATCTACAAAATACTGCTTGCGCAGTGCTTTATATTTGTGTATTGAATATATGCAAAATACTGCTTGCGCAGTGACGAATGTTTATATGTATCAATTAACAGCAGTTGACATTTCACATAAGTAGAAAATATTGCTTGGGTATATCTTACCTACAAACATTCGTCACTGCTCAAGCAGTATTTTGCATATTTCTAATACACAACAATACATCACTGCGCAAGCAGTATTTTGTAGATCATTTAATTTGATATATATTCTTATCTACAAACATTCATAACTGTGCTATTAGTTTTTCATAGATTAAGATGATTCTAGCCATCACAGCTAAAAACAAAGTGACACACACTGCAAACTTGACTTTAAGGAAACTAAAATGCAGTTACAATTTTCATATAAAAAAATTGCCTTATTAATAATTCCTTAGCAAAAAGGAAATTCTATAGAAAAAATTAGTAACACTTGTATTATTAATTGTATCGATAATATATCATTGTTAAAACAATTTCCAAACAAAATATACAAGTCCTCAAAGTGCATAAACGTTGACATATATCCACGTTAGGATGATGACAGTATTTTGTGTGCGCGTTTGTGTGAATGTGCTTGCCTTATTGCATATTTGGCTTCAATTCAATTAAATGTCCTAGCATACTTCTAACCTATGCTAATAATTATTTATTACCCTATAGTATTCTTGGCCTATTTCAATAAATTACAAATGGCCCTGGCGTACTTTTGGTCTAGACTGATACATTGATCATTGTTATAGCGTATCTTTGACCTATACCAATGCATTATTCATTGCCTCAACGTACTCTCGACTTATCCCAGTAAACAATTCATTTTCCTAGCGTACTTTTCATTTTATCTTCATATATCCATGGTCGAATTTAATGTTAAACTGTCAATTTTAAATTTCAACTGAATCAGTCAATCGTCAAATATCAATTGTCGTCTACTTCATCTTAATCTTTAAAATACTGCTTGCGCAGTTATGAATGTTTATGGATAAGAATATATATCAACTTAAGTTATTTACAAAATACTGCTTGCGCAGTGGTGTATGTTTGTGAATTGAAAATATACAAAATACTGCTTGCGCAGTGACGAATGTTTGTATGTATCAATTGATAGCAGTTGATATTCCACACAAGTAGAAAATACTGATTGGGGAGTATATCTTACATACAAACATTCTCCACTGCGCAAGCAGTATTTTGTAGATCAAAAACGAATGATCCGATTGAGATGAAACTTTAAACTTGAGGTTTAATCGTTAAAAACTGGAAATGAAAAGCTCTTGTTGCATATTCATAAACCGGAAGTGGATGTTTACTAGAAGCCGTTTTTGTTTTTTCTCCTATTTTCTTTTTAATATGGAAAATTTTACAAAACTTTTCAAACAAAAGTTAAAGGGAATGAAATACTGAACAAGTTTTATTAAAATATATTTTTCGTAAAATTCGTAAAATAAAAATTCATTTATTGTCAATTGCTAAATAAACTGTAGGAGTTAAATGAAATTTATATTACAATAATTGTAGAGAATTCATAAGTGAATTGTCAAAAAATGTTAAGAACTTTATAAAATAAATATTTTAATAAAACTTCTTCACTTTTTCATCCTCTTTAGATTTTCTTTTAATATTTTTCATATTTAGAAAAAAATATCGGAAAAAAACAATCCACTTCCGGTTTATAAATGTTCACCAAAAGCTTTTCAGTTTCAGATTTTAACGATAAAGTCTTCAGTTTAAAGTTTCATCTCAATCGGATCATTCGTTTTTGAGATACAGCGCCCACAGACATTTTCATGCACGAAAACAATACTTCCCCTATATATACTATAAAGGGAAAGTAAAAAGAGTAATACGTGATGTAGTTTCGAATTTCCTTATGGAGAAAAAATTTCTTCTAGATTCTTAATAATCTTAATTATAATTATTGTCATTCAGCTGCAAGAATATACCTAACACTAATTTAAAATTATGAAATACTTTTTTACTGCGTTTTTAAATAATATCTTATTTCTTTTTCATAATCATTATGACCTATAGAATTATAAATTTGAATTAAACACATACGTATGTAATAAACGTAAAAAGATCGCAGTAAAAAACTCCAAACGGGAAACTGTATTCGACAAAAAGGGTTATTACGTAATTTAATATTTAACGTAATGTATACACTCACGTAAAGTAATGAAAAAAAGCACCGATCCCTTCTAAAAATCATTAATAAAATATTTTTACATCATTGCCCTCAGTCCTGCACGAAAAAAAAAAAAAAATAAAAAGAAATCGTGTCCGGTCCCACGCGATCCCATCAATCGTACCCACAATAAAATTAAACCCTACCAGCTCCCATTTCCTCTTCTAATACGCGCGATAACACCCCAATTTTTCTTCTTCTCCTCGGCGACATCTTTAATTTTTTCGCATTCTCGCAGTAAATTTTAATTTTTCTCCGGCAATTCACACTTTTTT
This sequence comes from Ontholestes murinus, assembly GCA_963969525.1. Lineage (NCBI taxonomy): Eukaryota > Metazoa > Arthropoda > Insecta > Coleoptera > Staphylinidae > Ontholestes > Ontholestes murinus. The sequence goes on along the minus strand of OZ018387.1, from coordinate 24,137,616 downwards.
TCTGCGTTATTCCCCTCGCCCACTCATTTATTTTATATCGCTGCCGCTTTATTCTCCCATTCGGAGAAGATTTATGGGACGAAAAAAGCGCGCCCATAAATTTTCACGAAAGGAACGGTTTGTCGTTTGACAATTAGAAGAAGAGAGAAAAAAAAATACTCGGCGATTTTGAATAAATTATGAAAAAGCATCTTACAACTGTGATAATTCATAGATCAGAATGTTTGTTATTTATTTATCTTGGTCTCCTTTCTTGAATAATACCTAATAAACATATTAATAAAAATAAAAACATACATTAAAATAGATCCAGTTATGTTTAATTAAATTATGTAATTTGTATTAAAATAGATAATTCAGAAATTCAACACAATTCATTTTGAAATAATCAATTAGCATTTTAACAGCTTTTATTTATCGATCAATTTCGTACTTTATATACATTGGTAATACTTCTAGAAAGAAACTTGTTACAATTTAGTAAAACATATAATTGTGATTAATAGACGAATTTCATGACTTAATAAAAACTTCATAATGTGTTGTTAATAAATTATTAAATTATGTATCCTGTGACCTAGAATTCATGCTATATATTAATCCATTACATTTTGACATACAATCGTATCAGCGATTTTAATTTCTGTTTGAATATTTAAGTACCTGAAGAGTAGAGTATTAATTACTTGTAGTTTTCTTCAACGGTGAAGTAATTATTACTAGTAATTAACGATTATAATGATAATAATAATTAATTTTATATATTGGGCAAATTTTCTTTCCGTTGGAGTTAAGACGCAAAATAATTAAAATTATCTTCTTAAACCGTACATATGTTTTTATTTATATTTAATATAAATGTATATTATGTAGTAATTATTAAATCAAAAATTGTTAGCCCTTTTTTAAAACTTATACATTTTTCTAGGTAGTTAATAGATTTTTATTGTTTGACTATGTTATTAAATACATTTTATTATTTAATTTCGTGGTTTTTCATTTTGGAGTTATAATATATTATAACCTGCTGTAGCATGCATGTGGGATTTTTTTTTCAGAGTAGCAAACTGAAAACGCGAACGAGATTTAGTAGCAGCCAGCGAGATGTTGTTACCATAATTAAGCGAGAAAATTCTTTATGATAAAAACCTCGAAGTATTTTACGATAATTACTTTGCTAGTCTACCTTATTCGCGCCCTTAGTGAAACACAAAATGCATTCTGTGGATACTGAGCGCACTAACAGGCTCGCTAATTATGGCGGCCAGGATTTAAAACCGGTAACTAAAAAACTAAGAGAATAATATGGAATACGTTAGTAACAATATTTACAGACAGTAACCATCTAAGAGGAGTTTATTCATTAAACGAGAATTTATGTTCCTTATTACTTTAAGTGATTGTATAGTAGTAACATATGGAATGGAAAAAGGTGAACGATGTTAAAGTAACAAGACAAGCTGAAATAGGGAGCGACCACTACTTGGTAAAAAATAGAAACATTGGTGGAGAAAACTTAAAGAGTACGTAGTCGAAAACAATAATAAACAAAAACACAAAAAGTCAAAAATTGAAAAGAAAGAAACTAGGAATGAATACCAATCAAAAATAGAGAAAACGACAAACCAAATTAGAAGGAGCAGAAAGCAAATAGAAAAAGTTAAAAGAAATCATATATAAAGCAGCCCAAAAACAATGAACAATAACTATATCAAACAAACAGAGGAACAAAAACAGGTGGTGGTCAGAAGAGCTAAAACAATTTGTAAAAACACAAAAGAAAATTGGAAAACTTTCATAAAAACAAGAAAAAAGTAAGATTACAAAACATATAAAATAGCAAATAAAATAGTGGAACACAAAATCAAGAGAGCAAAAAAGCAATCCTGGGAGTAGTTCACAGAAAACCAAAAGATATTTTACAACAGAATTAAACAAATGAGGAACAAAAGAAAACTAAGCCAACCAAGTATACACAAACAGAAATATAATAACAGAAGAAACGAAGATATTAAAATGATGGCAAAAATACTTTAACGAAATAACCTAAACAGGCCATAATGGAAATGAAGAAGGTGAAACAAATGGAGGTAACAACGAAATAACAATTGAAAAACTGACAGTAATCAAGAAAATAAAACCAGGAAAATCTGATGACATCATACCCAAAATGATGAAATATTTGGGTAAAAGGGGAAAGAAAAATTCTTGGAAATAGTGACACTATCAAGAATCCCGAGGAATGGAACAAGGGAATTATAATATCCGTACACAAAAAAGAAGACACAAAAATATGTGACAACTACAGGGATATTACACTCACAAGCATACCAGCGAAAATTTTTACTAGAATAATAGAGACAAGAATAAAAGAAAAATTAGATCAACAGCTGCGAGAAGAACAACACGGATTCATAAAATATAAAATAGAAGCAATCAAGACTTAATATACCTAATCAGACAACTAACAGAAAAGATGATTAAAAAATAAAAAGAATTACACATATGCTTCATCGACCTAAAACATATTACAGGGTAGGAAGAGAGGACATATGGCATATACTTGAAGAAAGTGGAATAAAAAGAAGCATAATAAATATAGTAAAGGAGTTATACTGAAAAAAAAAACAAAAATAAAGTCAGATTAGGAAATAAAGAATCGGAGGTGTTCAAGACGAAACAATAAGAAATAGCAAACAAAGAGCCGAGAACACAAAGATAGGGTATAAAAATATGGAACTATTAAAAATACAAATGTTAATGTTTGCCGACGACATAACACTAATAGCAGATTCTGAAGAAAAATCTGGAAATATACAAAGAGGAGTTGGAAAAGATAAATATAAAAAAAAACAATGATAATATCACCAAAAGGGAGCAATCACAAAATAGAGTTAATCGGAAAACAGATAGAGCAGGTTAAGTAGTTGAAATACCTGGGATCATCAATAGAGGAAACAGGGGAGATAAATTCAGAAAAAGATGAAAAACTAGGCACAGGAATGATCTACAACACAACAAAGAAAACATTCTTAGAGAAAAAAGAGATTAGAAAAACAACAAAAGCAGAAGTATATAAAAGAATTGTAAGACATTCACTGCTATATAATAGTAAATTATGAGTAACCACAGAGAGTAATAACAGAAAAACCAAAGCAATGGAAATGAGATACCTAAGAAAGATAGAGGGAATTACAAGAAGAGACAAAGTACGAAATATAGAGGTAAGAAAACTGCCCAACAGATCAATATTACAGAAATAAAATCAGTAAGAGACATTTAGGATGGTTTAGTCATATATACAGATTAGAAGATAATAGATTAACGAAAAGAATAGACGAGGTAAAAAAACAAGGCAAACATGAATCAGGAAGACCAAGGAAGGGTTGGAACGAACAAGTACGTCATGAAGCAAAAAGAAGGATAGAATGGAAAGAAATAAGAAAAATGGCACTGTCTATCTTGTGTCAGTGGTAAAGAAGTGAAAAAGAAAATAACTGAGACATATTGTAGAGAATAAGTCCGACACCCGTAATGGATAAAAAAAGAAAAGATAAATAAAAATAATCCTCTATAGTAGGTTGATTCACGTTTGGCATATTTCTCTGGTATTTGGTAATTCGATGTTTCGTCCCGTCAATTTGTAATTCGTTTAAAATATTTACTGCATCATTATAAATTGTTTAAATGACGTTGCAGTATTTTTCCTTTTATTGGATAAAGATAAAGTTATTAGCGTAAGATTTATCTATTTATTTAATGTTTTCAAGTTTCGCCGTATTTCTAAAATTATCGGACAAAGAACATAGCGTAATTGTGTAAATCGGGAAAAAGTCGAATTCCTAAGCAATTTAGCTATATTAGAAGATTATTCATTTCGAGATTAATTCCAATAACTTCACAATGTTTAAAAGGCATGTTTATCACATGGTATCTTTTGGACGAGACATTAAAATATTAAAGGACTTCTTTAATGGTACAAATGGCACTTGTTGATGCAACCCATCAAATTTTGTAAAAAAGAAGAAATATTTGCAAAAGATTCCGTTTAAATGATTAGAAAACATTAACCAATTAAATTGTTTAAAATGTGTTTCACACAAGTAATATTTAACATCCTTTTCCCAATTACCCAAAGTTGAATTGAATTTTGACCAGGAGGACTTAAATAAAGTTATTGAAATGTTCTCAAAATTGGGATCTCGAGGTTTAGGGTGTACTAATTTGGTCGAGCATTATATTGACACTGGAGATGCAAATACAAACAAACACCATATCAACTGTCTCCACTTATGCAAAATCATTAAAACTTTGACGTAGACAAAATGTTAGAACTAGGTGTGATTTCTCCAAGTGGTTCACCATGGCGCTCATCAGTCTTATTAGTTAAAAAGAAATCAGGCGCTTATATTTCGATGGAAGAAAATTAAACGCTGTTACGAAACGTAACGCATACCCCTTACCCAGATTAAATACTATTTTGGACAAGTTAAGAGATCCTAAATTCATTTCAAGTATTGACTTGAAAAGTGCCTTCTGACCAATTCCTCTGGAAAAGTCCTCTCAAGAAAAAATAACCTTTAGTATACGCCGGCAGAGGTTTATTTGAGTTCAAAGTTATGCCTTTTGGGCTGAATAATGCCGCCCAAACTCAACAAAGGTTAATGGATAGAATTTACTTACGTCTTTGTTTATTTAGACGATATTGTTGTTGTAAACAATAATTTCAAAGATCATTTGAAAACGCTTATTGAAGTTCATAAAAGGTTGGTTAATTCTGGATTAATTGTTAATGAGAGTAAGTGCGAATTCGGTAGAAAATCTTTGAAATACTTGGGGTACGGGTCTACATACTGATCCTGAGAAAGTTAGTGTTATGGCAAACTATCCGGTTCCTAAGACAACAACAGAAGTAAAACGATTTGTAGGCTTATGCTCATGGTATAGACGGTACGTTGATAACTTTTCTACTATAATGGCTCCTATAACTAAACCAATAAAAGGAAGAAAGAAAAGGCAATCTATTTAGTGGAATGAAAATGCGGCAAGTGCTTTTTCAAAAATTAAATCAGCTTTAATTTCTGCTCCTGTATCAGCAGCTCCGGATTTCTCAAAATATTTTACTATACAATCAAATGTTTCGAATGTTGGTCTAGGTGCTGTGTTAACACAGATTCAAAGTTAAGGCATGGAGCATGTAATCGCTTACGCCAGTCGTACACTCACCAGATCAGAGAGAAATTACACTGTAACAGAGAGAGAATGCTTGGGTTTGTTATTTGCAATCGAAAAATTCCGTCCTTATATCGAAGGAAGTCGTTTCACTGCTATCACTGACCACTATTCACTGTTGTGGCTTATGAATTTGAAAGATCCTGTAGGCAGATCAGCCAGATGGGCTATTAAAATTTCACAGTGTGATATGGAGCTTATGCTTCATGTTGTGCCTGATGCATTGTCACGAATTTCACATGTAGAAGTAGTAGAAGTGTGCCTGTGAGGCTGACAAATGGTTCGTATTAATGAAGTCTCGTGTCGAGAATAATACTGAAAAATACCCTCGATGGCCGTTTAATGAAGGTAAATTATTTAAGATTATTCCCTGGTAAAAATCCGTTACCCGTAAATTGTGGAAAGAAGTATTGCCTAAATGTAAAAGAGCTGATGTTATGAAAATGTGTCATGATTATTCGACATCTGGTCATTTCGGGTTCTTTAAAACATGCCATCGTGTGTTCGAGCATTATTATTAGCCCAAAATGAGTAGGACATACTCAGATATGTCAAAACATGTCGAATTTGTAGTAGCCAAAAAGTTCCGAATACAAGTCATTTTAATTTAATGGGGCGAATGAAAACAGTCGAGTTTCCATTTCAAATAATATCTCTCGATATAATAGGCCCGATTCCTAGATCAAAGAATGCTAATTCGTATCTTTTAGTCGTAACCGATTGGTTTTCCAAATTTGTTTTATTAGAACCAATGAGAAAAGCTACCTTTCATGCAATTGTTAAGTTTCTGGAAAATCGCATATTTTTAATATTTCGCGTTCCACAAATTGTTATGGTCGACAATGGTGTCCAGTTTGTTCAAACATCTTCTTGCAAAATATCAAGTATAAAAACTTTGGTATAATGCTAAGTACCATCCGTAGGTACACTTTACAGAAAGAGTTAATAGAGTAATTGGTACTGCAATTAGGAGTTGTTGAGGTGAACAACCACATAATTAATGGGATACTGAAGTGCATCAAATTGGAAGCGCTATAAGATCTGCTCTCCATGAGGCTACAGGTTTTGCACCCAATTGTTTAGTTTTTGGTAGAATTTTACCAATATTAGGTGATTTTTATGGTAAATATTTCCACGAAAATGTAGCTGAAATAGTCACCAGTAAAAAAGATTACTATATTGAAAAATTTGAATGTACAGGGTGATTCATTAAGGGTGGCCACTGGCCATATCTCGGAAACCGTATATCCTAGAATTTGGGGAAAAAAATTCTAATGACATAATCGGCCAAAAGAAGATGCGTTAAAATATTTTTAAATGCGTAGCTTTCCGCATTAAGTCTATTGAAAATTATCAAAATTAGAAACTACTGTACTTGGTTTACAATTTTTGCTTAAGTCATTTTTTTCTATCACCTACAGTTAAGTGGTGGGGGAAGTATACTTTTGTTTACAGAAAATGGTCTGTAACTTCCGTATACTTTAACCGATTTTCACAAGCTTAGGCTCAATAGAAAGAGTATTAGAAGTTGATTACAAAAATAAATAACATTAACACATTTAATCTATGCGCTGGCAACTAGAGGGCGTTATGTAACACTTAACCCTAGTTGTGTATTTTTCTCAGAAATATCAAATGGAATGATATAACTCAAAGCAGCTCACAAAAAAGAAAATGAAATTACATATCATATTGTTTCGTCAAAACCGCAAACTGATATCTCTTGTCATTCCAAAGATATTTATATTTTTTTAAATTTCGTTGTTGTTTTTCGTTGTTTTCAAAGTGTTGGTTCACCCTGTAAGTTGTAAGTGAAAACATACTGCTACAGTTACATTTCAAAAAAATATCAAGTTAAATCGAATGGCACAATACTTATTAACATAATTAATGAAAAAAAATACAAAAAACGAAAATTGATAACTGCACCTATTACTTAGTTATTTTAGGTACTCAAAATGTTTCCTATCATTTGCTATGCACAAATTCAGTCTTTCTATAGTGGAATTGACACTGGCCTCAATTTCAACACCAGAAATACCTCTTACTGCTTGCCGAATCCTTTCTTCCATATCCTCACGTGTAGTTGGACGTGTTTTAAAAACCAAATCTTTAATTCTACCCCCTAAAAATAAATCTAAAACCGTAAGATCTGGTGACCTTGCTGGCCATGGAAAAATACTTCCCCTTCCAATCCATTTATTTGAAAATACAATATCTAAATAATTTCGGACACCTGCGGCAAAATGTGCTGGGTAACCATCTTGTTGATACCACATCTCTAATCTGTTACGAATTGGAACGTCTTCTAGGAGGATGGACAAATCGTTAGTTAAAAAATCTAAGTACCTTCGCCCGTTAATTTTTCTTCAAAGAAAAAAGGTCCTATTATCTTCCTATTTAAAATACCACACCACACATTTATTCTCCAGCGATTTTGGTAATTGACTTCCCTCTGCCAGTGTGGATTTGTTTCTGACCAGTAGTGACTGTTGTGCAAGTTAATTTTACCAGAGCTTGAAAATGTAGCCTCATCCGTACATAATATTGCAGATAGAAATTGTTGATTATCATTTAACATGCCTTTTAACCAGTTGCAATAATCTAGTCGTCGATCAAAATCTATGTCTTTTAACTCTTGATGTAAAACAACATGGTAAGGATGCATTTTATGTTCTTTTAGTATTCCATTCACCAAAGAATAATTTAATTCTAGATCTCTTGCAATTTCCCTAATACTTGCACGTGGTTCAGCGTAACATTTTCTTTATTTTGTCTTCTACGTACCCTATTTCTTACCGAAACAGGTTGAACATTGCCAGTTTTTCGTAATCGTTCTGCCAGTCTTTTAAAAACTTTTCTTGAATGACGCCGTCTTTCAGGAAATCGTAACCCATATTCTCTTTGCATTTTGTACACTGCTAGCATATCATATACTTCTTCATTTGAAAAATCAAGCATTATAATAAAGTGATTTTTCAAACGTTCAAATTAACTTTGACAGCAACAACAAATTATAAATAAACAATCACAAAACAGAAATGTCATTTCCAAAAGTGACTTGATTACTTTTACAACATCGCCCAGGAAATAGTTTGACATACTCGTAATGTTACAGCTTATCCATATAAAACCACTGCAGAAATTTTAAGGAATCTAGGATAAAATTTCACTCTAGAAGGACTGAATTTGTGTAGGTACAGCAAATAAGGGGAAACATTTTGAGTTTCTAAAATAACTAGATAATGGGTGCTTTTAGAAATTTCATAGTTTTGTAAATTTCTGTTATGGGTAATAAGTTTTATTATTTTTCATTAATTATGCTAATAAATATTGTTGTCATTTGTTTTTACATGACATTTTTTCTAAAAGTAACTTTAGCTATATATTTTCATTTACACCTTACAGGGTGAACCAACACTTCGAAAACAACGAAAAACAACAACGAAAATTAAAAAAATCTAAATAACTTTGGAATGACAAGAGATATCAGTTTGCGGTTTTGACGAAACAATATGTAATTTCATTTTCTTTTTTGTAAATATTTCTTTAGTTTGTTTGTTTATAGTTTTGAATAAGTTTTATGAATTAAGTCATTAATTGTTAGAACTACTTTAATTAACTTTAGATATTATTTAATATTGCATTCATTTTTTATTTATATTTTATTAAGAACCATTTTTTTGTTAAAAAATAATAAGTGTTTAGGGATTTTAATTTTGTAATTTTTATTAAGATTCCGTGGTTAAGTACCTCTTGAATTAAAAATTACTGGCGCCCATCATAATTGACTGTTATATTTTTTTATCATATATTTTTATTTTGAACCACGACCTTCGCACCGCTGTATAAAAGCTGAAGGGGATAATCAAGAGGTACGGCGAATTATTTAAAATAAAACAAATTTTAGGTAGTTCGTTTATTTTTATAAAAGGATGGCCATACAATCATTGTTTATATTTTAATTATAATTCTTGAACTTAAGTCAAATGCAGTTAATTAAAATACAACACGTATGTGCACGAAAAATTAATTAACGCATGCATTTCTGCACACCTGAAAGCTACGTATTCGGCTGTTGTGAAAGTGTGGAGTCAGGTGTAAATCTTTCAGAGTCATCCGAGGAAATAGCTGGCACGTTAATTGCAACTCGACTACTTTTAACTATGTTCTTTGATGTGATTTTCATACCTTCAAAGTAGAACCACCCATACGCAAATGTACTGTGCGCTTTTGAAACATTAAATCTATACGAGCGTACGTTTTAAATTGGAAGTATACATATTTATTATGCTCAGTCAATATATTATCTATTCCATCATATTTTTCTTATTATGAATTTTAGTTCTTGTCTTTTCAGACCTTTAAAATTGTATTAGCTCATTCTAGATTTAAGTACTGCAGAAATATTCTTAAGAGATTAAATATGTTTGAATGTTCATAGCTATTTGAAAATGATCAATAGAAACACAACTTTTTGATATTTAATAAATTTAAAAATACGTATTTTTAAATTTATTATTTAATTTTCTACAACGAACTAAAGAATTTTAATATACTTTATTTTTAATAATTGTTTATATCATATAAATCTATGTAAGAGGGATAGTAGGAAAGTAGCACCTGTTTATTTCTTGAATGACCTTATCATTTATCACTTGGTGAATATTTTAAACTATTACTGATCAAAGTTTAAGTTAAATAACCCTTGGTTTTTTTCACATTTTTTTCTCTATTTGCCCAAGACTCTTGATAATGTCTTAAAAATCGAAATTAGTCGAGTAAATACAGAAATATTGTGAAACAAAACAAGTGTAATTTAATTTAGACCATCAGTAGAAGTACCTGATTGCTCGTCATACGTATATCATTACCAAACGGTTAGTACTTTCCGTATGGCCCTCGTATTTCATTTAAAATATTTGATATCCTACAGTTACAAAATCTTAGTTAACGACTACGTATATTCGTATATTATATAAGGCGAGATTAAGATGGAGTGCGAAAATTTAATTATTCACTTGTAAATCCTCTATATAACGCAATAAACTGTGCGTGAACAAGGAGTAATATTTTACACGCGCCGCCACAATAACGAGGGTTGCCCTTTTGTTGCGGCAGCATCTAATTTAAAGTATATGTTAAAGTATCCTTCGCACAATCGATCAGGTGAAATTTAGGTTTGGGCCCTGCCCATTAAATTTTGCTTCATATCAGATTACACACCGAATGCCCTGTAATCCATTGTTTCATTATCTTGCCCGGCATGAAATAACGCACGTTACAAACCGATACAAACCGAAAAAAGCAAAATAATTGCCTTAATTTACAATAACATCATATAATATTTACATAAAAAAATCAAATTGTTATCGCTTTAAATATATTTGTTTTTAAATATTATAATGAAATTGCTTACAAAAAATCATAACATTTACGTATTAACGTAAAACTTGAGAAAGATTAACAAAAATTTTAATGGCAAATTGGCAAGGCAGAATTCACAGTTTGGTGATGTTTTACTCGTACCTTTAATTACTCATTGGATAGGTTTTATTCAAGACCTTTATAATTTTGTATGTTCTTGTCAAATACAACTTATCTAAAAGTAAAGTTTAAACCCTACATCATTTTTGAAATATGCTAGGTGGTTAGATAAAACATGTCAAAAGAGGTTAGACTAACCCTTAATATTCCTGCTAGTTGTAAAAATCGAGTAAGAAGTCTTTTGTCCTATGATCTCATGTTCTTGTCGGTGCCTTGGTATCATAGTTAAATTTCCGTTGTAGGCCTGAGGCTCTGGTTCTGAGGGGCGTAGTGCAACGGTTCTTTTCTGGCCTTTTTTTAGAAATTAATTGATTTTGTTTTTTATTTGTTATTTAAATTTTATAGATAATTTTTAGGGATTCAGGATGGGGATGACGAGGTAGGGACGTAAGTTTACGGTAGGGGTAAGGTCATCTCCAAATTGGCTCCTCCAGGCGTAGATTGTGACGACAGCGGAAAAAGAGACCTTTTTCCGGGGGTGAGTAGAGGTCACAGGATGGTGTCAAAGAATGGTTTATTATGAGGAGCATGAATGAGTTGTAAAGTTTCTGATCAGTCTTAAGATTCTTTGTTCCAGAGGAGAAGTATTTGATTGTTGATAGAGTGGACTATTTCGTTAGGTGTGTCAGGGGAGAGTAGGCAGTATTTCCGGAGAAGATGGCGTTCAGAAGGGAAGAAGATGGAGCTGAAATAGGAGATTGAGGAGATGAAAAAGGCATGCAGGAAATCGAAGGTGGTCTGGGAAGCTGGATTTTAAGGAAGCGAGGAGGTATTGCCTAGTTATGACTTTTTTCGTATTTGTTTAGTAGTGGCAGAGGGACTAAGAATATGTTGGTATAGGATGCCAAGTTAGGAAATATGCTTTTTGGAAGAATAGGGTAATTGTTGACTAAAATGGAAAGAGAAAGGAGTGATTAGGGAGTTACCGAGAGAAATAAGGGTGGTGAAAGATAGTGTATGGGGGTTAATGGTTGGATGCTAAGTGCGGGCCTAGTTGGTAAAGGAGATGACGTTCTTTTGAAGATTAGAGACGGCTATGCGGGGATATTGTGAGAGGAGAGAGCTATCTCGTCCGCATAGGTTTGTATTATAGAGGATTTGGAAAGAGAGATGTCGAACGTAAAGAGAGTGTAGAGCGAGGGTGAGAGGACAGAACCTTGTAGAACGACACATGAGAGGATGAAAGGAGAAAAGGTTGCCGAACAGTGGGAAACTGAGTGGGAACGGTTTTATAGGAATTAAGAAATTTTATTATGCGGATAAGATGGAGAGGGATGTTCAGATGGTGGAGCTTAAGGATGAGGCCTTAGTGTTACACGGTGTCAAAGACTTTTTGAATGTCGAAAAAGGCGGCAGCAGTGACGCAGCAGTCCATAATGGAAGCCGTTTTGGTAGTTAGAGTTGATAATGCGTTCAAGGAGTTTTCTGATGGTATTGAGTAGAGATATGGGATATAGGATTTGGCAGTTTTCCATGGGGTAGGGAAGTATTCGGCAACAATACAGGCGGGAAATATTGTGCAAAGGAAGGAGATTAGATTATGTAGAAGGTATTTAGGTACGCAGTGAGAAATGCCATCGAAACCAGGAGCGGAGTTTTTGGAGAGTTTGAGTAAAGAAGGGATCCATTCATGTATAATGCCGATGTAGTTCAGTAAAGGGTTAAATTCAGTCAGAGGTAGAGTATGAGGATGGTTGAAATATGAATTGGTTTTACGATCGGTGGAGAGCTTGCCCTAAAGGAAAGTTTGAGTGAATTTCACTTATAGTGGGGTGTGTTTGACGATGGCTTGTTGTATTATGAGGATAATGTCTTGAACAGCGGGGTCAATGTCGTCTGTCGAAGATAGTGTCAGAGAAGGTTGTGTGGTTAGACTGAGACGTTACATTTAGCATAAGAGAAGATTTTCTTAGTGAGAAAGGTGGAGGAAAGTGAAGAATTGAAGAGAGATCAGTGGATGAAGGGGGTAGGTGATGGCTTGGTTGTGGTGTCCCCAAAAGAGGAAGACCTGGCCTAAACTAATGGTGCGGGTTGAGAGGAGAGAAAGTTAAGTAGTTTTGAGAAAAAGAGGAAAGCAGGGCGTATGTAGGTAGAGTGTACAGTGCTTAGGGGAAGTTTGAGAAAAAGAAAAGAAATGAGAACTCTGTAAGACAGGTACCAGAATCATCATTAAGTGGTCGAAAGAAAATTATTTTATGCATTATAATAGCAAAACCGCCTTAAAATAGTCCGCTGTCTGTCCGAAGAATATTGTAGTCGGGGATAGAGAAACGGGTGGAGGGTTTCTTGTAGGAAAAGTATGGGTTGATTGAGATCGGTCGAGAGGGAGCGGTATCATTCATCATCATCGGATGTTCCTTCATAGTCTTCAACTGTAATATAACCAATTATTTAAGGTCATTAAGGATCGTTTAAGGTCATCCGAAATATCACTAATATTAACACTATTTATAATTGTTGGATACTTAAAGAGTAATTGTGATAGAAGTAAAATTCATATGTAGGTGAGTGGCCTCTGTCCCATCCTTCAATTATTATAACACGATCGACGGTTTATGGAAAAGAAAGGAAAATCAGAAGAGTAGGTTTGCGTAATTAATAAACTAACAATGTTTTTTTTAAATTATGGTTAATGTTAGTTAAAGCCAACCCACTCCACAATCCCTCAAATAATCTTCTGTACGAAACCACCCATATCCCAACGTATATTAAGCCTTATCGTTAAATTTGTCAATGATCCCCACAATCATCCCTTGTTAACCAAATTCAGTATCCCTTGAAATCCAAATATCCCTTCTAAATATCAACATCCTCCCCTCATAATTCATGAAGATACTTTCTTTTTCTCACCTTAAATTCAAGACAGGGCAGAAAGACCTCAGGTCTATAGTCCAGACGGACAAACACCATCTATTTGTATTGTATCCATATTTATTGTTTCTTTGTATTATGTTTTGTCCAAATAAAGATTGATTGATGAGGCTGACAGATGTTGAAAGTTCATCTTCACTTTATATGAATAAAACTAAAACTTATATAGTTTTATTCATATAAAGCAAATAAAGATTATTGTATATATATTTTAGTTAAAGCGGGATTAGTGTTAAAAGGTTGGATGGTGGGATAGAGGCCAACCACCCACCCTATATATATATATATATATATATATATATATATATATATATATACAACCCTTCAACCAGTAAAACATCCTCAAAGAATGAACATAAATTTTATTGCATCGATAATTTTATATTTAATTTTGATTCCTTGAAACTTTTACGCTAGGGGAATTATTCATTTATTCAGTATAGTCAAGATTACGCTAACAAAAAGATTTATTTATTGACGCTATGGTAATACAATTTATATTAGAAAAGATTATGAGTGCTCTAGAGTAATGCTATAATTATTGAAGTAGGTTAGAACTACGCAAAAACATTACATAATTTATTGTGATACGTTAAAAGTAACTTAAGCTAATAAGAGTACGCTAAGATAATAAATTACTATTAAAATAGTTTAAAAAATTGTCTATAGTTATAAATTAATTATTAAAATCGATGAAAAATACACCAGAACAATAAATTATTTTTGCAATATATCAAGATTACGTTATGAAAATGAATAAATCATAAGAATAAGTGAGGAAATTAGTATTTTGGATACACTTTTTTTAGTTAAAGCAGCAATTATATTAAAATAATTGGAGGGTAGTTTTGTGAGTATCCACTCACCCTATATATACAATAAAACTTTAAACTTAAATAAAGTACTATTTTCCTTTAAATTCCTTAACATCAACACTAACATTTTTAATAGTTGTTGAAAATTAAAACAGTAATTATGATAGAAGTAAAATTTAGGGTGGGTGTGTAGCGTATGTTTCACCCTCCAATTATTATAACACGATCGACGTTTTTATGAAAAATAACGGAAAAGCAGATGAGAAGGTTTATGTAATAAATAAAGTAACAATGTTTTCTTTAATTATGATTAATTTTAGTTAAAGTGGGAATCGTGTTAAAAAGTTGGAGGGTGGAATAGAGGCCACCCACCCACCCTACATATATTTATGAAACTCAAACCAAAACTCTGCTTATGAATTCTTTAGCAACATCAACAATAATAGCGATGTTGGTTAGAAGAAACTAAAGTAGTATCAGTAGTTGAAGTGCAGTGTATATGTAGGGTGGGTGGGTGGCCTCTATCCCACCCTCCAACTAGTAAAACATCCTCAAAAAATGGACATAAATTTCATTGCATCAATAATTTTATATTGTGGATAGGAAATGCCTTGGGGGCAACTTAGAAACTATCGATTTAGTTTTTTTTTTCTTGCGCATCTTATTAGGTCTGTTGCCGACGGATGATAGATGAGAAGTGATTTGACCTCATTTAACGTCCTATCTTTTATACCGAGCCAGGAAGACTGTAATCAGTGTAAGATTCTGCTATTATAGGTCCGATTCCTGTTTATATAAAATGCTTGAGCCATAAACTTAAGTCGTGTGCACATTCTTCGGGTGAGGTGGTGCGTGGGGGTAGTACCATGCGGATTAGTCTCTGTGCAAGAGAAAAAGTATTTGAGCGCGTCTTGACTGTTGCCGTTGTCTACTAGGCGTTACATTCTCCTTATATGGTACAGCTGCAAAGAATTAATTGCTGCACCATATCTGGTATTTTCTAGATTTCTCGTTTCGTCCTGGATTTGGTGAAGTTATCAGTCTGATCGCCTTGATGTGGCACGAGGGTAAAGGCGATGATGATAATCACGTAGGGCCCATCTATTTTTGGTGCAAGTTTTAAGGTATACTGATTTTAGAAATACTGCATGCGTCGTAATCAAAAACCTAACTGTTAATCTGGTATGGTAGTCAGGAAGGCGGTGCCAGTAGTCCTTGCTTTGATTGTCAAAATTAAGGTTTCCTTCACTTTTTCGAGTATCTTCAGTAATCTAGAATACAAAAATTTCGGTTTCGATGACTTAAGCGTAAGTCTCGATTAATATCATAGTTCGCGTAGTTCTCGGAAAAAATAAGATAAGCAGGTAATAACCTGTAGCACTATTGCGAAATTCATCGCAAATTGGATTGAAGGTAATTTATCAGACCAACTGGGATGATCGCAGCCTACAAGAATACTTAGTTGCCTTATGGGATCTCGATTCCTTCTCTTGACAGGGTGGTAAGCTGAAGTAAGTTGATATCGGATACTGAAAACGAAAGTGTTCCAGTTCGGCACAAACGTATTGAGGTCCATTATCGCTCAAGATCTTTTTCGTGAATCCATATCGAAGAAAATCTCCGTCGAGGTGAATAGTTTGCGACTGTTTCGTTTGATCATTTTTAGCACTAGGAAATATTCATCTTCTTCCTGTATTGCGGTGATAAGGGACTTGCATTTTATCATGTTTTTGGCCCACATATTGTTTTGTGGGTACTTTGATAAAATACCATATACATTGGAGAATATTTAATATGATTCTGGCATTCTCCATAAAATCAAAACCAAGCGTGTTGGTTATCCTTCTTTCCGGGAAACACGAATGTCGTTTTTAATGTTTTGTGTTGTGCTTGCATGACTGTTGTGGCTTGGTGCATGTTTTCCCATCTGTTATTTGTAGATTTGCTTGTGGGAACTTGTGATATAATTCCTTTAATCTGCGATACAATGATGTGGATGCGCCGGAGTCGAGACATATCGTTCCATTCTTATCGATTATGCGTATGATAAGCAGGATGTTATGGATGTTGCTCGCTGCTGACAGAGGACTGAATGTCGCGAATTTGCTTCTGACTACGCCAGATGTTCGGCAAACCTAATACGAAAATTTTGGAATGTTTTTTCCAGTTGGCTTACGATCATCCGACTAATTTTCAGTTTTAGATACTTTTTCAAGTTTACGAAAACAATTTCTGCAGAATGAGTATTGAGTGGTTTGTAGTTTATATCAAATAAATTCATCGTTTCTTGATTCATTAAGGGCGTTTTCTATTCCTTGCATCAATCTTACGAGCTGCTTGAATTTTTCAACGCTGCTCCTTTGATTTTTCCCATATATCCCTGTGAATTAGAATGAATAAATACCATGTCGTTCTCAATCTTTTTTAGGATTTTATGGTTACTAATGTCAGCCACGCTTGTTTTGCGATTGAAGTTAAAGTACCTGAGCCTTCAGGAAAGTCGTGCAGTGCAACGATATGTACTCTCTAAAGCTCATTAAAGCGTCCTTTAATGTGGTGATGTTATTCTTCATCATATTCCACCAGATTACGGGTATTATATTCTAGCAGAAGTACGAGACCTGTTAATGCGGCGAAATGTTCTTGGCCTTTTTGTGAACCTATATCGTATTGACACGACTTTCGAGCTTAGATTTTTCATTCTCGTTGTATAATGCGCGATATTCCTGTTTTTCTACACTATCAACTGAGCTTGTTGTTGGATAAGCTACTGGAACTGCATTGTGTAAGAATGACTTATTGTGCCATTGTATCTGCGGGCCCCACGTTGGGCGCCAATATTGTAAGTTTGTTCGGATTCTATTAAAACGTAAAAGTATGGATTTCAAGAACAACCAGATATATATTAATAGGTAAAGGTACAAAAAAAACTATTCTTCAAAATATTAGCGTAGAATATTATACTATATAATATGGGTTTCTAGGCTATAAACAGTGCTTGGAATTGTAGTCTTGAATTTATGAAAGTACCAACAGCTACTAATTAAAATAACTAATCGTACTGAAGCGTTAGAAAGTAATTCAACTATTAGCATTATGCTAAAACTTGATTAGTTATCTTCAGTAATCTAGACTACAAAAATTTCGGTTTCGATGACTTAGCGTAAGTCTCGATGCTAATACTTGTTTACTTATCAATGAATTAAATTAATAGCTATCTGTAATTTTCTAATTAAATGTAATTAAAATGTTTATTTCACCTTTATAAAAGTTTCCTGCGCCCCTATTATTTCCTGCGCAAATACCATAATGTATCATGTAATTAAATAAAACTTAGCTGAAAATGGAAACAAACAAAGTCGTTTTAATTACAAACGGGAAAGTGTAATTGAATAGCGCAAACTGAGAACACAATATGTTTTTCTATAATTTATCCACCTCTGCGTTTCTACCAGAGCTTCAGGTGAAATTAAATTACATGTCAAAGTTTACACGAAATGAAATGAGCTGAATTTACCCGTTTCTATATACCTAATCCTATTTATTTGTGGATATAATTAAATATAAATTGCAATATAAATTTAAAGATGAATATTTTCCAATTATATTATTACAATACTTAAAAAAAATATTGAGATATTGAAATTAATAAATAAAATGAAATAGAAAGAATAATGCAGGAAACTGTTTTCCAATTAAAATAATCGATGGGGAACATCTGCAAAATAAAAACAACTGCATTAAACTTTTGAAAGCAGCAGGAGTACGTGAGGGATATGCACTACAGGAACTTTAATGGTTAACCCACTGCATGATATAAGTGGGATCACTATCTCATGAGTTTTCGAGCGTGCCAGGTTTAAGAAATTGTTATTTCTGTGTATACGTGCGCAAACGTCGAAGATAAATTAGCAATTTTGAACTTATCTTATAAGATACATAAGAATCAATACTTTTAAAATATTATAGTCATTTAATAAACACAGTAAACACATTGATTTACTACTTATATTAATAACATTTATTATTGTTTATTTATTACTAGAATAAATCTAGCGTTGAGTTTTTACCAAATTATGACTGAAGAAAGCGACATACCCAAAATGACATTTAGCACGCAATAAACACATGAGTGTCTATGAATGCTATATAAATAACACTTCACACTCTTTGCGAAATCAAAAAAAAAAAAACATCTATTCTATGAATGCTATTAAGTTTGGAAAATGCCTTAAATTTTTAGGGCCTTATTGATAATTATTGAATTATTATATTCAAATAAATTAGAACTGATTAATGAACGGAAAAAATATTAAAACAGGTTTTAATAACCTCAATTTATGTTAGCTTATGCAAACATTTACACTGCTAAAATTCATCTATATTACTATAAATTTTTATTCAACAAATTCGAATTTTAATCTAACGTTGTAAATCAAAGTTGACGCGCCCTCTTATTATTGTAAACCGTAACGTATAAGTTTGCGTACTTAAATTTTAAAGTCTTCTCTATAAATCAACGTCCAAATTATCTAACCGCGTTTGTAGCTTCCGCGGGAAGAGGAAGTTTTGTATGGTCTGAGTAAACTATGAATATAGCATGATCCTGCACAACTTGCTTCAAAGTTTGTTGTTTGCATTTCGAGTCCGAATGCATTTGCAATAATAATTTGTAAATACTAGATAAACACGGAGAGATAAATTCAGTTACGGCGTTCCATGTTTCGAAATATTAATTTTAGAGAGATGGATAGATAGAGAGAGTAGTTCAGAGTTTAATAGTTAATTTTGGTACGAAATTATATTATACAGATATATTCTGCACCGCAGTTTTATATTTAATTATATTATTTGTTTGCGGGACTTAAATATATTTACAAGTAAAAACTCCTAAAGCCAGTACAAAAAAAGTTTCCAATTCCTCCACATACACCATTACCACCTCCCCCCTTATATGTTGTTTCTGTCACCAACTTCTTCAGTTCACTGCTTACGTTTAATATCTAAATGGTTAATCCCATTATTGAAATTCGAGTTGGAACTTGTGCAAATATATTGCGGGGCATCACCTGAAGCGCGAAGTTTCGACGTGCAAGAATAAAGTGTTGATACTTTGTAATTTAATACGATGGAAGTTTTCCGTTAGGGCGACGTAAAAGTTCCCTCCGGTTTTTTTTTCGTTAAGTCGCCCCGCCCGTAAACCTAAACTTAATCCCCTCTGTAGCGGGGATTAAGTAATTAACATATTTCAGGCGGGACGCAATTTGGGTCTGTTTAAAAATGTAAATTGTCAAACTACCACCTGCAAAACTTGAAATTGTGGTTTTAATAAAATATTTCCATGGTCCGTTGATCATTCTCAGAATGTTATATTATGATAAAGGTATGGTAAAATATGCAGATTGTATGTAACATTAATAATTCTTAAAGAACACATGGTTATTTTAATATATTTCATAAGCTATATTGCTGTATATAATATTTAACAGTATACAAAAGGTTTTATGTTAGCAAAATAGAGTATTTACATAGCACAAATGATTTTAATACGTGTTAAAATTAATATCTTTATAAAGGAATACATAACTCGTGCAATTATTGGAAAACACATGCTATTATGAAACTAGTATTTTAATGTAATTACCTAGTAGTAATGAATATACAAGTTGGAAAATTACTATACACCTTTTTCGCACGCAATACAAACGCTAATATTTTTTATTAATGGTGTATCCAAAATAAGGGCGATATAAACCATCTCATATACAATTAATAACGCTTGCATGGGTGTACAGTTTCAGGGGAATAATATGATGAGAGGATTACTATACGTCTGCAACATTAGTCACCATCAGGCTGCATGCGGGGTCTTCTGAGCCGAGATGGCACCTGGTGACCGAAAGACATTCTGTACAGGAGCACTCAATACGTTATGGGCAAACATTTGTCAACTGACTGAAAGTGTCAGGCACTGATAAATCACCGCAATGACATGCTTAGGCGTTGCATAGTTTCTCCCCGAGCTCGTTACATGACGTTTAAATTAATCTCACTCAGGTATGTCTCCTAATATCCGACGAGACGTTTGATTTACAACCACAACATGTTACTGCCATCAATACACTTCCATCGTCAACGAAAAAAAAAAACCGAAGTAAATTACGGACATTTACAAATAACAGGTGATTTTTTAGTTTGTTGATATAATTTTAAAAATAGTTACATTACATATTTTTCAATCGGTAAAATTTGGTCACTTTAGTTTAAGCATACGAGTACTGAAAATTTGAGTTGAAGTTTGTTGAAGTTATTGTTTGTATTGCCTACAAATAATTCTTATATATAAAAACCTGTAAACAGGTAAATTAATTGCTTAGGATTTAGACCTCTAGATATAAAATGCAAGTATTCTTAAGTAAAGTATAAAATATCAGCAAAAATAGAATCATATTTTGATTAATTTATTCTTCTCAATAATCTCTGCGTAATTGGTAAATTTATTAGTTTATCAGTTGTACTTGAGGAAGCAAAAGTGAATTTCTCTGTTTGAAATATTGTTAAAAATTAATTGGTTGAGGTTTTAACCTAAAAATTTCAAAACACATCCTCAAAAGAACTTTTTTTGATACTTCAATAAAACAATCGACTTCTGTTGCCTGTAAACAAAATGCTACAGTCGAGAGTTGTACTGGAGGAACGAAAATTGAATGTCGCTGTTTGAAATCTTGAAGATTAACTAGGTTTTAACCTCAAAAGTTAAAAACACATCCTCAAAAGAACTGTTTTTGATATTTTAATAAAACAATCGACTTATGTTGCCTATAAACAAAATTCTGTAGTTAAGAGTTGTACTGGAAGAACGAAAAGTGAATTTCGCTGTTTAAAATCTTGTTATAAATTATTTGGCTTAGGTTTTAACCCAAAATTTTAAAACACATCCTCAAAAGAATTATTTTTGATATTTCATTAAAACAATCGACTTATATTGTCTGTAAACAAAATGCTACAGTCGAGAGTTGTACTGAAGAAACGAAAAGTTAATTTCGTTGTTTGAAAATATATGGTGAATGAGCCTGGCATATAAGTTAGTATATGTCATATGAATAATATTTTATCTATATTGTCTTTTAGTAACGAGAAATTTAAGCATATGTTATAGTTTAGTCGTCCATTTTATTGGACTTCTTCTGACTTCAACTTTTTGGATTACAGCGGGGGTCCTGCGAGCACTTTCTCATTTCTCGGTAGTTATGGTTGTAGCTACTTTTCTATATTTTTGATTGCCTTTTCTGCAACTCAATCTTCCGTAACATTTCCGCCACCTTGCTGTCTATCCTCTCCCCTTGTGCCCTCTGACCACCCCGCCTTGACATACCAGTTGCTCCTTTCATTCATCCACCTTATACTTTTACTTTCACTTTTCCTCACCCACTTATTCAGACACGATTCCATGCCTCTCTTGTTACCCTTTCCTCACCTAACTCCCAAATTTAGTTTCTTTTCGAATTTTACCACTCTTCTAGCCGCCTCCCACTCTACCAACATTTTCTGGCACTTCTGCAGCACTATATAGTTAAGTGTGGACCTTTCTAGCTGTAATATATTTTAAATACTGCATGTGTACCGAATGTTCTCAACATAACGTACTGTCGGCCCAGTTTCGCTTGAAATATACCCGAGATTCTTATTTTTATTTACTCTCTCACTCCGGTCTTCAAACCAGCACAAATGTTCATCTTTCCCTCTCCTTCCTACATTCTTACATATCTCTTAGTTGGTTTTTCTCACATTCATCGTTAACCGTCATTTTTAAAGTACTCTTCCAATCTCCTCTTCATCTCCTTCTTTTCACTCAGCGCGTTCGGCAATACTAGACCATCGTCCACATATATCAGGCTCCATACTTTCTTCCCTCCCACTACTAATTTTCCCGCCTTCCCCATCTCCAACACCCTCTCCATATCTGCCACATACAGGTTGAGCATCAAAGGGCTCAATAGTCACCCTTCCCTATCCCTATCATCTGAAATCGATAAGATAAGATAGACCATCACCCATTTTAACTCTACACGACGTGTCCTTGTTTACTTCATTTGTACACTCCACCATCTGCTCCGACACCCCATTTCCCTTCAAACATTCAGTCATCAACTTTCAATCCACCGTCATACGCCGCCATCAAATTAGCAAATAACAAACAGTTTTTTATTATTCATCAGCTCTCTCTCTCAATCACCCAGTTCAATGTATCTATATGCTCGTGGACCCTCCTTTTCTAAACAACCACCCCCTGAATTTCCTGTAACAGCCTTTTTTCTTCTACTTCCACCCCCGGCATATCTTTCACCATTATCATTATCACTTTATATAGGCTATCTATTAGCGATATTTCGCTATAGTTTTTTGGATCCCTCTCATCTCTTTCCTTATAAATTGGAACAATGATCTCTTCTCTCCGTTGACTTGGAAATTGTTTTTTTCCTCTCCATAAATAGTTCAGGAGCATCAGCATTTTCTCCTTTCTTTTTGAGCTGCACCACTTCAATGCTTCTGCCTGTATCCCATCAGGTCCCGCCGCCTTCCCATCCTTCATTTGCCGAAGTGCCCTCTTTAACAGGTCCATACTAAAATCTTCTTTCCTATCAAAGACACTTCTCTTTGCCACCGCCTTACCTCCAGTTACTCTTGTTTCTAACAGCTCTTCAAAATGGATATTCCATGCATCAATGTTTATACCCATTTCTATTACTTTCCTGATCGGTCCCCTTTTCTTCAAATAGCTGCATAATTTTTGTGAAGAAAGTGATAATACTTTAATTACAATAGACTAGCTCCATAATTGCTTTTCTTTCTCACTATCATCATCTTTTCTCCCACCCACTTGTCCTTCATACTATTGCACTCCACTCCAATGTTGATTTTTACTCTGAATTTAAAAATGTGTTAAGCAAAAATGATTTGAGAACTGATAAAGACTAATTGAAGAGCCAACCGCCGTACAGCTCTAATTTGGTACGCAATGATTTTTTTTAGTTCCCGCAAATAAAAAATAAATCACCTGATTTTTTTTAACGCCTGAAAAGGCTGGTGCGTTCAAAATGTTTCACAGGTACATCAATCGGAGTGGAATAAGTTCGTCGAAAATAAATTTAAGCGCGTACAAAAGTGTATCTTCATAGATAATGTTTGGAAAAACAATAAATCAATTTTCGATGATTTCTTTTTTTTGTGTTTTCTACACCCAAAATATAAATGGCAATCCTTGTAGAAAATTGTAACTAACACAAATTATTTTTGGTTAAAATATAGTGAATTTTTCAATTCAGTGTAAGTATGGATTACCCCGGAGTAAGGGTCGTAACCATTCACTTTATTGATTTTTGCTTGCTTCACCTCCTTCTCACCCACCCTCCCATTTCTTCAAGCCTTTATTCTCCTTCTTAAAGCTCTTTTCGCTTCTCTGTACCCTTCATATAACCACGAGCCTTTCCCCACATATTTTCCTTCGCTGCTTCTCGACGTCGCTTGTTTCACCCTGTCTTCCAGCTGTTTCACTGATACAACCTTTTGGAAATTCATCTCTTTATTTTATCTTTATATTTCTTTTTTTCCCTGTTGGAGAAACCAGGCCAGACGTTCAATATTGATTGGTTCTTCTCCCTTCTCCCAAGCTTCACTGTTATCGGAAAATGAGTAGATCCACACCTGTCCTCCCTCATAAATTCTCTCACGTCGTCTCTGGTATCATCAGTCACCAGGACCTAATCTATTGCTGAGCTCCCCTTTGGCTCTAGATAAGTTATTTTTCCTTCCCAACCCCCTTCCGTAGATCCATCTAGCAGTTCCAAACGAAATTTTTCGAAATTCTCCCTCTTCTTTGACGTCCTTCTTGGTTTACCTCTTTTTTACAAATAAATTTCCAGCTTGCGCCCTTCCTTTAGTATCTTCTCTAACCCAGTCATAATTTCCTTCCCCTCTTTCTGATTATACAGGGTGTCCCATTTTATATTACGGTTTCGAATAACTTGAAAACAATCCATCGTAACGAAAAATATGCCGAATTTAAACTTTCATAGTCTCGAGGGGGATATCGAATTCTGACAAAATAATCCCCCCAGACTCTTGAAAATCTTAAATGAAAAGCCTTATTTTTTATTGCAGATTCGTATTCGTAGAGATAAAATATGCGACTTTTTTCAAAAAGAATCGTAAAAAATTAAACCGTTCTTATTCAAGACAAAATCCATACACATACATAATTTTGAAGGGGACATCCGATTCTGATTACATAAGTGTGCGAGGTTTCGAAGGAGAACTCGGAATTTCGAAACCGAAAGCTGCAACATATCACCCATACCATCTTACGCCGCTGCAAGCGCTCTCAGAATTTGACTCTTGAATCAGGCTTGTGTTTTGCAATTGGGCTGAACAGAAAAAGAACATAGATTGTTAATAGGCACAACTGTCATTATTTGAGCACCGAAAAAATTTCCACTGGATGCGAGATTTGAAAATGCAACATCGTTGGAGCCTTAATGTTTGGTGTGGGATTTTGGATGGACAGTTGATTGGGCCATATTTTTTCAAAGAGTTCTTGACAGGTTCACGGTATCTTGAATTGCGTGCAGACCTACCACAGTTATTAGAAGACGTCGATTTGCAGTTGATGATGACGATGTGGTTGCAACAGAATGGAGCATGGAATGGTCGTAGAGAGCCAGTTAATTGGCCGGCTCGGTCTCCGGATTTGACGTTCTTGGATTTTTTTATGTGGGGATACCTTAAGGATGTACTTTTTAGTTGTAGACAAATCAGTCTTAACATTTTGCAAAAAACAACGGATAACTTCTAGTAGAGAGTGACAATATACCGCAAAAACAAAGGACATCACTTCGAGCAGATATTGTAGGTAGTAGGCGATAATGAATCGGTCCTCTTCAACTATTGTGGAAAATCCGGTCGCGCAACCTCCTCGTGGTGCACATTGGGTAACGCTAATGCCCACGGCACGCAAACAAATATTTCTACAATGTTACGTATTTGTCAACTTATTCTCCTCAGTTTCCGGGCCCTCCTAAAATCTTGAGGGAAGGTATTTTGTCAGAATCCGATATCTTCCTCAAAACGATGTGTGTTTGTGTGGAATTTTTCTTAAATAAGAACAGTTTCATTTCATCTACATATATTGAAACATTTTTTTCCAACGAAAACCGAATTGTTACGACTCTAGTGCCATCTGTATGGAATTCGAAAAAAGTCGCCAGATAAAAACTGCATATTTTACGCTCTTTCCAAATCTACAATATAAATTAGGGGTTTCTATTTAAGATTTTCAAGTTGACCCCCTTCTCCGGACCTCTTGGGGTCTGGATTGACTAATTTGTCAGAATACTTTGTCCCACTCGATACTATGAAAGTTTTCATTCGGCACATGTTTTGTTACGATGCATTGTTTTCAAGTTATTCGAGACCTTAATGTAAAATGGGACACCCTATATATCGTCACCGTCCTCCACAGGCGTGTTTCTTTCCAAAATGACCTCGTTACTGCCTTCTCCACCTTGTCTCTCCCTGCTTTCTCTTTTAGCCCTTTCAACATCATCTGCATTATGATTCCCCTCTTTTGTTTATATAAAATAATTTGTAATCACTTTCGCTACAGTTTATTTTTATTCTGCTAAATGTAGAAAAATATTGAAATATCGTTACTGCCTTCCCCATGTTGTCTCTCCCTGCTTTCTCTTTTACCCCTTTCAACATCATTTGCACTCCCGTTATGATTTCCTCTTTTGTTTATATAAAATAACTTATTTTATATAGCATCATCTTCACGTAACTCATCAATCAGCATTACTCATTTCTGCTCTTCTCTTTGCATAATTCTTTTTCGCCCCTATATAATCCCATCTATATCCCATTGGCATTTTGAGCTTGATCCACTCCCACTCCTCTTTATCTACCCACGTCTCAATTAGATCCACCATATCCTTCTCCTTTACCCATTCCTCTAAATCCTTTTAACGCGGCCCCTCTTCCACTTTCTTTTTTAATCACGCAACGTTTCAAAACGATGATGTCATCCCTTCCATCTTTTTTTCTCCCATCTTTCCTTTTTTCTCGTCCTTCGCCCTTAATCCCTAATCTCGTTTCTCTGGTGAGGCTCTATTTTGTTCTACCCTACTACCATTTTGTTTCAACCACACCCGTTCCCTCCTTTATTCCTCTCTACACCAGTCTCCCATTCCCTTACTAATTTACCCCCTTCTGTTCTGTTCAAGGTTATCCTTTGACTTATTCTATTTCCAGACTTTCCCATTTATTACTATATTATGGTGTCCTTGCACCCCTTTTCATTTTCTGTCCTCACCCTTTCTCTTAAATATTTCAGAACTTTCCTTTATTCATTTGTCATGTCGCCATCAATGTAAATCATTTCTTGTGAATTCCTTAACTTCTTCGTATTCGTATATATGTGATGTAAAAATAATTAATATTTTATAGGTTATGTACATCTAAATGGCTGTAAGCATTAAAAATATATTATGTTTGTGAGTTGTGTGCATTGGATAATTATGGTTACAATTATTTAAATATTTCAATAGTTTTTAGAATATTTTGTAAATTTAATTAATTGCTCAATTAACCAGTGATGAAACATTTATGAACTATTTTGATTAGAACTAAAAAAACAATTGGTTTGTTTCACAAAAAAATGTGAAACAAACCAAGTGGTTTTTAGTTATAATCAAAATACTTTTTTATTTATAATTTTAAATCACTTTAATTGTATTAAACAGTTAACAAAAATAATTTCAATAGAAATAATGTGAAAACATTAAATTATTGCTTCCCTGTCAACAACATCTATAGATAGTTTGTTATTGATAATTTTCATATTGTGCACGAAATGTACATTTAACGCTCAATAAACAAGTTAAGTAAGGAATGAACTGAGTGTTATTTCCATTTTCAAAACACTTCACGTAAACTCAAACCATCATTAATAGTGAACATCTACGAGGGTCATACAATAAATAATGCCCCATATATTTTTCTAGACAATGAGCAAAAACTGAAAGTTGTACTTCTAGGTACTTCAAGTTCTGTGTTTCTCCTTCCGATAGACGAAGTTTTAAATCATTCCAACAGATGGCAGAGCTGTAGTGAATTTTCAAAATGGCGTATGTTCCACGTTTAACAGCGAGCAGTGATTGAGCTCTTGATTGCAGAGAAATAAACTGTAGGAAACATCCATAAACGTTTGTGTGCAGTGTATGGAGACTGTACTGTCGATAGGAGCACTGTCGGAAGGTGGGTTAAGAGAGTTAAGGCGTCAGAAAGTCCAACAACTCAACTTCAAGATCTGCCACGTTCAGGGCGTCCTGTCAGTACCACCACTCCAGACATGGTGAGGCGCATGGATGTCATTATTCGTACGGACCGCCGCATCACAGTGCAACAATTGGCCTCACAGCTGTCTGTCGGCACTGGAAGTGTGTGTGCAATGGTCGAGCCTCTCGGATATTCAAAAGTTTGCGCAAAATGCGCGTTAAGAAGTCTTACAGCAGAACACAGGATGCAAAGAACAACCATGTCATCTGATTTGTCGGCGAGATTTGATGTTGAGGGAAAAGCGCTTCTGTCCCGGATTGTGACAGGTGATGAAACCTAGATACACCATTTTGAGCCGGAAACCAGAAGACAGTCGAATGGTACCATCCTCAGTCACCAAAAACGAAAAAAATCAAGTCAACACTCTCTGATGGAAAAGTCATGGTTACTGTTTTTGGGCCGGAAACCAGAATACAGTCAATGAAATGGCTCCATCCTCAGTCACCAAGAACGAAGAAAAGTAAGTCAACACCCTAAGAAAAGTCATGGTTACTGTTTTTTGGGACAGTCAAGGGGTCATTCTTGTTGATGTAATGCCAAGAGGGACAACCATTAATTCCATAGCATACATGAAGACCTTGGAGAAACTCAAGAAACGTTTCCGGCATGTTACACATGACAAGAATCCGGCAGAAATCTCGATTCTGTATGATAACGCACGCCCGCACATAAGTCTCAGACCCCGGAAACACCTCACCAAATTGGGTTGGACAACATTGCCCCATCCACCATACAGCCTAGATCTGGCACCGTCTGACTTCCATCTCTTCGGACCTCTTAAAGCCGGTTTGCGTGGAAAACACTTCGATGATGATAAGAGCGTAATTTAAGCGGTGAAAACATAGCTTCGCGCACAGGTCAAGAGTGAGTTGATACCGGCAGGGAATACAGGCACTTGTTTCACGCTGGCGTAATACCGTACAAGTTTATATAGACTATGTTGAAATATAGTACGTGTAGAAGAAACATGTAGCTATATTGTCACCAAAATTTAACACTTTTAAATAAATAGTTTCTAAAAAGAAAATATGCGGCATTACTTCTTGAACGACCCTCGTATATACCCTTTCCCTCTCTACTCTACCCTGATGCGATCTAAAATAGATTAAAACCGAATGTTGATAAGAAAATTTAATATTTTTACATTATTATTATTTATATTGTCGCTGTTGACAGTTCTGTATAAATGTCGATGGTTTGTTTACTCAATTAGAAAAATTAATATAAAGGATTAAAAGAAAGAACAAAAAGATATACGAAGGAATTTATAAGGTGTCCAAAAAGAGAGTTTGTATTTCAATTAGGAGAGTTATATGGAGATACGATGACAACTTCTTGGAGCTTGAATTGCAAAACTATAAACTATAACCAAAAAACATGGTTCCAACAAGACGGAGAACACGTCCAACACAGTTTTCTGCCACGAGTTCGTAGAATTTTCGCTGGTAAATTGATCTCTAGGAAAGATGATATAAATTAGTCTGATTTAATCTCTATGGAATTTTTTTCTGTGAGATTATCAAAAATCTAAAGTTTACACCAATAACCAACTTCTCTGGTGCATTTAAAGGAAGATATCCAACACGAAAGGGCAGCGATCATAGAGTATAGCTCCTGGGCGGTCATGAGAAATTTTAGTTTAGTTTTGAAGATATGAAATATATAATGCTGTAGGGTAAAGGTGTTCATCACAGGCTTTGTTAGGTGCTTCGGTTACCGACCCTTGGGCTTGGATAATTTCGGCTCTTGATGGGGAGGATCCTATCGTACAGGTATATTTCCGTTAACTCTCACACATCATCAATTTCTAAATTATTAACTCTTTGAATTCCCCAACTATTAATCGTATCAGTAACCTTTATAGCTGGAGTAAAGCATTATTTCCTTAATTAAGCAACTGTATCGAAGCATAAAATAAATAAGCGCAATATGTCTGTGTAATCAACCTCTTGAGGGTGTCTAAACTATATCATTAAGACGACAAGCTATTCACAAATCATAAAATAATTGGAAATAACCCCCATGAAGATTATTGATAACTGACAGTTATCGTTCAGTAAGTGACAGGTATAATATACGCTCAACATATTACTTTCGCCGTACATTTCTCATAAATTTAAAACTAAAACTTAAACTAAAAAACTAACGTTATTCATTATATGTTATGGTATTTCCATGTATAGAAAAAAACTAATGAAAAATATCCTATCACATTTACTTCAGTTCTAATTTGGTCTTGATGGTTATCAGCCCTTCCATTGCGTCAATGACATCCACATATTCCCAATTTCTAAGATTCTTGGTTGTTCTCGTTTGCTATAGACAACTTTATATATTTGTTTTCCTCTCGAGTATGACCAATTGTTAGAACATCGCTTTGATTCCTAACTATAGTTTTGGTAGCGTCAATCTCCAGTACATGAACGTATGCATATACTAATTTATTTAGTGGAGAAAGTATCAGCACCAGTTAGGTTTCTGTATCTTCAATCCATCCTGCAGAATTTTATTGGATTTTGCTTGGCAACCACCTTCGGGGGAAGAATAACAGGACTTCGACAAAAATTGAAAAAAATAATTTACGTGTCACAAGGAGAGAAAATTAGATCCACTAGAACAAATAGAAATTAATAAATTTAACAAACGCCATATTTTATTAATTCGTTACTACTAAATCTCTATACACCCATCGTGTACATGATTAGTATATAAGTCGCAATTGTAATTCGATAAAATGATGACTTCATCACCATCATCTGCCTGAGGAAGCCACAAAACTTTTAAAATATCCATGTTTTATTAGTTTAAATACGCCCTCTCCTGACATTGCAGTTTGTAAATGGTTATTGTTTAGTTTCAATCATGCCGCTGTGGACTGTTGACCATCGCGATTTCCTGTATGGCAGTTTTATGAAGAGCGACGAATCAGTCACAGAAGTTTAACGTCTTTTTTCGTCAAAGGTTTAACGTTCCTCGTCATAAAGACAAACCGAGCCCAAACATCATTTTGCGATGGGTTAATTCTTTCCGTGATGGAGGCAGTTTAATAAAAAGAAGCAGGCTATGTTACGATCCACAAAATGTGGTTTTTTCTGAAGCGATGTTCCAACTTTTGGAAGATGAGCCGAAAGCGATTTTGATAAAGAGCGACGAGGCTCATATTCAACTCAATAGTGTTGTGAATCGTTGAAACTACTAGAAAATACACAAACTCTACATGAATTACCACTACATAACCCCAAAGTTACGGCGTGGTGAAGCATTGGGAAGTTTGGTATCATATGGGCCTACTTTTTTGAGGAAAACTAAAACATTGTGACTTGACAACTGAGCTGGGAGGAAAACAAATCAAATCGTTCTGCCTGTCAAAACAGTAATAACTTAGTGGCAAAATATAGGAATATAAATATATTTTTCCTTAATAATTAAATATAATAAATTTCGGTAACGGTGATACAATCAGCTACTTTCTTTCGTACCTCACAAGAAGGCATATCATTGCATACTTCCAGGGATCGTTATTAAATTCGGGCTGGCTGCACGCGAGTTATGGGGTGACGCTTTCTTCGTTTTAATTTTCGCCCGAAGCCAGGGCTAATAATTAGAAAGGGGGATCGTGGGAAAACGGAAAGGAAAGCCGAGCGTTTTTCTTTATCTCGCGGCCGGGGCACGCGATGGTTGTGTAAACACGCGAAAGGCGAGCAGCACTTTGTTATTATGTATTGCCATTGTGATGCTATGTTATTTCACATTTCGTATTTTTATCCACGGATCGCTACTTGCACTAAAAATAAAAAAGAAAGATTACGATTATGCACTGTACAGATTATTCATGACTTCATGACTTCCTTATGAAAATCTAGTTGGTTGTGGTATTGATCTAATACATTCTTTTCAACTATTAACTAAATTTTAATATGTGGAAAATATGAATCATACATTTATTACTAATATTATCTAATGTAGACTGTAATTAATAACCAAAATTTATATTTTTTTAAATGCCTTTATTTAATGTTTAGTCAGTAGTTTAGTATATTAAGTCAAGAAGCATAGATGTTAATATATCTATGTATAGTGCTACATCTGACATTAAATATAAAAACAAATATAAAAAATCAAAAATCCTAAAACAATACGTTACTTCATTGTGTGATATTTTATAATAGCTTTGTAAAGTTTTAAACTATAGTCATGTAACAATTAAATTCCCATTGCCATAGTGCAATTTGTTATAAATTATTTTTTTGTATTATAAAAAGTAAACGATAAATATTTCTACTATGTTACCCTTCATTTTTCATGAAAAGTTTTTAAATATTATGGAAATAACGGTGCATAAAATTATGTTTACAATATACACATTCACAAAATACACCGGTAAATTTAAATATTTTAGCCCTGCTGAAATAATGTTTACGCGTTTTCATTTTGCATATAAATATTTCTCTGCGCACTTCACAGTTTGTAGCTATTTTGTATTGTAGTGTTTTTTTTTTAATGTCAATACGATATAACTGCTAAATGTTCAATACTCGTTGTTGGTTAAATTTCCGGCACTCACATATACATAACACATTCAACAGACGACCATTATAAATAAAAATGTATAAAATCACTGGTCGTGATGTTATTTCAATTAACAAATATATTTTATATTCCAATTAATTTACTGCGTGATATTCGTTCGTATTAAATTTTATCGACCTTCCGTTTAATCCCAAAAATATTTTATTGTTTGAAACAATCAGGTTTTCTATATGAGTTACGTTTTTAGACAATCAATGGGATAAACATACAAATAAACTATAAATACTTAATAAAATACTGACATTAAACTATAAGTGTATGTCGTGATTTGATGATCTTTTGAATTATACCATTTGTTAATGTATTAATTACTTAGCTTATCTTAAGTTACGTATATCTAACTGTTAAAAAAATACTATACCTCGAGTGAGATATATAAAGAAATTGACCGCGATAAGAGCAAACGCCATGTTTTAGTAATCATTATAATAAAGAGAAGCGTTGCTAAGTGCATCCAGTAGTAAACCTAACTCAAGCGCGAAAACAATACTGCTTTATACATGAATTTTGTCGACGACGTTCTCGAAATGGCAATTCTGGAAATCAACAAAGACGCCGACACTTGAGAACGTTCCACAAAAGCGCAATTTCATAAAAGTGCCTTTGTCCATGTACAGCAAATTGCGCCTATGCCCGGTGATCCGGAATATTCGAGGTAATTCGACATTTTCCTGAATTTCGAAGGAGGTAAGTGTGTACTTGGTGCTGTAAAATTTATTCTTAACGTGCTTTTATCTGTACAGCAATATACACACATTTACCTTACATTTTTATGTAAATTAAAGGCATGAAAGTTAAATATATATCTTTTTATTCATATTAATAAAACATAATTAATATATTCAAATTAGATTAGAGTTAATAAAATATTATGTAACTAAAGCCAAAAACACAATATTTTCAGTATAGGAAGTTTATCAGACGATAAATAAAATAGTGCTTTGTGTAACTTAATTGTAATTTACATTATTGTGACTATGCTATGTACAACTACTACTTTGAATAAATATGGTTATAATTATTAAATATGGTTTTAATACTTGGTTAATATCAAGTTTCTGATTCGAGATGTATGCTTCAAGCATCCAATATTTTCACTACATACGAAAATACGAAAATTGTGTATATTATATATAACAATACTAATTATACATATTTTTTTAAAGTAAAACAATAGTAATATATTAAACAACCACAGACACTTATCAAAATAACCTCGTTGAGTGAATAGATATCATAAATACCAACAGTAATATATCATATTTACATGCCTCTGTAAATATTATAAATAGCTTGGGTCTGTATAAACGTGGTGAAACATATGTAAAGATAATAAATCACATTTATTTAAAATCCGTTATTTGTAAAACACGCAATGTAGAATTCCAATAAAATTCTTACAGTTCTCTCCAAATTCCTTGCTGTATATAGCTTGTATAATATCTATCCCCTTGAAATAATTATTTATAGGTCACATTAACATTATAAATCGGTGCCACCTTAAGTAATGTTCAAAAGCCAGAGAACGGGATTTGAGCACAATACGAAGCGTAATGTTCTTGTGTGCATAACAAGGTGAATACAATGTGCAGCATAATAATTGTTGCAATGTGTGCACGCTGTATTCCATAATGGAATTTCGCAAATTACCAGATCATCAATTCAATATTTGCACGTATTATTATATGTATGTAGCGGTAAACAAACAAGTACAATAGTGTAGGATTCCGTTCATTCTGCAATTGTGAATATTATTAATAATAAATTAGAATTAACTTGAACTTCCTATAAATGAATAAGCGTACGATTAATATTTATTACATAATACCTCTTTTCGTTGAAAAAGAAAATTAATTTCCTCTCTTCGGGATGTTGCGATTGAATTACAAAATAAAATATCACTCAATAAAAAATTCCACTTAATTCATCAAGATACACTCCTTCAATAGTGATAAATTCACTCCAATGCTTCTTTAACTTTTCGATGCCCTTTATGTAAAATGAGTTGTCTTTGCTCTTAAAATAAGCCTCAAATTGGACAATCACTTTTTCATTCCCTAGAAAATCTGTTTCATGTTTACAAAAAGCCAGTAGTCGTTGGGGTCCAAATCTGGAGTGTACGGTGGGTGGGGAAGCAATTTTTAAAGCGTAATTTATCCAATAAACCATTGTTTCCATCGACTTGTAAAACGAGACATTGTCCTGGTGAAACAGCACTTTTTTCTTTTGCATGTAGGGCCTTGTTTATTGATTTCTGCGCTCAGTCGATCCAATAATGTCATGTAATATTCATTGTTGATTCCTTTGCCTTTCTCAAGATAGTCGATGAACAAAATTCCATACGCATCCCAAAATAGAGATGCCAAAATCTTGTCAGCAGACTTTTAAGTGTTTGGTGGCTTTGGACAAATTTCACCGGTTGCTGTCCACTCACCTGACATTCTTTTTGATTCAGGCGTGTAGTGGTGGATCCATGCTCCATCCATTATCACATATTGATGCAAAAAATTTTCATGTAAAATTGTAAAGACGTTACCTTCTGATATCTGCAAGATGTCAGCTATCTCCCGCAACTTCATTTTACGGTCTTTTAAAACTAATTTGTAAACATTTTTTATGTTTTCCGGAACAACTTCCGATTTTGGGCGACCAGAGCGTTCAGCATCATCGGTGTTTGTAGGACTGGGTTTAAATTCAGAATACTAGTCAATAATTGATTTTCCTGGTGCAAAATCCGAACAATACCTATCAAGCCGCTATTTTTCCATCAAAAACATTATTTATTCTAGACATGAAATTCCTTTCTATCCATTGTCTTAAAAACTATAAACCTAAGGTCATTAAAACTGTACCCTCTAAACTAACGCTCAAAGTGCCATGAAATTTTGGTACGTACTGTTTGAAAGTTAGTTCTACCCGAAAATCATGTTTCTGTCAATAATATTGCCATATATTAGTCAGACCGAGGACTTATTGAGTGATGTGTTATTTTAACGAAAAGTAATTTCTTTAATTTAAAAGAATTTAGATTATCTCCTGAATTTAATAGCCTTCTGCAAATATTATATTCCTAGATTTATTATGTATGTTAGATTAAAAAATTTCAAGGGGTTTGTCAAAACATAACAATGCTCTAAAGTTATTTATAACCAGATAAAAATGCCGTTGTAAATAATATTGAAGAAATTCCAGAAATTATTAAATATTCTTAAATATATTTGTTATTTGCTACCAACTTGGCCTCCACATTTGAGCAAAATCTTTTACTAACCACTGCTTGAGTCAGGAAAAAGGAGAATTTAAGACCAATTTATGGTCCAATTTTAATTAACTTATTAATATCGATCCTATCGCAAGCTGGACAAGTTGGATCATTGTTTTCGTTTGTTTCTTTTATAGACAATAATAATTCATCCATTAAAAAAAACTGAAATGAATTCTTCAAGAAGATTATATATTCTAAAGAAGACATTAACCAAGTACATATTACAATATTAACTGACAAATTCAAAATCAAAACAACCCTTAAAGTGTAATGTTGGGCGAAATATCCAAAGGAGAATCAAACCAACTATAAATTCAGATCGCTGCCACTAAATAAGACAAAACCAGACCAAGCAAACCACTACCAGACCTCAATAAAACATTAACGAAACAAATTAAGAAAATCAAACAGAAATAATAGATAATGATAGATGGATGATAATAAAAAAATAACGAATCTAGTAAAACAAATACCAAAACAAATAGAAAGAAAGGAGTATAAACAAACACAAAATTAACGAGACTTACGAAGAGCTAAATGATCTAATTAAACAGATCAAAACACGTGAAGCTCCTGGTATCCACGGCATCTAAACCCTGATGGTTAAAAACCTCGCTCGCAATGCGTATGGGATGTCTCCCCTCAAAATTCAAGCTAGCCGCGGTAATCAGCTTCCTCGAGGGAGGTAAATCATTTCTCCTTCCATTGAGCTATCGTTCCATTAGCTTGCGCAGCGTGTTGGGCTCTGACAAACCTCTGCTTAACAAATAAGGCAGTTCATCTAGAGAAAACTCTCCAACCTGCTCTAGATACCTACGGAAAGTGGGCAACACACTGGTGACAGGTCAATTCTGATAACAGTGTTTCCGTTTATTTCGGCAAAAAGTACCTCAAAAAATGAAAAATCAATCCTCCCCAACTCTCTTTTAGAGGAGAACTAATTCTGATAAAAGACGAGATCAAATATCAAATATTCAACCAACACATTTCGTGGTTAAAGACAATTGTATATCTCATCTAAAAGGCCAAAGCTTCTTTGGCTAAGCTGTTGCCTATTATCAACACGAAATCAACCTTGTCTGTGAAAAACAGACTAAGGCTGTTCATCATGATGATGAGGCCGTAGCTTATCTACGTTGCATCTATTTGGGACTACTGTAGGCCCACTCAAATACCGTTGCTACAGCGTACGTAAAATGTCGTTCTAATTCGCATAGTGTCCTGGAGCACATTAAGAGCTCGCTATAAATTTTTAGCTGGAATAAAATTTCGAAAATACGATGTTACTACTGACAGCAAATATTTAAGATCACGTATGATTCTAATTGGTAATCAATTAGCTCCCCAAAGCCTAGAGCTACCGTAATCCGACCATTGAAGCTGCTCCTTTTGACGAAAGCGCCATCTAGGACGACGATCCATCGCTTAAGTCCCGACTAGAAAAGACCTTTTGGTCCAAGTCACAACAACTGCGATCGGGGAGGAGGGGTTTAAGTCGGTAGGAGTCCGACAATACCCTACTATAAGGGAGTCCATGCAGGATTTTTGGAAATACACCTGAAAGTAAACTGAAGTTAATAAGAAGAGCTGTATTCAATGGAAACAAATTAAACCCTAACGCAGGTCAATTAATTACATTCTTTCTAGAATTTCTAGAAACTCTGAGGGAGCCCAACAACTGACCCAAGGGTGCTAAAATATTAAGATTTTTTTAATCGCTACTTGAAAGAAAGGAGAGTAACGTAAAAGAAACAAAATATAATATCCATTTATAATAAAAGATAAAAGGCCATTTCACTTGGTTTATTAATCGCTATATGTACATTTCGGTCACTATTGATAATGGTCACTTAGTGACCGAAATGTACATTTAGCGATTAATAAACCAAGTTAAAAAAATGCTACTAGTGTTTTATTTAATCATGAGACCGCATATGAGGTATCGTCGATTTTGCACATAAGAGCTTTTATTCAACCAATGGAAGGGCATAGATAGCCTAACGCAATGTAATGTCACATTGACACAAGCCCATGAAATTATAGAGGTCTTCAAAAATTAGACCAATATGTGACAGAAATGGCCAAAATATTTCCTTAGTGGCTACATAAGCATCGTCAGCACCTAGCAAGTGTAATGGGTGAATAAACTAAACTAAACTAAACTAATAATTTTATATGTGCGAATATCTACATAAACATTTTTAAAATTTTTGATTTGCTATTAAATATCCTCACCCAAGAAAGGTAACGTACTTGATATGTAGAGACTTTAATATATACTTGAATAAGTCATTCCAGAAAAATCACGAATTTCTAAATATCATCACTATATTCAATGTCATAGCTTCAATTGCTACTCATACGAATATATCTAATAAAACTTTCAATAATTGATAATATTATAACAAATGATTATGAAACATCTGTCTTTGAAACACATATATATGACCAGTAGTATAGTAGTATATACATATTTATTGACAAATATGTACAATAAAATTTAACATTTAAAATTTAACATTAAAAGGCTATGTATGACCATTTTCCCCAAAAATTATCATAAACTATAGTTTCACACTCGAAACCATCTAACACCCAAAGAAGATTATATAACTTTACTCGTTCTGTATTCTCTATCCTTGTATCAAAATATGATAAGATATGGAATATGCATCTAATAACATAAATTTCTGTTAGCATATGTTTATGCAAGTTATAGAAAAAACATTGGATAATAGTTATCCTAAAGTGATAACTAAGAATAGACCAAAATAATCAAAGTTGAAACAATTAAATATTTCGAAAATAGTTGCATGCTAACATAAGCTTAACTGTGTAAGTTTTTAAATATCTTGGTAAGGATGCAAAATATCAATATAATAAAGTCAGTAATAAATATAATGTGTCACTTCTGGGTGTAAAATAAAAACATATTGAACACACTTTAAAAATCAATGTCAACAAAATGATAACAACTTGGTCTGTAGTGATTGAAATCGTTGGCAAATTAAAACAACCATCTGACAAGTTGGTTGATCAAATGGAGAAATTTAATCATCATTTCACTAGTTGATAAAGTTTTGGAAATATTAGAATTTTTCCTGGTTGTTTAAAAATTGAGTTAACAATCCTTATAATTAAGAAAAGGTATCCATCTAATCTTTATAATTATAGACCTATTAAACTATTGAGTTTGTTTTTCAAAAACCTCGAGAAACTAATAACTAGAATTCTGCCCCTTTGGCCTAGTGGGTAGAGGGGTTCGAATCTCAGCCGGACGGTGGATTTTTCTAAGGCAGATTTCGCTGTCCGGACCCATGGATGTTTGTGTATGTCCCTCATATTCATATATGGAATATTAAATATTATAAAATGGTCGTGTTGGTATGGCTAGTTGTCTAAGACAAATTCCATCAATCATTCACCACCCCAACCCGCAATTCCTTCCAACACCCTTCCTTAAAAAAATAATAATAATAATTTATTTAGTGAGGCTCTGCTCGGATTTTTAAAACGTAAATCCACCAAAACTGCAGTTTTTGGCTGTTTACGATCTGTCCTTGATGCTTTAGAAAGTGCTGCAAATCCTTTATTGTGATATTTATAAACCAATTTAAAGCATTTGACACAATGAGCCACAAAATCAAAATATAGGGGCACCACAAGCAAGTATCCTGGATCCTTTGCTTTTTGTTATATATGTGATTGACCTTCTCATTCGCCAAAACAATAGGTACATTCAAATGTATGCAGAAGACGCAAACATTCTAGTTATAAGTTTGTTCTGTGAGACTCTTTTACTTAAGACAACGCAAATGTATCCAATCACACAGAGATGAATATATATGAAAATATATAATATATAAATTTTTTTGTAACAGATATATAATCTGCTTTAATCGAAACCTGCGGCTGTTAATCAAAGGCGCGCCTCGTCAGGGCCTCATCCACCAATTTTCATAAATTTCCGCAGTGCTACTTCTTGGCCAAAGATGTTCACGAGGGCGTCACTCCACCACAACGCCTTAACAAACTTAGAGTCAGACCTACGATATGGCATAATTTTTTATGGCAATAGCCTAATGTTAAATAATTTATTTGTTCCTCAAAAAAGAGTTTTTAGACTTATTTTAAATGTAAGCTATAACGAGTCTTAACACATTACACAATATATATTTATGAAGTGTTGATTTTTACTTCCAAATATAAAACAAAGTTCTATGTTTATGTGCTATTATAAAAGGCGTATATAATTTTGTCATGTTCTAGATAATCATGAGGATTCAAAAAAATACTTGCAAAAACCCTTCTTTGGGCACTTCGGGCGGCTTCTACTAGACTATAAGCATTCCGTTGTATATGAATCCATATTTTAAAACCACATATTAATGAAAAAGCTCAACCTGTTTCCCTTTCTTTAAGATGCCTATGATGTTAATTAGCTCACTCAATTTCATTTTTCGATCATTCAACACCACTGTACTAATTTTCTAGATGTTTGCTATCTCATTTGGCCTTCCTAAATGTGTTTTATACTTTGTGCTCGTACGATTGCGATAAAAGTCAGAAAACCAATATTTCAGGGTTCAATAAGGTGTGGCAAAAATGCTCTAACATTTATCAAGTCGGTTGATAGATAAGGCGTTGAGATGTTGAAAATCCATATTCATTTGTATATTAAAGTTGTAAATAACTAAGATTTTCAAAATGTGTGTTTATTTTCACTACAATTGTTTCGCAACTTTCTTGATCTAACAATCCGAAACGAGATGAATAAACACAGCTTTTCTATTTACCATAAACCGACACACACTGACTGTACAATAAACAATAAATCATTTCACCCCTTACAACATAAATTAGCAGCATACAGATCAGTGATTCATAGATTATTTTCAATACCGATGGACAGCACTAATTTTAATAAAGAGTTAAACATTATTTATAGAATAGCTGAAAATAATGGATTCCAAAAACCAACTATTGAAAAACTAGTTAAAAATAAAGAAAACCAGATTATAAAAAACCTAATTAGTCCCTCAAACAATTCTCCAAAAAATAACAAAACTATACTTCCTTAACTTTTAATGGACATTTAACTAATAAAATAAGTAATGAAATGAAAAAATTTGATATTAAAATAGTATTCAAAACAAACAATAGCCTTGGTAAAATTATTAAAAATAACAAAGACAAAATGAACAAACTCGATAGTTGTGGAGTGTACATGCTAACATGCAATGACTGCCCTAAAAAATATATTGGACAAACAGGACGAGCCTTTGACGAAAGAATTGCAGAACACAAAATTGCTTGGGAAAAGAAAAAGAACACCTCAACATATGCAAATCATTTACTATCCGAAAATCACAGCTTCAACCAGGATTTCCAGATTCTCCACACAGAGAAGAAAGGGAGAAAATTAAATCTACTCGAAAACCTGGAAATCAACAGATTCGAAAAAACGGGCCTCCTGCTAAACGAACAAATTGAACTGTCAAACTCCCCACTACTTAAAATATTTACCCCTCCATAGTGCCAATAGTCTTAATGTATATATATAGTTCTAAGTTTTTTCTAATTTTATTGTAAACTTTCATTCACCTGAAGAAGCAATAAATTTGCGAAACAATTGTAGTGAAAATAAACACACATTTTGAAAATCTTAGTTATTTACAACTTTAATATACAAATTTATCAAGTCATCCCTATGCTTTAACAGCATTTTTCCAATCAGGAAGATATGTTTAATCAAAACGTAAAATTCACTTATTTCGATAATTAGAAGTAGTAGTAGTTACTCAAAAAAATATTTCAATAGCATTTAAGCAAAAGTTGGT
Source organism: Ontholestes murinus (assembly GCA_963969525.1). Taxonomy (NCBI): domain Eukaryota; kingdom Metazoa; phylum Arthropoda; class Insecta; order Coleoptera; family Staphylinidae; genus Ontholestes; species Ontholestes murinus. Next base: position 24,096,064 of record OZ018387.1, on the reverse strand, counting down.
ATAAGGTGTTTTAATTTTGTGAAAACAATTAGCTATTTTACTGAGTTCTTTAAAAACAAAAAGAAATTTACTGTACAAAGAGGAAAGAATTACTTGAAGTAGTGAAGCTAGTGATATTTTTTTCTAAATATTTATATGAATAATACTAAATTAACACACTGATGTAATTACTTTTCTTATTTTTGTAGGTTATAATTGAATTCTTGGAAATTTATTATGAAACCATACAGTAATTTGTGGTTTCAACAAGATGGAGCAAATGCGCACAATGCTAGGCAAACTATGGACCTGCTACATGAAATGTTTGGCGAACGTCTGATTTCAAAAAATTCAGATTTCCTTGGCCACCTGGATGAGTTAATAAACTAGAGACTATTAGACGGTTGAAGCAGAATATTCGAGATGAAATACTGAGCCTTCAATTTCAATTATTTCTTATTTATCTATAATTATTCTTTTACTTTTTAATAAACAAATATTTTTACTGAAACTTATAGTGTTTTGTATTAATAAAGTAACTCTAGATGTGCTTAATCTAGCATATTAGGAAATTAGGCAATATACGGATTATATTACACTGATGCTATTTTCTAATCGCATTTAGCCGTGTAAGCACTGCTTTAATTTAAGCCCAGTGCAAAAAATTTCATTACGGAAAACGCGGACGTAAAAATTAAGCCGCTTGATCGTAGTTTGGCCGCATTCCAGGCCCCGGCGCAATCCCCTTTTTTTCCGCAATTTTTGGCAGCCTTCCGCGTCCTACAACAACATATGTAAATTACCCGTGAGCATTTTCCCATCTGAAAATCGCGAAAAACAACAGGCTCGCGGTGAAATCGAACGAGCAACAGGATATTTTCGACGTTTTTGTGCGTGCGTGCCGAAGGAGGATTTAAGCGCGGATTATTTATTCCCCGTCACTTTGAATACGAGATTACTTATTTGTATTTGCTGTTTACCCTTACCCCCGCGAATTTTATTTTAAATGTGTTTTCGTGCGTGAAATATCTCATCAAATGTGTTCCTTTTCTGTATTATATTATATTTTATTCGCCTCTTTATAATACGTAGGACGTGCTTTCACATCTGATAAGATTTATTTATTTCAAAATAAATAAATAAAACAATTAACTTTGTTGATGTCATTTTTTTATTTAAAATACTTTAATTAAAATAAGGTCATCCCATTAAATATTTGAATATATTTATATCAATTAAGTAATAATATAATTTTCTTACTTATTTCAAAACAAATTTACTTTTTTATTTTGATATTCTTGGACACTTTCCGTGCCTGAATTAATTAATTGTTTTATGTTAATTCCATGCTTCTTATTCTTTGTTTTCATCGTCAAAGTGTCTACTGAAGGTTTTTAATATTCAAAGCGAAATTATGTCCCCTTTGAGTCCCCAATTTGAGGAGTTAACGTAATTAGTATTTGTTTTTCGCGAGAATGATAAAGACATAAAGCGGAAGGCCATCGCAATTTATTTTAAGGAAAATATTTGCAACCGAATACTCGTTACCTTTGAGAAATTTAATTATGTATAGGGGTTGCGGGGTTAAAATAATAATTCAATTGATGAAATTCTTCTAAAATTATAACAAAAATATGATCAGAAATAAACCCATTAGGCAATTAGTTATAATATATAGGAGGGTATATATGAGGTTATTTAATAGTACTTCCAATTATGTATAAATTTTGTATCTATATTTTAATTCCGTACTCAAATTTAGCCGTCTTCAGCGGAAACTACAAGAAATAACATAAGAGAAAATTTATAATTATTAAAATGGAAAAAGTAATTATATAACATTATATCAAAAGTTCTTTTAAATCAATCGATATAATTTTCAGATGATCGACAATAACAAGTATAGAGGTATCATTTACTGCAAATAAATCTCGTCTAGGTTCAACCCCTCGCCTCCCTGAACATGGAAGGTATCATCTTCAGAGATGAACGTGAAGCTGAAACCTTGCGACTTCCAGAAAAAGCCGCCTTTAATCAAACTTTACGGGCACATCAGCACTTGTTTGAAAAGAGAGGAATACCACCAGATAAGCTTGAATACGAAGACCTAACATAAGAGAGCCGTTGTCACTGCCTTCAGATTATTCGACCAAAAACGAACATTCCAGAAAATGATGGACAGAGTGAAGACCGGATCTGATTTAAGTAGAATAACACTTCCAAGACCTGGAAAAGCTATTCCGCAACCTAAAAAAGTTTCAATTCAGAATTAATCGGATAAAGTGTATTTTTTACCCAAGTTTCCAAATCCTTGACGAAGTTGACAAGAAAAAATGACGCGTGAAGCTAGGGACCAATGCAGCAGATAGCTTTTGAAACGTTGAAGCAAACCCTGGTCATCACCCCGACAACAACAGATAGCCGAACAAACTGCTTCATTTGTACTAATGATCGACGCTAGCTCATTCGCTCTTGTCACAGCTTTGAGAAACCTAACGGAAGATCCATCGAATACGCCGGCCGCCTCCTAAACAGAGCTGAGATGAATTACAGTCTTGACTATATAATGGGCAATCAAGAAATTTCGTGGTTACATCAAGGACAGCGTCACCATCGTCCTTACGAACGATCAGCAACTTAAATGGCTAATGACATTGAGAACACGCAGAATATTCCGCGCAAGATGGACACTTCAACTACAGCCCTATAACATTATCACTTAATACATGGCCAAAAAAGCCAAATACATCTCCGATTTTCTCCCTAGATCCCCAATAGATACCATAATCACAGTGGACCTACCGTCGAAAGATCCTGTACTTATTCATCAAGAACAACACGAGGTTAAGGACTGAAGACAAAAAATGGTCGAAATAGCATCTCAAAATACAGCGTAAAGAATTATTAAAAAATAACACGATAATCATACAGTTGGAAACTATGGATGGAACAGACAGAAAATAATTCGGACTCATTACTGGCTATGTATAACAAAAGACATCACCTACTATGCGGTACATTGACAAGAATGTCAAAAATATAAAGCAGAAAATTACAAGCCCCCTGGATTACTACAAACCTCCGAAATGAATAGAAGGTTCTAAGTAATCGCAATGCCTCTTTGGACCACTACCAGAAGGTCCAAATAAAGAAAAGCGTATCCTCGTTATGGAAGACACCTCCTCCAGAGAAATCGAGCTCTTTTCGCTAATTGAATCAGATCACGCTGATTAATAAAGTGTTCTTGCGATACCGACTTCCTCGCAGAATAATCAGCATCAATGGCACTCATTTCATCAGCGCATTGATGCACCAAGTGATCTACTGATTTCAAAGCGTCCGCCGATTTACATAAGAATACCATCCAGCTATCAACCTAGTAGAAAGGAAAACAGGGTCTTAAAAACACAACTAGCAATACAAGTTGGAATCCAGCTGGATATGCAGTTCAACTGGAGTTTCATCTGCTCACCTAATATTTGGATGTAATATTTTTGAAATTATTTAAAGTTTATGTTAATATATTTCTGACATAAGTCAATAAGGGTAATGAAACCTAATATCTTCGCTTTTGCTTCGACAAGAGTTTTGTTTGTTCCTTGAAGTTGCTTATTTAATATATTAAATACTTAATTTCAGGTTTGTCGCTTAAAAAATCACTAAGAGTATCAACCTTCAATGTGAAGTAAAAGTCTAATATGGTCTCCATTTTGTTCTTCACAAAAAAAGTTTGAAGAGGCGTTCGCATTTGGCATTAGCTTTAATAGCATAGATATACTTTATTACTGAATACAGTTTTTAGCTACCAAGTTTTCCCCATTAGTAACACGATGCACAAGAATCATTTCTGAATTTTCATATTTCAACAATTTTAACAGCTATTTTTCTTGTCCATCATATTAAGAGCACCATCTGCAACACAAGATATTATTTTTTCATTGGTATAGTAAGTTATTAATATAGTCATGAAATGGTTATATCAGCTTATCATCAGCACCCTTCTAAACATAAAAAATATATTGTCATCATAGCGTTATAATACAATGTGCCCATTTTAGTGTTTTCGAGATCGTCTACGAAAATATCTACGACTAGACAGCTCATAGCAGATCCCATGGGTATGTCATCAGACATTTGATTAAAAAAAAAATTCGTTACAGAAATTTTGTTTTGTTACTAATTTAATTATTTTATAAATATTATCAAAGTATTTTTTTTTATCAATGTTTTGTGTGATATCTAATGGATTAGGATTAGTAAAAACGAAGTTTTATACGATAATACAACTTATTTTTATTTGTAACCAATATTTAAAAAATACGAAAAATCTGGCATCCACAGTTAGAAAATTTCATACGAAATATGGTTGAAATAATCAACTTGGTCAACTGTAAAGAGAGAATTTTAAAAATTCAGAAATACTAAACTAACGATGCTAAATAGTCTGGTCGTTTTCAAAAACAAACCGATCAAGAGTCAATATCGAAGAAACGCATAAAATAAAATTCGAAGCAAATGAATTCGGTGTCATGGAAAGAATTGCCAATTTCGAAAAGCTCTCTACTCACTAAGAAGCTGCATCCCCATGCTTACAAAGTTCGATTAACATAAGTACAGATCTAATAATCATTAACAGCGAAGCGAGTTCTATAAATGTATTACACACCAATATTTTTGAAAATGAATATTAATGAACATTACTGCTGTTTGTTATAGTGACAAGATAACACTGTCGTTTCTGCATAAACTGAATAATATTCTTATGGATGACATGTGGTTTTAACAGGACGGTGCAACATGCAATGTGACATTTTAAAATGCTTTACATTTACTAATATCAGACAATATTGTAAGCTTAAATTTAAGTAGGGTGCATATTACTGGCATAAGTCTAATCTACCTATCTTAATTCATTTCCGATTATTTAATTTAAACCTATTATAGAATGATGTATTGTTTTTTATTACTTTTGTAAGTAGGTTTGGGTAATATTAAAAATTTAAACTTGGAAACTTCGTCCTTAAAACTGATGATCATAGTATGTTACTTTGGAAGTTGGTAAACAATCTGTTCGCATTAATCCTTTCGTCCCGAACGGTACATATATGTACCAATAACTTTTTAAAATACCTAAATGTTCAACGTATCGTTTAATAGCAGCGAGAACTGTACCAGACCGTAGTTTTTGGTTTCAGGCATGCGCCTTATGTGTTAAAATGTGAGGTTAGAGATGTTTGCCTGCCCAAGAAAGTATTTTTTGTGGAAGAAAAACATTCTAGTAATTATAGTCTTTATTTTACTGTTAACTTTTCTGTGTTTTGTGTGGTTTTGTGTGTAATACTTGTATAAACGTTGCCAACACTCAAGTATGTATCATTTGTTTCTATTTTGTAAATTCTTTATCATGTTTCGGAGTGGTACATCTATTTACCAGCCAGTATTTTGGTACACATATGGACCATCAGGTATGTAATTCAATTTTTTTTTATTTTAGTCCTAAGACGAATCGACGTCCTTTGTTTAAAAAGGAGTTGCAAACTATCATCGATGAGCTCAAGGATGATGAAGATACGATATCGAAGTGTACTCCGATAAAGAATCTCATACGAGTACTTCTAGTAAAGATGGATCCTTGACTCTTGGTGAACGGGTTGTCAAATCTATTGCTTCAACAATCAAATCCAAAGATGTTGTTTTGTGCTTCGACACATTTTTTACAAGCGTACATTTATTAGAGATGCTGACTTATGCTGCATTAGGTACCTGCATGACAAACCGGAAAAATGTACCCGGTATTGAAGGTCAACTTCAACGTGGACAGTCTGCATTCAGATGTACTTCTACAGGATTGCTATGTGTGAAATGGCAAGATACTAAAAAAGTATTGCTACTAAGTAATTGCCACAAGCTTAATTTGATCACAGTTACAAAAAGGACCAAAACTGGTGATCAGGAGACAATTGAATGTCCAGAAGCAATTGCATTCTATCGCAAGAAAATGGGAGGAGTTGATCGAGCTGATCAATTCATAGGCATGACAGGAAATCTGCTAAATGGTGGAACGTGGATTGTTTTATGTTGTATCATACAAAATAGTTAAGCATTTATATAAATTTGAATAAATAAATCATACTAAAAATATGTCTGAGTTTGTAACTGCGCCATTTGAATCTTGCTGGTTCATCTTTGTACCACACAAAAACCCTGTTGGTGAACAGTTGTACCATAACCCCCCGCCCAACCCCCCAACATAATTAATTTTTCTTCAGGTAAATAATATAAGTTGGTACTAAATTGTCCCAAATATTTATAATTTTTGTTTAAAAAAGAATTTCTTAAATTCAGGGACGAAAGGGTTAAAAGCAGTTTTATTTTATGCGGTATTTAGAATTAAGTCATAGTTTCTAAATGCTTAAATTCGGCTTATAATAGAGAAGCACTAACTTCATCATATGTGGTTTTTTGAGAGACCAAAATGAGAAAAAGAAGAAGGTGGACCGCGAAAAAAAGATTGCTGTCAGTAGGAATTAGTAGAAGTTATAAATTATTAATTATATCAAAGTCGAAAACTACAACTTACACTACTTTATAATAAGTATTACGTAAAATATAGGAATTTTAGAATTTTATCTTAATTAAGTTTGATAAAATAAATACTTAATATTTCTATAAGTTTATAAATATAAATATTAGTGAAATTTTTCAGATCCCCAATTTTATAAATCGTGTTCTCGACATTATCCTCAGGTTTCTAAAGATTTTACTTCTCGTTTAATTTGTGTTTTTAAACTTTCTCTCTACTGTTGTCTATCCGTTGCTATTATATACATTTATTGAATTATTTTAAAGATGTTTGAACAGTTATAATCACACTTTGCATAAATAAAAAATATCAGTATAAATATATTATTTAAATGTTTTGTCATCTTATTTTACGTCGCTTTTAGTTTGCCTTTTCTGTTTCCATCATTATTACCCATATGTTTCATACTTCTTTTCTTTGAATATATCCCCACCATTCTAGTTGCTTCTGCTCTAGATATTTCTCTATTGACTCAATATCTAATTTAGCTCTTATAACTTAATTTTTAGACCTCCAAGCTACACTTAATACCTTCTTAAAATATTTAATTCCTATTAACTGTACTTTATTTTTTTTATTTTGGTTTAGTAATCCTATTTCACATCCATACGTAAGTATAAGTTTAAGTATAGTTTTATATACTTTGATTTTTTTTGTTACTCAGTATTTCCGCTATAAATAAGTTTTATATGATATATTAATGTTATCTGATTCCTTTTCTATTCTACGAGTTTAATCTTAGTCTTCTTTTTTTCTCAAAATCTCGTCTTATATTTGTTCCATCTTCACTCTATCTATTTTAGTTTGAATTCTTTCTTCTTTATTTGATATGACCATTACCTTTGTTTTCCGTTTGTTTAATTCCATATCACTGTTTTTATAGTTTAATCCACATCCCTTAAGATCTTTTCAAAGTAATTCTAGCTTTCAGCTACAATTATTTTTTTATTTTCTAATATTATTATTTTCTTTCCACTTTATGTTTATTTTACTACCATGTTGACTATTACTATTACAAATAGTTCTACTCTTCCTCGCACTCTTTATGTTGTAAAAATTTTTGTTTCTTGTTATTTTTTATATGTCATTTTTTTTGTTTCTTCAAATTATACTTCATGGATATTACACTTTTTTTGTTCTCTTTAATATCATCCACAAAGTTCCTCTGGGTACTTTTTTAATGTACGAAATTCCAAATTATTTTTTCTTTCGGATTTTTAATCTTTTATTAGCGACTTCTTTTAAAGAGCATTATCTTGTGAGTGTCTTCCTTTTATTAATCCACTACGTTTTTCGGTTTATTCCTTTTCTGCGAAGTCTACTAGGAAAGTAGTATCCATTTGATAATATAAAAATACTACTATATATTAACGTTTTATTTGTAGAAAACATAACTAAAACTACTTTTTTGCATAATCACCTTACATATTGAAGCTTTTATTGTAACCAGGAAAGAGTTTTTGTATCTCAGCTTCATATTCCTCGGCTGCCATTGTATTGAGGTATGTAATCAATGCTTCAAATTTCGCATTTTCCAAAACGTCCTTAAATTTTGTAAACAGATAGTAATCTGAAGAAGCTAAGTCTGGACTATAGGGTGGATGGTTGAAAGTTCGTCCGTAGTGACTTCCCGAAGTTGAAATTATGACAGCAGCGCCGAACAAACGACCCATTCATAATATTTTCTCCATACACCTCCGTTAATTCACGATGAATTTCGCAAGATCGCACATTTCTTGAACTGGGAGATGTAATCTTAGCCCTAACCATACAACTGGCAGCGTTCTTAATATCCTTGAACACTAAACACTAAAATAAAAAGCACAGTTAATACTATTCACGTAACTTTGCACACATACAGCTGAAATACAACTGAACATGTTGCATATCAAGCGATCACTCTATTCCTCAGCGCCCCGCTCGGTTAAAACGGGTACTACTTTCCCACTATCATTCGTATTCTATTTCTTATTTTTTTTTATTTATGTTTATATATTTTTAATATTGTAACAGCTTCTATTTCTTTTTGTATACAATGGTACTATCAGTCATAATTTTCAGCCTTCTCGTATTGTTTGATATTGAAGGAACAATGAATTTGCGCGAATGTTCTCGAACGTTAAGGGTTTTATTGGATTCAGGCAGCCAAGCCAACTTCATAACTGAGGAAGGTATCGAAAAATTAGGTTTAACTTACACACCGAAAATGCACCCTGTTCAGGGCTAAAGCCAAATGGCGTCCATCACGCCATCTGGTAAAACAGCTTGTGTTATCCAACCTTAGGGATTGAAAGAACCTCAGATGCACATCGAGGCATTCGTTTTGAAGAACATTTGTGGTACAATGCCCTCTGTAAAGTTTGCTGAAGCAAACTGAGATCATAGTGTCAATTTAAAGTTAGCCGATCCTACTTTCGGGACACCCCGTCCTATCGATGTCTTGTTGTTTTTCCGTCGGTTCTCTTAGATGGTCGACTTAAGGGCTCTAATGACTCATCGCCAATTGCACTCAACACCATCTTTGGTTGGGTGATTATAGGGAAAGTTAATCTTCCACAATGTTGGTTGCGATTCATTCATTTGGTCTTACCTTGTCTCTCAATAATAATAATCACTATATTATTGTTTTTCTTTTCTTTAATATTAATGTTTGTTAAAAAATTTTGTTACTTTATTTAATTTATGTTTTCAATTTAATTTATGTAATTACTATGTTTTTGTAAAAAGGTGAAACCGTGAATAAATAAATAAATAAATAAATTGAAAAACCTTGTCCCAATTCTAGGAAATCGAAAATGTTCCTCAAAGAGGAATATCGTCGCTGAAAACATCTTCGCCAAAAGCTACACTCGTGATAGTCAAGGTCGTTTTTCCGTATCGTTGCCATTTCGTATAGATAATCCTACATTCCCTTCGTCGAAAATTGTCGCTACCAACCGTTTTCTTTTGCTCGAACGTCGTCTTAATCGCAATCCTACCCTTCGAAATTCGTATAGTGATTTCATAAGAGATTATTTGAACTAAAATCACATGAAAAAACAAAATTGTCCTGATTCGTACTTCATCCCTCACCATTGTGTTATCAATCCTGACAGCATCACAACTAAACTTCGTGTAGTTTTTGATGCATCGGTTAAGGTCGATAAGGGTATTAGTCTTAATGCTACTCTCTTCGTTGGTCCAAAACTGCAGAATGACATATTTTCAATCTTGTTAAGGTTTCGACTTCATGCAGTTGCTGTTACTGCAAACATTAAACAAATGTATCGGCATATATCAATTAATAGTGTGGCGGTTTTCCCCACAGGATAACCTCGAAATATATCAACTTAACACCGTAACTTATGGTCTATCGTCAGCACCGTACTTAGCGGAACGCACCATCTTAGAACTTGCGATACTTTAAAAAGATAAATTTCCTATCGCATCTCAGATCGCCTCCACGGATATCTATGTCGATGATATCGTTACAGGTTGTGCGTCGCTAAAGGAAGCGGAAATTGTGAAAAGTCAGCTTAATTCGCTGTTAAAATCTGGAGAGTTTGAGTAGTTGCCTGACTTTCATTTGGACATTAGTGAAGCTTCATCATCGTCGCTTTGTTAAGACAACTCAGAAAATCATTATGTCAAGGTCTTAGGATTACATTGTAAAATATGCTTTTTTATGAGTCCCAGGTTTGAAAGTTAATCTTTAAATGTTCATAAAAAAAGTCCCACTAGATGCCACTCTCGAATTAGGGTCCCCTTATTACCTAACTGATTCTTAATAATTGCCCCGTAATCAGGAGGTGCTCAAATGTGCTTTTTTTTTGTAATTGTATTTTTTGTAAAACTTTTCATTAAGGGGTTAGGTCACTCTAGACTGGGGAAAAAAAGGTCATTTTCTAGATTTTTTTAAACAAAATCTAAAAGTCCTATTAAAAAACTGTTTGAAAAACTTTATTTTCAATTTTTTTTAAAAGAAAATTTTCAAAAATGACGAAAATTAAGAAAATGGAGGTCCCTCTCGAAGCGTAGGGCAAAACGGGCGAAACATCCTGGAAACAGCAATATACCTGATACAAAAAAAAATGTTTTCTGAATCTCTGATGGATACTCTAAAAAAATTCGGGCCGGATTTTGAAAATTTTGATTCTAAACAAAATGGCGCACGTTTGAAAAAAAAGTTCATTTTCGGGGTTAAATCCTCGTATAAAAACGTTCATAAAAAAGGAATAAAGCATTTTAAAACAAAAAGCCCTCGTATTTTTGTAGTATTTTTGCATGCCTGGATACATTTCTTTTTTAATGCCTTTTGGACATATCATACAAACTGGAGATTAAGAAATGGCACAATCGCGGAGAAGACAAGTCGAAGGTCGAACTTCGCAAACAATCGATTCAAAAGGGATTCCTCAACAAGTTGGGACTTTTAGTCGATATGCCAAAACAGGGGTACGGAAGTACGAACGACGGAAACACTGCGCCCCGTTTTTTTTTTTTTAAATGCCACACTTTCAGCCCTAATCACTGGAAGTGACGTAACCTTGATCAAGAAATTTCACGTCATTTTGCAGGCCTTATATTGTGGCTTTCAAATCAATATACCCAATTTTGAAGAGTAGACACGGCCCATTTCTACGTACAACTGTACCCCTGGCATTGCATGCCGACAACAGTGCACAAAATTCTGCTGCACAGCAGCAAGATTCTTGAGGCTTCCGTTCTACCGATTGGGCAAATGTCAGAACAAGCCCCAGAATCTTGCAGTAAATTTATAAAAATGTACCGCCAAGATTTTGCGCGTAAATGCAGCCGCGTCAATAATATTGAGGACGTTTTTCGGAGGTTTTTGGTAGCCTCTGATCCCGTTATCTCCAGTCTTAGAAAATTGCCGGTGAAGCAACTCAAAGTGTTAGACGCTGAGGCTCTGCAGCTGTTAGACACGCCGAGGTATGAATGTGGGAGTAGTGGTGACGATTCTGTGAATTCGTCGGACGACGAATATTAAACATATACGTTATTATTAAGCTGTTATTACTAAAGATAAAGATGTTACTATTACGATTTTACGATTTAAGAAAAAACATCCCCTGTATACGAAATATCAAGAAAATATGACTATTTTTTAATTTTTGTCCGCCATATTGGATCCGCCATTTTGTTTTTTTAAATTTTGATCAAGGATTCTTCTTTAGCGAGCTAAAAAGGCCTTATCTACGAAGTTTGACGCAGTTTGAACAACGTTTTCATATTATGACCACCTTTTCGGCATTTGGGACCACTGTGCCTCGCCTCGAACTATATGCTGCGGTTCTGTTGACAGAACTCATTGATACGCTCAAAGGCACATATCCAAATCGATTGAATATTGATCAGACATTAGCTTGGTCCGATTCTACTACATCCTTATGCTGGATAAATTCATCACCTCATCGCTGGAAAAAGTGGACTGGCCCAGAATGGGGACGACAGTCGACAGACTTCTGGCCCTCTCGAAGCCCGCTTGATATCTCTCCCGAGGTTCAAGAGGAAGAGAGGAAAATAACCTTGGTGGTAGAAATATCTCCACACCTTTTAGAGACATTCATGCTAAGATTTTCATCCCTTCGGAAAATTCAAGGCACCTTGTCTTATTGTTTGAGATTAATTCGCAAGTCAAAGAGTTAATTCGATACTTTTGGCCCATTATCAAGAGAAGAGTTGTATCAAGCAATGTGTATCCTGGTGAAGTATGTGCAAAAAAAGTACTTTACTAAAGATATTTCTAACATTCAACAGGGTAAATATTGTTCGAAACCTCTTCGCAAGTTAGCTCCCTTCTTGGACGACTATAGAGTCGTCAGGGTGGGCGGTCGTCTTAGAAATGCTGACATTCCTTACGATCAGAAACATCCAATGTTGTTGCCTCATCGTAATAGACTCACTGAATAATTCATTGTTCAAGTTCATAAAGAAAATTTGCATCCTGGTCCACAAATGGTAAAGTAAAGTAAAAACTGTTTTGATAAACCCTCTCATAGCAGACCTAACTGCGGCGAGGGTATACCAGTTAAAACCATTCCTTCATACAGGGGTAGATTTCGCTGGTCCATTTACCATCTCAATTTCGAAATATCGTGGCTGCAAAACATCAAAGGCTCACATCTGCGTATTTGTTTGTTTCTTCACGAAGGCTATGCACCTCGAATTGGTGTCAAGCTTGGCGGCGGATGCCTTTGTGGCAGCGCTGCGGCGATATATTGCACGTCTTGGTCGTTGCAGTAATTTGTATAGCGATTGTGGCACTAATTTCGTTAGCGCTAACAATCAGCTCAAAACGTTAACGGAAGAAGCGTCTGGGGTATTGGGAATTAAGTGGAAATTTAACCCACCTTCGAGTCCTCATTTTGGAGGCCTGTGGGAAGCTAGGGTTAAATCTGTAAAGTCACTTCTTGTTCGTGTTGTTGGAGAGCAAACGAAGAATTCAGCACTGTTCTTACCCAAATTGAATCTGTCTTAGACTCTAGACCTCTGAGTGCCATAAACACAGATCCAAATGACTTGCAGGCGCTAACACCGCGACACTTTCTAACGTTGGAGCTCTTGGCTTTACTGTTTTCGCTTATCACGTTGCCAATTGTTGCAAAGATGTCACCAAGACTTTTGGAAACGGTGGCATATGGAGTACCTGCATTCGTTGCAGGAACTTTCTAAGTGGAACAAAATTAACCCCTCTATGCAAGAGGGCGATTTATATATCATTAAACATGATTCAGCCCCACCCTTACAGTGGCATGTGGGTAGAATAATTTCCTTGATTCGCGGTCCTGATGGTATCTCGCACGTGGCTAATGTGCGTACCAATGGAGGTTTGCTCCAGCGACCAATTATTAAATTATGCCCACTACCACATATGAAGCAAGATCGCGTTGTGTTTATTTGTGTTTGCTTGCTACCGTAAAACGATATTCGCATACAGTCCCCTAATAACAATCCTTTCCACTGCAAAGGTGGAATTGCCGTCACGTATATTTATTATCTCTGGATAGTAATTAGTAATTTCTATTTGGATTCTTAGTATTCTTTTATTTACAGTCCTTAGTATCTGTTGTGATGATATTCCTTTCTTTAAAGTTTATATTGTCTCTTTCCATCCATTATAATTATAACCCTTAAATTTTCTCCTCTTGTTCTTGTAGTATAAATCCATAACATTCGTACTATTATTAGCTGAGAAGCAATGGATAGAGGTTTTATTATCTATTAGTACGAAATGTAGATATTTTATATAATTGATATTAATAATTGATAGTAAAAAAGCGATGTGATAGGTTAAAAAAATTAAATGTATCTCTTGTTTTTGTATAAATTACCGACAACTTTTGATCTATAAGTAAATTGAATTGAATAAGTACAGGAAACTTATCAAGGGTAAAATTATTCAAGTCTGCAAATACATCCGATTTGGGAAATGAATGCTCGCCGCTTAGTAATAGTCAGCCAAGAAGAAACCTTAATACATTTTAGTCGGATTCAGTTTTAACTCAATCGGAAATATAAGGATTTCCTCTTTCCATTTCCGCGGAATAAACAGCTAACTCGAAAATAACAGTCAAGCGCCTGCAAGTACATATCTACATTTTTTTATCTTATTGCTATACATATTTTTAGATTTAAATTGATTGTTATATGTTTACAAATCTCATTCTCTCAACATTATTGTTTAATAATTTATACATATTCTGTCTTTAACATATTACATTTTGTATAAATACTTATGTTCTTACTCTGATTATTTCTTTTTTATAAAAAAATAGAGACTTTATTAGTTAACTTTAAACAAATCAAAAAACGTATTAACAGCAATTAATTTAAAGTTATTTTTACACACATGTTACTAATATTTTACGAATTGTATACTAATAATGTTTATATATGTATAAATAATAAATATAACTTATATTAATAAAATAATATTATAGAGAAATATGAGTGCACAATTTCACACTAAATAATCAATCGTTTCATTTTCAAGTAATCCAGATTTATTAAATATTGATCAACAAATAAATTCCTCCCTAAAATCGTCCGTATTATCACTAATTAAGTAATATATTGTTCAATGTATATAAATAAACTAATTCTATTTAATTAAAATCCAAATTAGATTTTAGCATTTAGTATTCATCATTAAAACAATAAATAATTCATTTCGATACGTTTCCAACTACTAAATATTTATTGCTTCGAAATGCTACAGTATCGATTATGAAATCAAAAACAATATTTCATGGGTGATATGATGCGTAAACTGCGTAAAATTTGCAATATGCAGTTTTGTACCAATTTGCTATTGCCTTCATTAATATTGTTGGCCATTTAAATATTTCCTATCCAGCTATCGTTCATTATAACAGAATTGAAATAATTATGAAAATTTACATCGTATATTAGTGCAGAAATGCTCATAGAAATTAATTTTTATCATAATTAATTGAAATAATTATAGTAACTACTTTTACTATGATTAATATTTAGTATTATTATGTATCTAAGTGGAATTTTTATTCTATACAATTATTTCCCATACAGTTTGCATGAAAACACTTTTAATTTAATAAAACTTTATGATACAATAAAATGTTAAATTAATTTTATTATAATTATTTAGAAAAAATTCCAAACTATATCCATAAATTTTATTATGCATATATAAAAACAAATTTAATATAAATTTGTTTTTATATAATATATAATAGAGAATTAGATAAAAATTTGTTTTTATACCATATATAATAGAGTTTATGGAAAAATAAACGTTTTAGTTTCATGTTATACTAGACGTGCAGAGAAATATAATTTAATAATAGCGTAACTCAATAACAGGCAAAGTAAATAGCAATTTCATCAGACCGCTAATTAGCGAAATTTCATAAAAGGCACTTGCGCAGCGGTATTAAATATTCTAATTTTATCACGAATAAAAAAAAAATAGTTTTACGTTGGCAGTTTAGTGCATTTGCCGTTATGGCGCATAAAGATTGCCCCAAATCGATTTTGGCATGAAGCTCGTTCCCGATGTTCGCAATTTTTATGGTGGGCCATTTCCATTATCACGCTTTAAGTTTCATAAATAAATTTGCGTTCATGGTTGTTTGATTTCCTAATAAACGAAATAGAAGTTAATTTTTAATACTATATAATTCCTTTAGTTGGTTGAACAAAAATATATCTTAAATTTACTTTATGCTGACATAGAAGCTATTCGATGAGACAATAAAATAATTAAAGATATTTAAAAAAATAATATAAAAGGAGTTATAAGAAATAATTATATTTATTTAGTACTATTCTATTTTTTATATGACATATTTTATTCTTATATCTATGGCCACAGTTTCGACATAATTTATCTAGTCATTATTAAATTAATAGTATTTTTAAATATAGTAAATAATAACAATTCATCATCATCATCATCGAAGTTACTTTATATATCAATATAAAGTTTCTTATTTATTAACATCCGTTGTAAAACTTTTATTAATTAAGCAAAAGGAATTTTGTATAACGGTCCAATTTCATTTCAGGCATTCACGAATACCAAAGTTGCCTTTAGTAAAGTTTTCATTTATGTAATTAAATAATTCTGTAAGATTCAGAAACGTGTATAATTTCAGTTAAATATAATGGACGTATAATTATAATTAAAATCAATACTTGCTCTCTTATACTCCCTACAGAATCTGAGAAGATATTTTATTTGAAAGCCACTTATGACACTGTCATAAGAAAATACAATAAATTAAGAACTTAAGCTAAAGCCCAAACGATAGATAATAGTTGATAGTTCACAGACTATAGATCATATGTAATATGACAGATGCCAGATGCCAAATAATAGATAACAGATGACAAATGACAAATGGCAGATGCCAAATGACAGATTACAGATGACAGATAACAGATGACAACAGGTGACAGATAGCGTAGCTGTAGGTCGTTGGTGTGCAAAGTTGTCAGCCTAAAGGTTGACGTAAACCTAATGTGTTGGACAGGCACATACAAAGATTTGAGAGCAGTCTATCAATCCATGCAGAATATTCTTGAGGAATATTGGCGATTTCTTCTAGTAGTCAGCAACGCCATGTCGGGTCTATCGAGAAGTTCATCTTGGGAAATTCCAGTTAAATACCATCAACATTGAATGATAGGAATTTTAAAAATCGACGATGTAGACGATCCAAAAATAGAGACTGGCTTGCGTAAATGGGATGCCAAATCACTGTAAATTATTCCATTTTACTCATTACTAAGGCATAGTATAATGATTGAGATAGCTTCAATATTATGAAATTCCTGGGATATTCTCAAAATAAAATCTAAAAAAAAAAACAATATCCAAATGAGCCGCTAAACAGAGTTTGTTGAATATAATTCATAGATCTTTGGAAGTGTTAGCACTAGATGAATTGAGTGTCGGCTTAGTAGTATTTGGGAGCAAGTGAATATTTCACTATATTAAGTTTTATGAAGCAGATGATATTTAAGTTACATTGGAGTATATCTACATCATTCTGATATTTAATTTTCAAGATCATTTGCATATTCTAACAGTAGGTAATTCCAAGCATATTATTATTAAAATTATTGAAAAAAGAGACCCGTGGCAGGAGCTTTGTGGAACACCAAAAAGAAACGTAATTTCGTATGACTTAAACCCATTATAAAACACATAGCACTTAGAATTGATCAGGTAAGATTGTATAAGTTTTGTTAGTGTAGTTTGCAGTACCCAATAAGCTGAGTTTTTTTTTATTAACAATACGTGATCAATTGAACCAAATGCTTGTGAGAGGTCCGTGTAAATTACATCCACTTGATCACGTGTGCTCAGAGATTCTAATATGTATTGAGTGATGGTAGCAAAGTTTGTCATTGTTGAGCGACCAGTAATAAAGCCATGTTGGTGTAGTGAAATTTATGAACGAGTACTATTGAAGATGGAGTTATAAAACACAATTTCGAATATTATTGGGAAGTTTGATAGAAGAGAAATAGGGCGATAATTATGTATATGTGAAGCGTCGCTTTTTTTAAAGATAAGAGACAGTATTACAGATCTACAGCGTTTAGGAAATTGACTTGTGGATATTTAAAAATTGTACATAATGGTTTAGCTAAAATTGATCTGCAATCACGCACCAAAAAACTTAGGATCTTATCATCGCCAGTCGTGAAATTGTTGGGAGGACTGACCATTATAGATATCAATTGCGAATCCTCAACGTTTGCATTTGTAGAAAGAGGACAAATAGTAGAATCTTCATGGATTATAGGTGTGAAGCTTTGACTGAAATTGTTAGAAACGCACAGGCAACGCCATTTTCAATATTAGAAAACCCTTGGGTGTCGTTATGAAGAGTACCTAGAATTCTTGTTATTCACCGTTTGTTGGCGATAAATTTCCATAAATAAGACGGATTTGGTTGAAGATTAGTTTCAGTGTGATGAAAAAAATCGGTATATGCATCAGAAGCTTGACGTTTAATTAAATTATGTTTTTTAAATGAGAGATTATTCGTTTTCGATCACATTTTTCTAAGCGAAGCTTTGGTTCGTATGTTAACTTTGATTTCTGAAGTAAACCACGGTGAAAATTTTGTTAATTGGCGGGAATTTAAGGACATATTTATTGAGGACAATGAAGAACATATCATAGAATTTCGTGACCATTGCTTTAACGTTCTTATTGATTCAAGAACAAACCAGTCTAAATTACTAAGTTCATGATATAAAAATGTAAAATCGGCTCAAAGAAAGTTGCATGTCGTTTGAAGGCAAAGATGCTGAAGTAGGTTTAAATTCGCAACAGAAAGCAATATAAAGGAGTGGATAGAGTTATCCTCTTGAACAAAGGGAGAGATAACACCGTTGTCTTGTTGAATGTTTAGTATGCCAGAAAAATATTTAAAAGATGCTGTTCTATTGCTTAATGGTAGGCTCTGATTAGAAACCGAAGGTGGTAAATTGGAATTACCAATGAGTATAAACTTTTTCTCTAATAATTATAAAAGATAATAAAAGACAATTGACAAATGTCAGATAAACAAAGATAGACTATAAATATCAAACTTCTACAGATTTAAATTAAAACCAGAATAATTTCAGTTCATTTAAAATTGATTGTTTCATTTAATTGATTAGTCTAGAACTTTTACATTTTTTATATACAACTCCAAAGACTATAATCTGATAAGGTGTTATAGAGACTATCTCTACAAACAAGCAGATGGCAGATAACTGACATAAAATAATAAATAAGAATTCTGATGGCAAATGACAGATAGAGAAATAGCGTAAAATAAATAAAGAACAATTTATATCAGTGGAAAAATGATAGATGTAATATAGCTAAATAGATGACAGAAAAAATAAAAATTCATATGTGTACATCTTAAATTAAAACAATAATAAGTCACTATTTTTTATCAAGAAAATACTTTGAGGAATCAAAATTATAATTAAAATGAATAGTTCAACTTTTAGGACATTGTGTAAATATAAATGAGAAATCACAAACGACAGATAATAGAGGGCAAATGATAAATAATAATAATCCTTATTAGTACATCCCAAACAATAAATACAAGTCAAATGAGAAACAACAAATCAAATTCTCAATACAAGCATATAATGAATCGTCAGTATTAAATATAAATAATTTTGGAAAGACAAACTTTAAGGCGAGATTCAGTTTTGGGCAAATATCAAACTGTTTTTTCATCTAAATGAGAGATGATGAATGGCAAGTACCAAGTGATAGTTAATAGAAGACAGATAACTGTATTTGATAGGTTACAAAAAATATTTTATTGTATTTTTTTAGAATATCCTCCTTTGAGTATTAAAGAAAGCAGGTAATAGTTGATAGATGAGGTAACAAGTGGCAGTTGACAGTAAATACGTAGCCTATGGTAGTAGACGGTAGTAGATTAGAGAACAGTTGACAATAAGCATATAACAATTGGCAAAAGACAGTTAGCTAAATTGCTTACAACGGATAAAGAACAATTTATAATAGTTAACAAATGACAGATGTCACATAAGAAAACAGATGATAGGCAAACATTTAAATGTATTTTTGTATTTATGTTTTATATCATTCCGTCGAAAGTCAAATCAATTATATATTTTTAAAACCTGTTACACCTTTGAAAATTCGCAATATGATAAACTCATTAAAAAACAAAACATCGCACGGTTATGATGAAAACACAACCTTTTTAATAAAAGCTGCAAGTCATGAACTTATTAGACCTCTTACCTATGTAATTAACATTACATTTGAAAACGAATTTTTTCGAAAGTGCTTAAAGGAGGACATAATAGTACCGGTATATAAAAACAAAGGAGATCCAAGTAACTTTAAAAATTATAGACCCATTAAGCTGCGGTTCGATTTTTCCAATATATTGGAGAAAGCAATAGCAGAACAAATTATAAATTATTTTAAATCGTATAATTTATTAGAAAAAACTGGGTTCATAAAAAAAAGGCTACTACCACTGCTACATTCAATTATGTAAGTCAGATTATAGATGCGTTTGAGAGGTCAGAGATGCCTTTGGGAATCTTTCTAGACCTCTCGACGGCATTTGATACAGTGAGTCATGAAATATTTCTGGAAAAACTGGAACATTATGGGTTTAGGGAAATCAGTCTAAATTTTGATTAAAACATTTAGAACCTTTATTCAATATTTTATTTTGATCCAGATGTACATTTCGGATACAAAGTGTCCATTATCATTGGTTTCAAGTGTTTTAATCTAAGTTATTATTATCTTTAAGTAACTTAATCAACCCAATTACAGTTTAACTTATTTCTTACATATTTAGATAATAGAACACATTGAACAAAAATTATACTGTTCATTATTTATATAAACTTACCAAAAAGCATCTGCATACTTATGCTGACTTTATATATTACGTTTATACATTTTAAAGGTCAGAGGAAATATATTATTGTATTTTTTGTAGATTTCGTCGTTTTCTTATCTTTTAACTGATTCTCCATTTTTTTAATCTCTAAGTTTGAATAATTCAATCATTTTTATCCTTTTAACTTCAATCAATTTTCTTATGTATTTATTATTCAAAAAAATTTAAGAGTGAACTCCGCTCTTCTACCTGCAGTTAAAATTATTTGTATATATATTCACTTACATTGTTAGTACAATTATATATTTCTTTATGTAATGCGTGATGGATAAAGTTTAAATACAAACACAAACATTGAGCACATTACGCAATTGCATGTATGCCTTTAAAGCTTTTGCATTCATAAAAAGTACCTTCAGTTATTGCCCATACACATAAGGAATGAATTAATTATTGGGAAAGGTACTGACCAAATGTACAAAGAAAAATAGATCAGAAGTACCCTAGGGCACTGAATATTTTGTTGGGACAGGTCAAGGCTACACTAGTATGATGAATAATTTATTGGGATATGTCAAGGGTACGCTGTGACAGTCGATAATTTATTGCGATAAGTTAGTACACTAGGACAAGGAATAATTAATAAATGAATATTATTAAACTAACAAAATATTTGAAAGTGTTATCGTATTTAATTTACAGATAGTTACCAAAGTTAACAAGGAATAATTTATTTATTTATTTATTTCGTCTCCTTTCTTTCAAAATACAGGAGAAAAAACAAATTACAAAAACATACGTAAAATTTTCTTCGAAAGAAGCACGGATGGAGAGTTCATAATATATTATGTTCTTCCACTCAAACCCCATTGACATCATGATGTTGGAAGATCATCGATCTTCATCCTCATCTGGAAGCTTTTATTTTGTTCTTAAATTGGTTTTATAGGTCAAGAGTACGCTCGATCAATGAATAATTAATTGGAAAAAGAAAAGGTGACTTTGCGAAGCAAACGATAAAATATTATTATATTTTTAATTGACAATAAATACATGGATTTTGAAATGTAGATGATACCCTTTTGCTTGCTTTAATTTGTAGTTTTGCAAGATTTACAGAAATATGATATAAAAATCGGATTAACCCTGTAAATAGTACAGTATAAAAATTAATTGGAATAAGTCAGGAGTACGCGAAAGCAATGAACAATAGCCAAAAAGTATTAAATAATTAGCCAAAACTAAAATTATGCCAGATCTTTAAATAATTTATTAGGAGAGGTGAAAAATAAAATTGAATATTGAAAAATATAGTTGGATGGACAAAATGTGTTCTAGGTAAATGAAAAAACTATCGGGATGGGTAAATCATTCGTTAAGGCCGTGATAAATTTATAAGGATTCAGAGTACGCTACGCTATTAAAACAAGATAATTATATAATTTGAAAGTACATACATACAAGTTGTGGGGAATTTGCTAATTTTTTCTAAAAATATCTCTTTAAAGCAGCGATTTCTGAAGTATTTGATAATGTATATCCGCTAAACTAAATTTGTTGATTTTGAAGTTATTTGATTATTGAATAACTATGAACACAGCTGATATTTTACAAACAAAAAAGCTAAGTAACTTTAATTAAATACATACGTATATACGTTTTTGCATTTATTTTAATATTGCATATTTAACTTTTCGAAGTTTAAACGACCAAGAAACTTATTATTTTGTTTATTATTCAAACTAGAGCTAATATACTTAATTGCAGTTAATTTAATTTCTAGATACGTTCGTTTATTTCTCTTAGATATATTTGATTGTCTGTTCAGCCATTGAAACAAACTCTCCTTCATTCTTGTTAGCAGAAATTTTTTTTTCGAACACACATCAAATTAGCATTTATGGCATGTCGAAATAACTTTCTCATTTATCTCTTAGTGAAATATTGATTATAATTATTTACCAAATACTAACAATTCTGATATAGTAGTTTTGGTAATTGGTTTTTAATCAAAGCTAAGGTTTAGTATAGTTGAGTTTTAAAAAATCTAATAACTTCTTCCCATATGTTTATTAACGCATTGTTTATTGTTAAAATTACAATTTCTGAAATTTAAAGAAAAATCATTTATTATTGAAAAAAATACTCAAAAAAGACTTGCAGAAAGCCAATCACACACGTCAAAAAAATTCTGTCACCTGCTATGTATTATCTGTCATCTGTAAACCCGTTCCATTTTGTCTGTTATATGTTATCTACAGCTTTAATTTTGAAAGATTTAAACTTTCCAAAATTTTAATCAAAAAAATATTTAATCTCCCATCTCTCAACTATCAATAATTATTTGATAACTGCTATCTGTCTTCTCTCTGCCTTGCATTGTCTGACATCTAATATGCTTAATCTAGCATTGCTCAGGAGAAGCAAAACTTCTAAATTAATATATTTTCAAAAAAGTACTAATTTCTGGAGGGAAAAATTACTCAGAAAATAAATCAAATAATTTATCTGCCATCTATCATTTATTATCTGTCATCTATAAAAATAAAACAACAAAGATGAAAGAGTCACATTTATTGTTGAACACTGCAACATGTTTCGCCACCCAGCAACTTCATCAGGCATCGTCATATATCAGCCTCGTCAATTTCATAAGTCATCTCTTAAGTGTCATATGTCATATGCTTACTTATATATTATTTGTCATGTGCATTTAACATCTGCCAACAATAAAATTCCATCTTTCATATGTTATCTGCCACCTAAATCTTAATTTTGAAATTTTAAAGTTTTTTTTTTAATTTTTGAAATGAAAAAGTAAGTTTACAGAAAGCTAATAGTAAATAAAGTAAATATTAAATCTATTATCTGTCATCTGTCAAAACCAATACACATTTATCATCTATTATCTCTCATATTTTATGTGTCATCCGTAATGTCTAATTTTAAATAGAAATTGTCGAAATTTTTTAGTTTTTCGTATACTTAAAAGAAGAAATAATTTTTAGAAATTTACAAAAATTTATCTACCACCTAACATAAGTAATCTGTTATCTGCCATTTTTTATCTGTCATCTGACATCTATCATCTGTCGTCTGTCAACTGTCATTTATCATCTGTCATTAGTCATCTGCCATCTGTCATATGTCATCTGTCATTTTTCATGTGACATCTGTCATCTGTCATATGTCATCTGTCGACTGTCATTTATTATCTGTCATCTGTCATTAGTCATCTGCCATATGTCATATGTCATCTGTCATCTGTCACCTGCCACCTTTCATCTGTCATATGTCATCTGCCATCTGTCAAAAGTCAGCTGTCTTATAATTTGAAGACTAATTCCTGCATAACCATATCAGGTGAAGTAAAAAATTTAAGAGTTTTCCGTTAGATGTTTCTAGTATCATACTAGACAGCCTTTTAAATGTAAATGTACGCTGTAAAAACGATCTTTGACCATTTTTTTAAATATAATTCAAATTATTTAATTTTTACATTTAAAAGAAATAATAATTTCCAGCGTAAATTTACTGAAATTTATCTGTCATCTGTAATGTGTCATCTTTCACCTATCAACTTTCATCTGTCAACTATCTTTTAATTTGTAGACATAACAATAACAGGTGAAGTGAAAACTTCTAAAAGTTTTCCGTTATATGTCTTTAGTGTCATACTATAAAGCATTTTAAAGGAGACATTATCCTGTAAGAAAGATCGTTGGCAGTTTTTCTTTTAAATTTAAATATTCGAAATTTTTTAATTTTACTTTTAAAAGAAGAAATAATTTACTGACATTTACTACCACTCACCATAAGCCATTCACCATCTGCCAACTGTTATCTATTAGCTGACAACAGTATTCTAATATGAAGACTAATTCTTGCATAACCATAACAGGTGAAGTAAAAACTTCTAAACAAACATCTAACGGAAATGTTAGTGTCATACCATACAACTATGGTCAATCACATTACGCTGCAAAAAGATCTTAAATTAATAGAAATCTTCGAAATTTTTTAATACTACTTTTAAGAGTAGAAATATTTTTTAGAGTAAATTTACTGAATTTTTTCTGCATCTACCATAAGCCATCTGTTATCTGCCCTCTATTATCTGTCATTACCGATCATTTATTATCTGTCATTTGTCAGCTGTCATCTGTTTTGTAATTTAAACACAAATTCCTGCACGGGTAGGTGATGTAAAAACTTTTAAGTGTTATTTCTTATTGTCATACTATACAGTCATTTAACGGTCACATTACGCTGAAAAAAGATCTTTGACAGTTTTTTTTATAGAAATATTCGAATTTTTTCTTTTAAAAGAAAAAATTATTTTCAAAGGAAATTTACTGAAATTTATCTGCCACCCAGCATAAGTCATTTGTTATCTGGCATCTGTTATCTGTCATCTGTTTTGTAATTTGAGGACTAGATATATTTAGTGTCTATACAGCATTTTTAAGGTGACATTAAGCTGTAAAACTGATCTTTGGCAGTGTTGTTTTTGGTCAAGCCAGTTGTGTGTTGCAACTTTCCAAAATAGAAGTAAAAAATTCGATGAGTTTTATAATACCACTATGACCAAGATGATGAGGCAGAGCAGGCGGTAAAAAGTCGTGTTGTTTGTGGATCTAATACAGTATTGATTGCATTAACAAATCTATGGTTACTAAAGTTAATACTTGATGCGCTGCACTCTTGATGGAAACATATATTAATATTGGGTAAATAGTAACTCTTGTTTTGTTCCATATTGTTTTTATTTTCATTTATCTGACACGTGTATCTATGGTTACAATAATTCTGACGTCGCTCTCATAGGCTATTTGTCGAAAATATCATTAGATTAAACATAAAAGCATAATTATTATTTTTCTATTTCTCAAGAACTGAAGATTAGCCAGTTAACTATTTGGAACTATATGCATGATGATGATGATGATTTGTGGATGTCGATTAGATGATCGCATCATTCATTGGTTCCTTGTGCCACCTCTCGAGCCCTACTCCTAAAGCCAACCAAAACTTCTTGTGAATTCAAGCATTTGGACTTATGAAGTCTTGCCCGGACTTCACCAATCTGGTTACTCTTCTCTAAATATGCAACATCTGAGATGTTTGCATACGCTTGGTCTCAATAAGAAATACGAATTGACGCTAAAGAGACTTTTTGACTGAATTAATACCTGCAATTCTTTGCTGAAATGTAACGAAATCGATTCATTTTTAAAGTAAATATTGACTATTGATGAAAACTGAGAAGATCGTCATCGAATTGAGGTGAGCTGGCCTAAAAGATCGTCTAGCCCGAAATGTTTAGCTAGGATTGTAAAGTAATGAACCACTAAAAGCTACTTCTTTTAGGCCACATACTCAATCCGAAACTTTACTGTCAGCAACCAACCAGATTGAAGCAGAAAATTAATCAAAAACTGCTTGAATAGACCCAATTGAAGGGTGTTATGCTCCACCAAGACAACACCAGGCCGCACACATCAATAGCGACACACCAGAAGCACCAGATAATTGGTATGAGAGGTCTTATTTCATCCAAAATTATTTGCAAAAGTTTTGATGGTACAAAACTGGTATCAATAGAGCTAATCAACTTTTTTGTCATTAGGAACGAGGACTTCTTAATCTCGAAATTAAAATTGGTTTCAAAATGGAAAAAGTTATAAAACAAAATGGCACAAATTTTATCACAAGTCAAATGATCCAATAATTTCATTTTAATCGTCGAAATTAAGCTAAAAAAGTCCCAGAACTTTCTAACTTGTGTTAAATCATATTTTTATAGCAAAAATCTGTGGTTAACAATTTTTCTACATTAATGGAAGGTCCTATATATCCCAATTATTGTAATATTTAGACGTTTGCATTTCCGTTTACTTAAACTTTTTTTCACTAGCGCATTCAGAAATAATCTAATCATAATATTATTCTCCTATTAGGTACTATGCATTTTCTCACTTAATGGACTCTCTCCAGAGAGTCAGCCCTTTTCCGCGAACATTCTCTGAAACTGGAAAACCGTTATGGAGACTTCTCGTTTTGCTTAAATAAAGCTGCACGAAGTGAATTCAGTTTTAAATATTTACCGGTCAACAATTTACCGCAAAAATGCGCCCCGAGAAAAACGCGCACCGCCGAGAGTCTAGTCTAATATAAATTCCATCGCCGGTTCCCGAACAGAAAATTTGACATTACTTAGATGATCTATAAAAATTGAATATAAATGAAATAATTTACATGCGGTATACGTCCCGCCGCGTTCCATTCATATTCCGTAAAAGTCCTCTTTAAAAAAATCGACGGCTCCTTTCACCGCCGGCATGAAAAGAAGTAAAAAAATATCAGCCTCGAGTATAAACTTACGACTATCGGCCTCGATGAATAAATTTCCATGTGTCACCGATGAAAATTACATCTGACGCGGTCTGATAAAATTTTTAGGACATTTATAACTCAAACCGTGGAGAGGGATTATGCAGCGTAGGTGGGGGGAAATGTTGGGTTTCCTGAAATTTGTTTGCTTTAACGCGGGCACACACATATACTTTTCAATATTTATATACGGAAAGGAGCGGAAAATCTAGTTGAAAACTTTCCAACATGTATTTGCGTTTTCTGGGCAAAAGAGAATATTATATATGCGGAGCTCAAATGAATAAATGTAAACTTGTAAGTTTCGTACCTGAAACTCATCTTATTTTAAACTACTTTTGTAAACAAATGCTAGTGTGGTTTGTTATTAAAGCATTAGTATGTTAATCAATATATACAGGAAGTATGAAAGGTAACTGTTACTACGTCGAACCTATAAAAATTAGCAACTAATCTTTTAATCTCAGAGTTAGTAAACTTCAGTAGTCCTGAAAATAACTGTTTTGCTATGTTTTAACCAAAACTAATTGGTCTTAATGTCGTATAATATTAGCTTTTGACGTTTAGTGATTTGGTGAAGTGTTGGTGGTGCATGTGCGGTCTTGTAAAATTGGATGGATATTCATCATTTCTTGGAATGAGTCTATGTTGGGGGTGTGTGTTTTCGAGTGTAGTTGGTTCATATTTTTTGGACATCTAAAGTTCCATTAAAGAGTAATTGTTTTGTTAAAGATATTTTAAAGATTGTAGTTTAAAAATTTGGTTTATATTTTTGGCATCTTATTAAATTCAAATTTTTTGGGAAATATTTATGAATTGACTGACTTTTTGGGTGGAGATCCAATTCTATATCAACATCTATTTTGATTTTTTGGTCATCCTGAAGTATATATCTAATCTTATAATTCGCATCTGGAAATTATCCTATATAAATGTTTATATTCTTTGTAGGAAGAATTTGTCTCTCTGTCTCTAGATATATAACTTTGTTTTTGTAAATGCGGAATCTCAACGATCACAAAAGATTTAGAACTGAACTTTTAAACTTGAGTTTTTAGTTACTGCCGAAAAACCAGAAAAGCCTTTGTAAAAACTTATTTCTTCAGTATTTCTTTCTCATTTATTACTTGGTGAAACATTTTGAATTGTTACTGATGAAGGTTTAAATTAAATTATATTAAAAAAAATGTGAAACAAACCAAGTGTAATTTAATTTAAATCTTCATTAATAATTATTTCCCCAGACTTTACTTATTTTATTTTAATGCTTGAGAGACAATTGCGTTCTTAAATGTTTAAAAAATGTTTAAATCATTTTGTAGTTTTATGTTTCTTCGGCCTACTATATTTAAATCCTTAGGTGATATTTATTAATGAGATTTTTGGTTTCTAGTTCTAAATTTTTTAGAATTTTTTGGATTTAGTAATTTACGAGTTTTTATTTTTTCTGTATGACGAATGTGTCTCTATGTATGTACATGTCCTTGAGCGTGGTATTTTAATAACCACTAAAGATTTTGAACTGAACTATTAATCTTAAGCTTCAGTTCATTTCTGGAAGAGTCAAAAACCTATAGTAAAAGTGATTTTTGTTGATTTACTTTTTTAGTTTTTTAGGTTTCTACATTTTTGCTTTGCTTAAGAAATTTTGAGAAATGTGCTGTTTGAAAAAATTGGTTTATATTCTTATTAGTTTTTAGAATATCTTGTTAATTTATGTCCTACTAAGGGAGAAGTGCACGAGTTCGTCACCCCGAAAGAGCGAGGACGAAGCGACCGTCTCAAACGCCCAACACTGCAGAGCAGATGAGGCACGCTAAATCTCCCCCATTTGACCTTTCGGGTTTCTCAGGTTTACCCCTGAACGATTTCACGTACTATTGAACACTCTTCAAAATTATTTTCAACTTTCCCTCACGGTACTTGTTCGTTATTGGTCTTGTGGTTATATTTAACCTCAGATGGAGTTTACCACTCAGTTAGAGCTGCACTCTCAAGCAACCCACCTCTGAGTGTTGATCGCTACAGACCTGGTACCCTCTATGGGTAGCCGTTTCTCTATTCAAGGACTTGGACGCATCGTTCGACCTCAGGATGACTCTGAACTGAAGTTTGTATCTTCCTCTCTGTTTGTATCTGCAAGCGTAGTATCTCGACAATTACTGTAGATTTTGAACTAAATTTTTATTCACTATCGGAAGAGATAAAACCTTTTAATTTTTTAGTTTGTAAAATGTCTTTTTACGCTTCAGAAACATTCATATTTTAAACTTGTAAGAATCTCTTAAGGAGTTCTTTTCATTTATTTAAGATATTTAAAGAAATGTATTGTTAGAAACTAGTTTCTTTAGTTTTGACATATTATTAATTTCGGTACCTAGATCTCATCTTTTTAGAATTTTTCGCATCTGATAAGTACTCATTGTGAAATAATGAATTGTGTCTCCAAAGTTAGGCCTTTGTTCATTGCTGGAAAAGTCAAAACATTTTAACAAAAAATATTGAACTGTGCCTTTAAACTTAGGCCTTTATTAATTGCTGGAAGAGTCAAAACATTTTACCAAAGTGTATTATTTCTTTAATTTTAAGATTTTAGAAAAATTGACATTTTTGATTGCTAAGGTTCTCTTAGCGAGTCCTTTTATTATATTTAGGATATTTTAAGAAATGTATAGAATTCCGGAAACATTCACTTCGTGGTACATTTTTGACTTTTTAAATAATGAATACATTTACTGGTACAGAAAAGTTAAGTGTGCTTTATTTAAAAAATTGGTTTATATTTGTACATTCTTGCCATCCTATTGATTTTAGTTTATAGATCCTCTCTTTTTCTTTTGAATTGGTCTCATCTAGTGACTACTTTAAGAATTTTGATCTTTTCTCTATAAAGTATGTGTTTCTTCCTGTGTATGTGAGTCTGTTTGTAAGCTAGGTATCTCAACGGCCGCAAAAGATTTAACTCCGAAACTTCAAATTTAAACCTTCATCCATCAAAAGATCAAAAGAGCTGAAAACCAGTGGTAAAACTTTCTTCTCTAGATGTTTTTTTTTTCTATTAAGTTTCAGATTTATATTTTTAGATTTTTGTTTAAGCTGTTTTTAAGATTATATAGTTATCTATAACTTTCTTAGCTTTAAGGTTTTAAAGAAAATGATATTTTTAGACGTCAAAGTCTCTCTTAAGAAAGTTTTTTTTTATATTTTTCTATACTACTAAATTCAAGCCCAAATTTTTAGAATTCGTCGCATCTGATCTTTGTGAATTTCTATTGCCTGTACTAGGCATGCGTCTTTATGAGTGTGTCCATCAGAGCAGTATTTCAATGATCGCTAAAAGTTTTGAACTGAATCTTTAAACTTAAGATTTTATTCATTTCTGATATAGCCAAAAAGAATTTGGAACAACTTTCTTCCCTATATGTTCTTTTCTTTCTATAAAGTTTCACAGATAGTTATGTTTTTAGATTTTTTTGTTCAAGATATTTTGAAGATTTGTTATTTAAAAAAATCGTTTCTTATTTCTGTATTTTTGTTATGTTAGATTAGCCTCATTAATAATTGACTTTTGGTTTTTAGATCTAATATTTGTAGGGTTTGCCCCAATCGGTAATTACCCTTTATGAATTTTTATTTTCTTTGTACGAACTATGTGTCTCTGTGTCTAGTCTCGGTATCTTAAGGAGCGCGGAAGATATTCAATCAAATTTTAAACGTAAACTTTTATTTATTGTTAGGATGCTGAAATCATTTGGTAAAGTCTTGCATATTAAAACAATAAGAAACAAAATTTAAAAAATAAAATTTATAGATAATAAGAAACTAAGGAATCATTTTGGAAGTTTCTAAGAAAAAGGTATTATTATTCTTTGTATGGAAGTACGTATCTATCTTTCTCTCTCTCTCTCTTTTCTTTTTTCTTATTGTCGGAGAAGAAAAATATATTAAAAAATATATAAATATTGCATATCAAAACAACATATTTATTCAAAACTTTTTTGTTTTTCTTTCTATTTTCCTTTTACAAAAAAAAATATACAAAATTTTCTAATTTAAAATTTGTAGATAATAAGAAATTGAACAACTTTAAATTTGCATAAAATAAAGCTTTTGAGACAAAAAGTTTTGCTTTGTATGCAAGTACGTATTTCTGTATCTATCTGCGTTTATGTATTTGCGTCCTTGTGCACAGTTTTAACAATTAATATAGATTTTGAACTAAAACTTTAAACTTAAGCATTTAATAATTATCAGTAGAGCCTTTGGTAAAACAATTTTACCCAAATGATTTTTTAGTTCTAACATTTCAGAAATATTTATATATTTAGACATCTACGGTTCTCTTGAGAATTTTTTGGTTTATATTTTAGTATATCAAAGAATTTTGAACGTATATTATTATTATTCTATTTTTATTTTCTTTGTGCGAACTATGTGCCTATGTGTTTGGGCTCGGTATCTTAAGGACCGCGAAAGATATTCAATCAAATTTTAAACGTAAACTTTTATTTATTGTCAGAGAACTGAAATCATTTCGTGATCACGGTTTTCTTGAGAATTTTTTGTTTTGATGAAACATTTCCCCAGATTTGTTCCTTTCTTTAATTTTAAGATTACAAAGATATTTAGATATGTGTTTCTAAGTCCTTAAGCGCACTATCTGAAAGGAGGCTAAAGATATTTAATCATTTTTTAAACAGAAACTTTTATACGAGTAGTTAAATTCTCACTTAACCCGTGGTGCAATATTTTTATGTTAATTAGAAGGTTAAATACTTACCTTCAAATTAACATAATTTTTTATTCATTGTCAGAGAGCTGCAATCAATTGGTAAAACATTGGATATCAAAATTAAACATTTACTTATGACCATTTATATATTTTTTACATTTTTTTAAAAAAAAAACATACATAATAAGACACTTAAAAAACTTTTATTTGAACACAATGTTTAGAAGTTTTTGTTTCTGTACGGAAGTACGCCTCTCTCTCTCCATCTCTGTGTGTGTGAGAACAGCATCTTAACGATCGCCAAAGATTTTGAACAATCATTTTAAACCTAAGCTGGCCGAATAGCCTTTTCTAAGATGCTTCTTTTTTAGTTTTAAGGATTTAGAAACATTTATGCTTTTAGACATCTAAGGTTCTCTTAAGAACTTTTTTGTTTTGATAGAGATATTTTGAGCATTGTGTAGTTAAAATTTTTGCTATTTTTTTAAATTCAAATCCTTAATACATGTTTTTTGTAGAAACTGTGTAAAAGGACTGCCATTTTTTTCAATATAAATTTTAAACTTAATCATTCGTTGGGAATTCACACGAGAATGGTGTATGTAAACAGAAATTGGAGGGAAATAAGAGAGGAAATAGAAAAGAAGTCGGAGGAAAGAGGAAGGAGGAATAAGGAAGATGTGTGGTGGGAGGAGATTTCAATGCGAGGCTAAGAGAAAAAAAGGGATAAAGGAAGAGTGAAAGGAAATTAAGAGGAAGTCCCAGGATAAATATATAAAAGTTGAGGATAGGTTGTGCGGAGGGGGGATTGGGATGGGAGGATAACGTATGTAGGTCTCCCATCAGTGATTGATTACATAGTGATAAAAGGGTGTGATAGAGGAGAAGCAAAGATAATGGACGTGGAGGAGACGATTGGCTCAAACTATTGACTACTGAAGGTAGAAGTAAGGATTGGGAAGAGGGGAGAGGAAGGAAAAGAGCAGGAAGAGGAGAGGCTGGAGAGCGGAGAAAGAGCGTTGAGAATAATCTCAGAGAAACTGAAGGAAGTTAAATGGGGAAAAGTGGGGTCATAGTAAGTTATGGTAAGAGGAGGAAGGCGGAGGGTTTGATGAAGAACGCAGAAAGGCAAAGGCGGAGTTGAAGAGGACAATAAAATAGTGCAAAGGCGAAGCAGGGAGAGGAGAAGGTTATAAAAAGTGAAAAGAAGGTACGATAGGGTATGCGAGGAGAAAAAAAAAGAGGGAGGTGAATAAAAAGAAAGAAAAGAATAGACGGAGGAGCTAAGAGCATGTAAAGGAGAGACAGAAATTTGCAAGATATTAATAAACGGGAGAACAAATAGGTAGGTGGATGTCGACCCAAAGAAATGGACAAAGAAGTGTAGGGAAGAGAGCGGCAATCCAGAAAGGGTAGGGAGGAGGGGAGAAATTACAGAGGTGGTAGAATTCTCAAAGGAGAGCGCCGGGGCCTGACGGATTAAAGGTGGAGATGTGGAAAGAAATAGGGAGTGAGGGGAAGAAAAGGTTTGCAGAAATTTTAAATAGTATATTGAGAGGAGAGGGGGAGATAGCTGAAAACTACAGAGGAGCGACAATAATGAACATAGGGTATAAGATAGCGATGATGATGGTAAATAACAGGCTGGAGGAGGATGTGGAAGAGGGAAATCTGGTGCCAGAGGTACAGGGAGGCTTTAGAAAGGGGAAAGGAACGAGATAGCAGATTTTACTCTGGCTAAGATTATAGATTATATGATGGGTGAAAGAGGGAGCATGTGTGCGGTGTACCAAGGAAGAAATTGATAGAGTATAGAAGGAAAGGAGTGAGCGGGGGAATGGTGGAGTTTATAAGGAAGATGTACGTGGGCGTGCAAAAGTGGGGGTAAGTTATCAGAGAGGTTCAGGACATATATAAGGGCCCATTACTATTCAATATATATAGTGGAGAACTGAATGAAGTGTTATGAAAAAAGTAGGTAGAAGGGGTAGTGATTGAGTGGAGTAAGGTTTCGATGCTGGCGCATGCAGATGACATGGTGTTAAAGACGAGGTAATGGAAGAGAATTAAAGAGATGTTAGAGAAAGTAGAGAAATACATGGAGAGGAGTTAAGGGTGAATGTTGAGAAAACGAATGATGAGATTTAGAAACAGTGAGGGGGAGGGAAGGATAAAAGAGCTTTAATGGAAGGGAAAGGTGATAGAGAGGAGAAAAGCGTTTTTTTTAAGTACTCTAAGTCTAAGTAATAAAATGCTAAGCAAAACCAATGAACAATAAAGTTTCTATTGCTGTACTTAATTTAATTTACAAAACTAATATCATTTATTTCATATTTAAAAGCGTTTGTAAGGTTACCTTTAAAAATAAAATCTGAAGCCCATCTGAAAAATTAAGGTTACTTTTAACTTATAGACTTCTTATCTCATTAGCTCTCAAAATTAAAAGATCTAGTTGATATGGTAATTAAATCATTAACAAACTACGAAGAATTTTCTGAAAGTAGTACCGGTTTGCACCGTAAGAAGCGGTTGCGAATGGAGTAGCTGGTGGTTGTGTGCTAACTTGTATTTGTATTTCAACTGTCTGTGTGTAAAGTTACGTTTCACTGGCATTGACTGTTCTGTTTATATAGGTGTTTATAACAGTTGAGAAAATAAAGAATACCGCAAGTTATAAAGTTAAATAAAATAATATATAGGTTTTATAATTAAAATCACTTGGTTTGTTTAAAAAATATTTTTTATTTTCGACTAGTTTCGGCTTATTGCCATTATCAAGAATGATGTACAAAAGAATTCGAAAATAAAAAATATTTGTGAAACAAACCAAGTGATTTTAATTATAAAACCTATATATTAACATAATGTTTGACCAAGTGATTAATGAGAAACAAGTATATGATATAAATAAAATAACTAGTGTTTGCTCCATACATGCATAATTTCTTGAACGAGCTACAAACAAATCACGATATCTTCATCAACTCAGTAGACTATTACAGGTTTAACAGGGCGTCATTGATAAATGTTGACTACTTCTTTACAAATAGCAATTGTGATTACGCTATGTAACCATGCACGATGTCGACTTATTTGCATTAAATAAGAACCTTAGCTTTACTTCAAAGCTCCAAACTGGCATTTTAGATATCATTGAAGTAAATTTATTGAAGGGAACATTTTAATTTAGTCAATGGAGTATAGAATAAGTATAGGAGTTGGGAATTAGAGGATGACGAATTTTACGGAAGACTGAGTGAAGCCAAAGTAAATATAACTTGAACTGGGAATATCTCTACAAGCACAAGTGATAGTTTTAAACATATCCATGACGAACAACATAAAAAAACGTGATACTATAAAGTGCTATAACCAGCTAGAATCAATACGTCGAAGATATGGTATTACAGACTACAAAATAAACCACATGCATATCATTAACATCGATGCCAAAAGTCACTGTCCCCAACATTCAAATATTTTGTTATCATAAAAACAAATTGTGTTGTGATTACTCCGAAAGTCAATGGAATAAGCATTGGAGTTGGGGATTAGAGGATGACGAGTTTACGTGATGTCAACTAAAATATAACTCTACATGTGAATATTTCGACAGTCACAAGTGATAAATAAATTCATGATAAACAGCACAAAAAAATTGATACCATAAAGTGATGTAATCAGCTAGAATCTACACGTAGAAGAGATCGTGTCACAGGCTTCAAAATAAACAGCACACACATGCTTATCTTCAATGGCACAACAGTTACTTTCCTCAACATTCAGCTCTTTTGTGATCATAAAACCACACCGTATTGTGACTACTCTAATAAGAAAACCAAAAAATAATTCTTTAGATTGTTTATTTTAATATTCACTTTAATCATTATCGTTAATTAAAGGATGTATATGTAGAAAATATTATAGATGAGTCGTCTGTTCGGCTCTGAGGTCGTAATTTCAACTTAGGTAGAAATAATACAGACGATGACGAACGTTACGAACAAACTGGTGAGTTCAATTAACGAATTCGTGATCAGCAAAGATCAGAAAATCAGAAAGATCAGCAAATATAAAAAAAAGATTTGTAGGTCATTTAAGATAATTCATTGTAATTACTTGTTTAATTTAACAAAACATGAAATAGACGGTATTAAGTTTAACCGTTAATTTCTTGCAACACTAAGATTTAATCTAATTGCATACAAGCACACATACATCAAACAATTATCTTGATCCGTTTCCGTTTCTTTGTCTACTGGATAGAATATTCCTTCTCGATTTTCAGTGAGGAATTTTCGCGATAGCTATCGCACAGCAGAATTTATACGTTCTTCGGGTTTTGATCTCGCGCCCCTCTGGCTTGCCGCCAGGCCCAGAAAGGGGAGATCTTGGAACCGACCCGTCATCGATCCAGATGATTATTTCTGATATTGTCGTTCCGTGCATTCTCGCTAGAAAGTATGTACAAGGCGGGGACATAAAAGAGCACAATCGCACTCCGAATGCTAAATATAATGCGGGATCAAAGCGGGAAACGTTAATGCTCGCTAAAAGTTTCCGCTCGATGCCTGTATGAAAGTTTTTCGAAATGTGCTACTAATTTATTTAAATGTATTGACACATCGACGCAACAAAGAATCATTGTGAAGAGGTAATATATGCGATCAAATGCAAGATGGAATTTTCTTTGTTGACGCTCTTGAAATATTGCCAATGGAGCTTTTTCTAGTTTCTGCTAGACTGCGCGGATAATGTAAAGGGCATTTAGGGCATATCGCGTAAAAGCTGATATCAATATTTTTGCATCACCCATTCTATAATAGAGCATGTATATGAATATATTGTCTGTACAATTTATTTTATATAATACTTAAACAAGATTAAAACTAGTTTATTTTTATAAAAATGGAAAGCTTAAATTTACATTACGCACAAATTGAAAACCCGAATAATAATCTTAATGTCAAGCCTTTCCTACTCTCAAAATAGGAAGAATTAAGTAATCCGGAATAATTAGGATGGTGCGGGGATTGTTGCCATGCCTTGAGAGGGGCATAATTGAAAAAGTTCCATGTTCTGGGCAAAAGAAAACTTTCCCAAATATTAAATAATATAATACAAAGGGGGTATAAAAAAGTTTTTCATTGGAGGCAGCGCGCGCGTGGACTTTTAAAATTGAGTGCTCCGGATGTCTGGGCGGTTTTAATTTCGGGGATTTTCCTGCCCATGAAAATTAATTAAATTTCTTCAGTTGATATTTTAATTGCTAACTTAAACATTTAGCAAATTTATAAGTTTTCGCGTAAGCAGTTTAACAGATTCCGTTAGGTTTGAATAAATCGATAATGGTTGAGCTATTCTTCATTTTGATGTATGTGTAAAATATTTCATAATGGAAATTTAAAGCATTTGCTAAATAGTATATCTTACATATTCTTGGCACGGCCAACGTTAAGTACACGTAGGTGCGGTAAGGTAGCCAAGAAAATGTCAGTTATGACATTTACTTTATGATTTAATGCTAGCTGGCGCATTTCATTTTCTGTGCAATTTTAAACTAGATTAAATTCGAAACAAATATGAATTTTTATATAAAAACATTAATTTTTTTTGTATCCCTATTATTTTTTATTAATAGTCTTTAATCTTTTCAATCATCTTTAATTATTACAATATTACAAATATCGTTTTTATTATTAAACTAGTTAAAAAATTAATTTAAAAAAAACAGCTATATCTTAAAATATAATACATAACAAAATAAAATTTGTTAGAAAACACTCGTGTGAAAAATATGTTCCCGGCCATTTATAAACATGATGGTAAATAATGTTAAGTATACAATTTCTTTAAAAAAAACACTATTTTCTATGCGTAAACTGAAATTTCGTATTTTCCTCGTAACTGCTATCTATCAACCTGTCAATTTCGGGGAGGCGTTCAATTATTCATTGTTTTCCTTTGAGCGATTTTTCGTCGATTAATTTAAAAATACAGCAGCGCCGCATGGAAAACTAAAATAAAATATAAAGAAAGACGAACACGATACACACGCCGAGGACACCAATGACGAACTAATTATGGAGGGCGTTTAATCATTCTCCCCTGAAAGGGAAAATGCGTCGCACGCCACTGTCGTAATTAATGACACCCTCAAACCGAAAAATGCAGAGGCGGGCGCGCTCATACACACAGGAAAATTCCAAGCTTAATCACAATTACCTCATGTTTTATAAGCGGGGCCTTTCAGGAAAAATTAATTGCCCCCGGTGGAAATTAATTACGGCAATTTTTACTTTCTGCGGCGTGGATCAAAAGTTCGGGTGTATCAATTACAGTTTTCTTGTTTAAAATTTTTTACGGCAATAATTTAATTTATTGTATTACATTAAGTTTAATATTTCTTACAATTTTAGTTATATATGAATTCAATTTTGTTTAGTATTCGAGGTAAGTGTTTTAGCTTGTCTGCTTGGTGTGGACAAATAACTAAAGCTTTACGAGGAATGGAGTAAGAAAGGCTAGTGATTTTATTTATTGATTTATTGTTTGCTTTGTTTCTCTTCTTAAATTAATCTAAAATATTGTGGGATCCTTACCTTCAATGGAGATTCTTCAATTTGTTCATAACGGCTTCTTTGCATTTAGATTTTATAGAACGTCTGCTTTAGTTTTGTTAAATCGATGAGATTCAATAATTATGCTGAGTATGTAATAGCGATAGCTTGAAGTTGTTGGCTTATGACATTATATTTAAGTCTCCGAAACCAAGCGTTTTACGTGGCGTTAAATATTTTCTACCTTAGCTATCGAGAAGTACCTGCATTAATTTTATGTGAGTTCTTCTGAAAAACTTAGTTGGATCAGAATAATTTCAATTGTATTTATTTGTGGAGTTTAGTGTTCAACATTCAGACACTTTTCCGGCGACATGGAGGATTTTCTTTGGAGGCCGCCCTGGAGAGATGATTCAACAACCTCCACCTACAAGAACTACATACGCCAAAGGGATTTCACCATTCTATCTGAGTTAGTTCACATGGCCTAGAAATTTGAAAACGTGGAATACGACATGCTAGCATACACGCAGGCCGCAGATAAAATAAACACACAGTTACGTCCTGAAGAGCCTGTTCTATTCGTACGCCAACCCACCCATGCATCAGCTGCTCCCGCAGTTCCAGCTGATCAATAATTATCTACATCACTTGCACGAGATGACGTATGTTGGACGCGTGGAGAAACCGGACACATGAGTCACCAATGCAGAAATCTGCCTGAAGTATTTTGCTCTATTTGCAGTAAGCCGAACGTCTTGTCGCGAAATTTTTGCCGCAAGGGTGAAACAGATATCTGTCTCGTAGAGGGAAGCGAGTACACGGCAGGGACTCTACGGGGCGGTCCCAACCGGGTAGAATAATTATTCCTACGCGCCTTGACTCAACTAAATGGATAACCGACCTTTAGATCAAAGAAGACAAATACGATGCCCTTATCGACACCGGATCCGCTCGTTCGATCGTAAGTGGCAACATAATCGGTAGATGTCATAGTAGGATACAAATACCAATTACAATGAACCTAGCGATGGCCCTTTAACAATAATAAAACACAAAATTCGTCTAACTACAGATATCCAAAAATCCAGCAATCCAACCGTAATGGTCCACATTAACCAGGAAATTGACCGAGTGTTGGAAAAAGGGGTAATAGAAGCTTCAAATAGTTCGTGGAGTTCGCCTATGGTCCTGCTGAAGTAAACGAATGGGCATAATCGATTGCCACAAAGTCACAGTTAAAGACGCGTATCCGCTCCCTTATATTAGTACTATTCTGGATAAGCTACGCAAGGCAAAATATATATCATCACTCGATTTGAAGGATGGTTACTGTCAGGTTCCCCTGGATGAGAAGAGTAAACCAACTACGACGTTTACCTTTCCTGGCCGTGATTTAATACAATTATTCAGTTCTTCCTTTCGGACTTCATTCCGGCCCCGCTACATTTCAGAGGATGTTGGACGAGATTTTAGTGCCCGAAATGGAGCCAAAGGCCTTCGCTTAGCCTGATGATATAAATATTCTAGGTTCTACCTTCGAAGAACACATGAAGTTTTTGAAGGAGGTTGTATAGATAAAACCGTCGTCAAACTGAATCTTTTAAAGTCGAGTCAAAGGAAGAGATAAGTGCCGATCCGGAAAAGATCAGTGCAATACTTGCCCTGCCATCATCGATCAATGTCAAAAGTTTACGCCGCGTTCTTGGGATAGAGTAGAGGTACCAAGAATCTATGCCATCATTTTCCGAAGTAGTGCCACCACTAAACAATGTTAGTTATAAGGGCCGTATTTTTACGTGGAATTCATCCGCCAAGAAGTCATTTGCAAACTCACCGAAGCTCCTGTTCTGACATGCCCAAATTTTAATAAGTATTTTTATTTACAAACACATGCTTCCAACACAGGAATTGGTGCAGACCTCTACCAGCGGAAATGTAGTTCAAAGCACGTCATTTACTTTGCAAGCTTGTCACTAAATGATGCAGAGCGGAACTTCACAATCACAGAAACATAGTGTTTGACCATTATTTGAGGAATTAGTAAACTGCGTCCATACCTCGAAGGATATAAATTTACCGTCATTACGAATCACCTAATCCTGGAATGGCTCCAGAATTACAAGAATCTAGCCGGCCGAATCGATAGATGGATACTGGAACTTCAGCATTGGAGATTGAGTAACAAAAGAGGACATCAACTTATCCCGTGATCCCGGCGTGGAACCTGAAGTTTTTCTTATGCAACACCAGAATTGGCAGAATTTCAAGGAATTCCCAGACAAATATCCAGAAATCTGCATCCGAGATGAACGCCTGTATCATCACATTCTGAATACACCGACCCGGAAATGATAATTCTTGGAAATTATGTGTCCCTACTCATTTGACAACAAACTGTGCCAGGATATGCATGACGCACCCATTTTCGGATACCAAGAAATAGTCAAGACGATAAATAGAATAGCCCGTGCATATTAGTGGCCAAATATGTTTCCGAAAATCAATAAATAGGTACGGAACTGCATCACTTGTATTAATTACAAACCCAGAAGCCTTCAGGGTTGATGAAGCCGATCACCATCAAATTACAATGGCACACAATTAGCGCAGATTTGATAGGCAGGTTTCCTTGTTCCAAGAAGAAACACGTATACCTGCTGATGATACAATGACCAGTACTCATAAATTTGGATCAGTCTTTGAAGCATCTGTGAATAACAAGACACAAAGTTTAAATTCGAAATATATCAAGGCAACTGTGAAAAATTCGATTTGCCCCATTTTAAATGAAAATCTTACATTGTTTTAAACAGAATTCAATTCACGCAGAAATTAATATGTTAAAAACAAAAACAAACGGAATTGAGCATGAAAATACTAACTTGCGTTCGACATTTCAGCAGTTAAACAATTCTTCTACGAACTCGGCGCTGAGTGATACTATTTTGGAGGAAATTTATGATCGCCATAGTAGAAAAAATA
The DNA here is from genome assembly GCA_963969525.1 of Ontholestes murinus. NCBI lineage: Eukaryota > Metazoa > Arthropoda > Insecta > Coleoptera > Staphylinidae > Ontholestes > Ontholestes murinus. The sequence continues at coordinate 24,054,925 of OZ018387.1, read as the reverse complement.
ATATCATTATTTTAAATTTGCCTGAATTTACTAAGGATTCCAAACAGAAAAGAATTGATAATGACTACACCGCAGTCAATAATCATATTGCTAGTATTGGGCTTAACATTAAGCCACAAAGCTTGGCTAAGATTGGAAAAATATCTTCTAGGCCTAGACCTACTAAATTTATTCTCTGTAATAGAGAAGATGCTCGTAATATTTTGAAGGACAACAAAACTAGTATTCCACAAAAAAATTTTCTTTAGTCGGATTTAACTAAAAACCAGCAAGCTTAAATAAAATCATTAACACTTCTCATATTATATTAAAATCATTAAAGTTTAAATTAAATTGTCGCAATGATAAAAATATTGCATTTAAATATATTAATGGAGTACCCAAACTTATTACCAAGAGCGAACGACCTAGAAGCAGAACAAATCCTAACTAAAGTAAATAATTTGAATATTTACTTCCAAAATTTTGGAGGTTTGAAATCAAAAATTAAACAATTTTCTACTAATGTAAGATTGTCTAATTATGACATTATCATTATTGCTGAAACTTGGCTTTCGGATAGAATAAATAGCTCTGAATCAGTATAATTGATTGATGAGGCTGATAAATGTTGAAAGTTCATCTTCATATATATTTGAAAGTTTTATTTATATAAAAGCTCTGAATTTGGTTTATCAAACTACGACATTTTTAGGCAAGATCAATATCTAATAGTAAAAGAAAAGTGGTGATGGTTTACTTTTTGGGGTCCATAAGCGTTTTGGTGCTAATTTAATTTTAACACCACAGACCGAAGTTGAACAGTTATTTGTTAAATCTTCCTTTGTTGGGAGTATTTTTGTAATTGGGGCGGTTTATATTCCTCCTTCTTGTGAAATTTCACACTGTAAAACCTTGGAATATCTATCAGATTTTTATAAATCAGAATGTACCATAATATGTGGTGACTATAGTTTGCTAAGCTATACATGAAATATTGACAATATGAGAGTAAGAGTATTATCCACTTTAAGTAGTAAAGTCCAGCTTCTGGCGGATTCTCTTGGATTTCTAGATCTTTCACAAGTTAATAGGTTTCCAATTGTAAGGATATTCCAGTAAATATGATCTATAAAGATAATCAAAGTAATTGTTTGCAGGAAACAGTAAATTATTTTGCAGATTACTTTGCAAGTGTGTACTTAGATGAGTCTAGCACGTCGGCTCACTCGTACAATTTTACACCGGTAAATTTTTTTACTCTTCTTTTGTCTTTAGATGTTGAAACAGTTCAGTTTTTAATTTAATTAACGCTTTGAAACCTGATACTCGTAATGGTCCAGATAATATTCCAAATATATTTTTTACTAATTGTGTTTGTACATTAGCCTATCTAATTACGACTTTTTTTTGAGCGATCAATAAAAGAATGTATAGTTCCTGAGATATGGAAACACAGTTACATTTCTCCAATTTATAAGTCAGGAGAACAAGATAATGTTATAAATTAGAGGGGCGTTGCATTGCAATCTGCAATTCCTAAATTATCTTTATCTTTTATCTCAACAATTGAAATTTAAAAGTGTACTACAACATGGATTTTGTAATGGTCTATCCATTGTATCGAAACTGTTAATTTTTGTTAAACGCCTTGGAGAGAAACTGTAGAGTAAATGCCATTTATACTGATTTTTTCAAGTCATTTAACAGAGCCTCACATTTTATTTTACTAGAGTAAAATGCTTGGGGTTAAATGATCCATTAATGGATATCTAGCTTTCTGTGGACCGTATTCAGTACGTTAAAATTAATAATATTATTTCAGTAGCTATACACGTTACATCAGGTGTTCCGCAAGGAATACATTTGGGACCTATCTTATTTAATATATTCATTAATGATATAGTTAACGTAATACAGCATTCTGAAGTATTGTTATATACGGACGACTTAAAGCTATTTCTGAAAATTAGTACAACTACGGATGAATTACTTCTGCAGGATAATAAATAATTTATTTATATGGTGTACTAACAATGAGCTATCTTTAAATATTAGTAAACGTAAATGTATAAATATTTATTTAAGTATTATTTAAATGGAATTATTTTAGATAAAGTTTTTGAAATCAAGAATCTCGGCTTTATTTTTGATAGCAAATTATGTTTCAATCACATATTAAAATTATACAAATAAGAGTCTAAAGATGTTTAGGTTTTATCTCTAGATTTGGAATTGAATTAGTGTTGATATTTGAGTACTTTATATGTTTCTCTTGTTCGTCTTTTAGTGGAATATGCAGCAATCATATGGAGTCCGTATTCTAAATACTTAAGTAAGCATTTAAATAAAATTCAAAACAAATTTTTACGACTTATAGCCCTCAGACTTTACATTCCAGTTTTATCGTACTTACAGTGATTTTGCGGTATGCCTGCATATTCCATTATTAGAAAAGAGAAGAATTAAAGCTGGCTTAATATTAAACTTCTTAATAACTACGTAGTTTGTCCCAAGTTATTAAGTTGTATTGACTTTTCACATCCGATAAGAGAAGCTATATCGCGTCATGTAAAACTTTTAAAGATCCCTTTTCATATCACTAACTATGAACAACTGTCTAGAATGATGAGGATATCAAGTTATTAAGTAATTGTAATTTTGATTTATTTGGCAAAAGTTTGGAATAATTTAAGAAATCGATAAAAAGATTGGATTTAACTGAATTTAATATTTAAATCCCATACTGTAATTTAGTGTAATTAATTTATACTTGTATACTTGTATTTTGTTTTTTCCGCAACATTTCTAAAGATTGAATCTCCGGAAACTATAATAACTGACAATTCCCGCTAGTTTGTTGGTAAAAATTGTTAAATTTATTAAAGGAATTTAGGGCAACCAAAATAGAAACTTTACCCTATACACAATGATACCATATATTGTGAAGATGAGCACTTGTGGTGGGACCAACATCTCAGGGAATTATGTTTTGCCATTAATACCGCAGTTTCAAAAACAACCAAATTTTCGCCGACATTCCTCAATTTTGGTAAAGAGTTTAAAGTTCCGCAAACAACTCCAGAACTTCAGCCCATCAAAGGTAATTTCTCCTGGTCGACTATCCTATTACCAACGTCTAGACAAACTATTCGATATACAAGAAATGGTGAATTTCTTCTCACCATTTCTTCTATGTCGAATACCTCGCTTCCGCCCACCAAGGTCACTACTACAATTTAAGTAGAAGAGTCTGGAGGCCGAAGAAAGGAGATACAGTTACACTGGTTATTCTCTGCCATGGACCATTTCGCTGCCAAGCTATCACCCAAGTATTCCGGTTCATACAAATTTTCGACGTTATTTCACCCGTGAGATATAATCTAAAAAGAAATGATGGAAAAATGGTTAAGAATATCCACATCAAGGACCGCAAGCCTGCCGGAACAGTTTGACTGTTCTAATTTACACCCTTCTTTCTCATTGCTCTCTATTATTTTCTTTTTGTTAATACTAATTTTGATATATATTCTTCCAGTGGGTGAAAATGGACGCGACCATCATATTACGTCCCAACGCCGCCGATGGGTATGACGATGACATTCCTGTCCAAATCTATTAAACAGGACTTCCGGTAACATCAGGACGCACGTCGGATGTGGATGTCAGACTAATGATCCATCAGATGATGTTATTCGGAACACCTTGCACTCCACGAAATCAAATTTGCTCATATATCGACGATATATCACCCAGGAGCCTGAAAACTCTGACCATAGCGGACCCTGTAGAACTAGCCAAGGTATCGGAACTCCTTTAGGGGAGGATATACAGCCCTTACAACCACTTCCAGACTACCTATTGCAAACGTGGTCACCATGTCTTAAGAGGATAATGCCACCTTTACCACCTTCCACAACGGCCCCCAATTGTAATGCTAAGAAGAGTTAGAAGGACCCTCGTTAACGGGTTTGGTTGGAGGACGGAACCGTTATCCATCTCTTCGGGCTATCATGTAAAAAGGTCCTGTTCCTGCCGAACAATAACTTCTGCCTTTACAAACTTGAGGCTGATATTTTTGAATAAATAAGGAGGGTGCAACAGTACGCACCGCCGGGCAGTTTGATATCCATTTTTCTTTCTTCTCTATCCGCTCTGTCTTTTTATCTTTCCTCTCCGTTCTTAATTTTCCTTTCTACAATATGTGCTTTGTCGCACCTGGATATAAATACAAGTCGCGGACCCAGGACAGGTCCATAAATTCTTAGTTAAAAAATCGCTTAAGATCCGATCAAAAAAAAAACTTAGGTACAGGGTCCAGGACTGGTCACAACAGCGATCGCGGAGGAGAGGTTTTAGTTGGTAGGAGTCCGACACCACCCTACTATAAGGGTATCCATGCAGGATTTTCTTTCCTCTTATTAAAAAAAAGACAGACCGCTCTTATAGTTAAGGCAGAGTATTAAGCAACATATCAAGGATAAATAAAATATTAAACGATTCTGTCGACACGTTTTTTATGCCTTTATTTATATATTTAGAGTCCAATATCCAAAGGGTGTCCCAAAAAGAGCGCCGGATTTAAATTTGCCGTCATTTTGTTAATACGAGTTGTACGGTGATTTTTTTCAACAGTTGTCTGGTACAGACCACGCGATTTACGAATACGAAGAATTATTCAAACGAACAACGTTTAATTATTGTAAAAACACATTACAAAAATGGTGAAAGTTTTGCCAATTACGTCAAGTTTTCGGTCGCGATAATGTGCTAAATAAATCAACAGTGAGGCGTTTAGTTGAAAAATTTGAGACCAAATTTACGCTGATGGATTAAAAGACCATTGATCTTCATCGTTCTTGGCGGTGACTCATAAATATAGCCACAGCAAGGGAATCTGTGGCCACGAATCCAGGAACTTTTATTCGGCATTGTGGTCAAGGATTAAACATTTCCATCAATCATTTTTTCAGATGAGGCACATTTTCAACTCGACGGATGCGTAATAAAGCAAAACTGGTTTTGGGGTGCTAAAAATCCTCGTGCGATACTCGAAAATCCACCGCGAGTAACTGTTTGGTTCCCATTTTGGGCAGGCAGAGTGATTGGGCCGTATTTCTTTGAAAATGCTGCTGGAAATGCGCTAACTGTTAATGGTGTGCGGTATCGCAAAATGTTAACGGAGTTTTCGTGTCCCGAATTGGATGTAATTGATGTAAAGGACATGTTTGTCTAACAAGAAGGTGTGACCTGCCACACTGCACGTGAAACAATGGTGTTACTACAAACCAAGTTTCCAGGCCGAGTCATTTCTCGATTTGGCGATCAACATTGGCCACCAAGATCGTGCGATCTAACACCGATGGACTTTTTTCTTTGGGGCTATGTGAAGGAAAAGGTGTATGCGAATAAGCCTGAAACACTTAAACATAAAATCCAACAAAAGAATAACTAGAGGTTTTGTGGTTGATGTTGTATTTCACGTTTGATCGGAACTATTTTTCTTTATGTTGGAATAAAAATGTTTGCTTAATTAAAAAAAACGAGTGTGTTTTTCATTAAAATACCTATCGTATTTAACTAGTCACTTAGACAGATGAAATGTAAAAAAGATGGTTTCTTTTCAGAACCATTAAAACTTTCAAATTTGAAGATTAAAGCCGACTTAAAACTATGCATAAATGTTCCCATAGATAAAGAATTATTATTGATTTAAATTTTGATAACTAATAGAAATAACTCTTAAGAAGGAATACTAAATATTTTTCCATAAATGTGCCACCTATTAACTTAGCGTTATACTAGAGTTTATAGTTTAGGTATATAACCACTGATACATCATAAGGAACTGGCAACATCGACAATTATAAAAATAATAATATAAATATTAATCAATGTTCCCTGTTAACAACAACCATGGACCGGTTTCAATTTATTTTGGATCTCATCAGCGTAGCGCAATTGAAAACAAAAAACGGATCATTTAATTCTCCGTGTAAACTGTTACTTATATTTTACCAAAAATGTACAATCTAAGCGTTGCAATACTTTTGATACTTTAAATTTTAAGCAGCATATTGTAACTATTTGCATCATTTATTTTTTACTTTGCTTATAATAAAATTTTATTACGGCCATGATTCTCCGCGTAAAATCAACTAGAAAGAAGTTAAATAATACAACCCCACAATACATCACATTTACTAGCACACTCTTTCCTGCAGCACCTCCTTTCCTGGGCAATTCTGAGTTAGTTGGCTATTTACCACACCCCAGTCCTGTCGCGACCGACGCCCTTGAGTGATCTCACCCTCTTCTCTTTTCCTCTTAAAAAACACTTCTTTCTATTTTTAACACCAAATGCCATAAATTAATTGTTTACTTATTTGACAGTTGCAAATTTATTCATCTATGTATACATAAATTAATTTATTACCTGAAACACACATAAAACTCAGCAATTAAGTAGAAACCTCATTCATACACGTAATGCATAACAATGTATGGCAGCGATCACGCTTCTATGTATTCAGATTAAATCGTTTTGGAACAAATCCAAGAAATCACTAGGGAGTAAGTACTAAATTAAAACAACTACACCACAGCTGTCAAGTCACGTAATATCGCGTGATATGAAAGTTATTTACCTTCACATTGACTGTGTCGCTTCAGGTCAGTGTGTCCTTTGTTTATAAACAGTGTGGGTGTATTTTTGAATGACTAAAGAAATAAACATATAATTATACTAGATACGATTAATAAAAAAAACTCATAAAAGCCACATTTTCTATATAATGGGTGTAATAAAACGAAAATATAAATTAGAAGGTTAGTTTACACTTAATTGCGGTTGTATGTTCTGGGTTAGCGACCCCATTATCATTCAACAGGGTAATTTCGTGTGCTACAGTTTTATAGGTTAATTCTAATTTATAACCCTTTAATATATGAATGCGCATTCAAATATGTTTGGTCTCATTGCACTCTACTGTCTCTCAAAATACAATTTAATAGGACTTTTTAATTAAAATCATTTGAATAGATTAAATAAAAATAAAATAACTTTGTTGAGTAATATCTATTTCAGAAATTTTAAGTTATAAATAGCTACTGCATGCGCAATTCAGTCACTAATGGGAATGCTTATATAACCCTTTGCGAATTTTCTTTCAAAGCGACAACAATGAATAAACGTGCGCTTTTATATTTTTTGCAATACAGTATAACTCAACTAGTGTGAAATTTACTAAAATTAAATTTATTATTTATCTCCACTATGCGGTACTTTATTTTATGGGATAATTGAAACACAATTTTATACACAACGATTTGTCTGTTTGTTATTCACTTATAAAGTAACAATCGACTATAGTTTCATTATAATGGCCATAAAGGTCCATATTATATTCGATTATAATTTTGATATTAATTATGTTTCAATTAACCGTTCTAGTATGTACTGTCAAACAGCGCTTATAGAAATTACGGTTATTGGTCTCTAATTAATAACAATTAAATTCATAATATAAAAATTAATGAAAGTCACAAGATTAAATAAATAGGCAAAACAAAAATTGAATTATATATATAAAAACAATTTACAATATTAAAAATATGGTGTTACTAAAGTTTGGTTTTTAAAGTAGGATTTTAGTTGATGTGGCGGAATGTTTAATAATTTTTAGTCTAAAGGAATCGGGTTAATTATTCCCTTATGTTGTTAGTTTAATAACACAACCACAACGATGCGTATTGATTTTAGCTTATATTAAGTATTTAAGTGCTTAAATACGTAGCCACGTTAATGTTTTAAAAGCATAAAACTTGATTTAAAGTTTTCTCCGTGTATAAATTCAGATGTCTCTTATAGGTCTTATATGTTTGCTAAAAAATTAAATGTGTCTACTTGCTTAAATTCGGTATAGAAATACCGATAGAAAACTAGACTAGTTAATAAGATATTTTATCTGAGAATTTAATAATTTTGTGTATATTAAAACATTGCAGTATGCATTTATTTAATCCTTTAAATCAATTTTACTTAATATTACCTAAATTTAAGTTAATTCCACTTAAATAATTATTTAAGGGTACGCTAGGGCAATGATTAATATATTGGGATAGGTCAAGAGTACGCTAGCGCAATGAATAATTTATTAACCTAGGTCAATTTAATACTGGGGCAATGATTATTTTGTTGGGATAGGTTAAGAGTACGCTAAGCAATTTATATTGTTTTTACTTAATAAAATACTGACACAGTATTATATGGAGTTTCAACAAGTAACCGCCTTATCAATCCAGTATATTTTTTTAGGATAACTCAAAGGTACGCAACAATTGGGATAGGTCAGGATTAAGCTAACTCATAAATATAATACGCAATTCATCCTATTTAATTTGAAAATTTCGTAACTTTTAAAGGAAACTTTGATAATAAAAAACTTATATTTTTAGGAACTTTATCAAATGATAAATAAAACTTACATACAGTACTGTACCTTTGATAATGGCCTTGTAAGGTTGAAACTATAGTTACGAAATAAATTCCGTGTGTGATATTAACAAAGTAAGTTTTGTTTATCATTTAATAAAGTTCCTGATTCAATATGTATCACAAAGTCATGGCTTCAAGCATCCAACATCTTATATTTTTAATTGATGATGAATAATTTTATGAGAAAAGTGTTGTTGATATGTATATAATAATGTATACTTATTGAACATGACATGAATTAAAGATTTTTCTATTAAGTTTGAAATTTTTTTTTTTTTTTGGAAGAAATATGTTGTCAGCCAAAAAATATTCTTTGAAATTTCGTTGTATAACTTAGATGGTTTTAGTTTATTAATGGTGCTGTATGCTGATTTAATATGACATTCAATTGGTAATTTTTCTACGTTGAAAGAAAAATATTGACGATTATAAATTATAAATTTTGATGCATAATTTTGGGGAAAATGTATAGAGTGCAAAAACTATTTTACAATATCCATCGTACACATTAATTTTGACAGGTTGTTGTTTTGTTTCTTAACCAAAAATGGCAATTGTTTGTAGGTTACATTACAGTTACATTAATCATTAATGGATGTCCAGATTTTGAAACAAATCCTATTAGAAATTAATTATTTACAATATTCCGAAACTCTGAATAAAATTTCCATCCTTCACATCAATTTTGAAATTTTGTTTTCTTTTTCTTGGTTAAAAATGCCAATTGTTTTGAGGCCATGGTACAGATACATTAATCATGAATGGAGTTTCAGATTTTTAAACTAATCCCAGTGGAACTTATTTTCTTACAAATTTTCAAACCTCTGAATACAATATCCATCCTACATCAATTTTGACAGGTTGTCGTTTTGTTTCTTAACCAAAAATGGCAATTGTTTGTAGGTTATGTTCCAGATACATTAATCATGAATGGATTTCGAGATTTTTAAACAAATCTTATTGGAAATAATTTTTTTCAATATTTTTAAACCACTGAAGACTATTTCCATCCTTCACATCGATTTTGACGGGTTGTTTATTTATTTATTTATTTATTTATCTTACGGAAATCTCCATTTTACATAAAAATTTACAAATTAACAAAATATATTCAAAGAATCAAAGCAATTAAATACAAAAGAAAAATTTCAAAAGAAGTGAATAAAAAAACGAATTGCTTCTTACACTAATACTGATAACAACACATAGATATACTAACATAAAAAAGATAAGTCAATATAAGATAAGTGGCGCTTGAATAGACTATATGAGTTACAAAACATAAAAAAATGGTAGGAATTCATTAGCATATTACAGAACTGCATGATTGTTGTTTTTTTTTCTTGGCCAAAAATGGGTATTACAGTTAGATATAAAATGAATTTATGTTTATTTAATATGCCATTTAATTGACGTTTTTCTTGTTAGGTTTTAAACTTTGGAAGGCAAAGGTTTTTTTTTAATTTTGTTACAGATTTTGCAATTAGAAAATTTTAGTTTAGTTTAGTTTATTAACTTTACAAGATCTAATAAAAAATAAAACAAAAACACAAACATATCTATAAATAATAACTTTGAAATTTGGAGCATAGATCTTGAAGACAAAGTTTATAATTTCTCGTGTTCTTCCATTCGGACCCATTACAATTGTTAGCTGTTGGTGATGCTTATAATGTATGTGTAGACACTAAGGCAATATTTTGGCCATTTCTCAAATATTTCAGTCTAATTTTCGAGGAGCTCTATTATTTCACGGGCTTATGTTAGTTTATGCCTGTTTAAAAATGTGCTCTTAAAGAAACATGTATAAATTATTCACATTATTCAACAAGCGCTTAATTTAACCTTTCGCAACTTGGAAGGAAAATGATTTTAATTTATGATCGGCAATTTTGAGATAAAAATGTTGATAATCAAAATAATTTCTCTCATAAATATGTATAATTACACTGTAGTCAATTTAATATAAAAATTGCTTAAAGATTTTTCTATTGAATGTCAACTTTGAAAGGAATATGTTAACGACCAAAAAATTAGAAATGTGCTCTTATAAAAATATATATAAAATATTTACTTTTGCAACTTGGTAGGAAAATGATTTTAATTGATGATCGATAATTTTGGGATAAAAATGTTGATGGTCAAAAAAATCATTTTCATTTTACAGAAAGAAATACGTTCAAACTAGTGTTGCTTTGATAGTTGTACTATTTGTAACACGCAAATTAATTTGTATTATTCAATGTCTGTCGAAGTATTAGCTAGAGAAGTAGTTGTTTCAAATTAATTTGTTTTGTAGTCTTAGTAAGACTCATTGTTGTAGATTCACGAAATGTTTTCGTATTTTTAAATTTATTAAAAAAATCACTCTTATAGATTTGTAATCAATTTAATTATGCCATTTGATTAAGTTTTTTTTATTGAGTGTCAATTTTGGAAAGTATATGTTAACTACCAAAAATTATTCTTTTAAATTTTATTGAAGGTTTTACGATTAGAAAGTTTAAGTTTATTAATAAAACCAATTGAAAATTTTTGCACTAAAGAAAAAGTTTCAAAACACTTTGGTAAGGATTGTAATATCATAAATATATATAGTCAGAAAATGAGTTCTACGTCCAAATAATTGATTTCACCTTAATTAACTGATTTACGCTAGAGGCACTTACTTTGTGATACATTCTAATTAAATGAAAATACTTTTACTTAGTTTTACTACTTTTATTATTCTTATTATAATATCATTATCGTTATAACTTAAGACTTTGTTAGTATTTTTCGTATTGGGCTTTGTATCAAAGTTCTTCTTATTTTCACAAGTCAATTTCTTGCTCTCGCTGCCACTGGGTAGTCACTACACACCATCTTCATCCCTTTGGATGGCAGATGTATTTTGGGGCCTCAGATATGTTGCAAGGCTTCGCGTGCGCCAGATAACATAACTTTAATTGTATCTCTATCCTTTATGAAATATTGAAGTAATAATATTCGTTTTTCCTGTCTTCAACTGCGCTGCGCTGATGAGATCACAATAGAGCAAAACCTGACCGTAGTTGTTACTGCTAATCATTTTGGAATAATGTTTATATATTTACTGTTCATCGTCACTTCTGAAAATCCTTTAATTGTGGTTTATCCACGTATTCAGGGAAACCAGTACTACGTACAGACAATAGATGTCATCCTAATTGTATCTCTATCCTTTACATAATATTCTCTACGAGAAACAATAAATTGGTAATGGATAAAACTTCAAAATCTTTTGTTAATTTAATGTTTTCCTAAATATGTAAACTTTTAGAGAATATTGTATTTCTTACAATAGACCATCCTATTCTTCCTCTACAAATAGAGAAGAATCGATCGGATGTATTATTATTTAATTAATTATTAATTGGAATAAAGTCTGAGAGAGAGAGAGACAAATTTGGTCTAATAGATAGATACAAACATCAAAAACGTTATTATTTGTTAGATCGGTCAGCGTTGTAAAAAACGGGATCAAGTTTTATGATCTCAGTAGAAATGAAATCAGAGGCACAGAGAGGTAAAAAAAATAAGCAACAACGTTAGTGGTGATAAGTAGTCGTCAACAAAGAGAGAGATAAAATTTTATGGTTTCACTAGAAATGAAATCAGAGGCGCAAAGAGAGAGAGAAAGAGAGAAATAAGCAACAACTTTAGTGGTGATAAGTCGTCGTCAATAAAGAGAGAGATTAAGTTTTATGATCTCACTAGAAATGGAATGAAAGGGGAAGAGAAAGACAAAACTTCACTTGTAGCAAAAACTACAGTTGTAGCAAAGTTTTGGCTTGACTTATTCATGAATTTAAACATTTCAATTAGAAAAGGAAAAACATTATTTATTAGGACCTTCGACGTTATTAAAGATAACGTTATACATGCGTCGATCTTCTAGAAACCAGGAACACGAAGATACAAAATATTCATTTTATTATCTATAACGAATCTTTAATGTGCATGAATCGGGTTTAAGCGCAGTCCAAAACTTTAATTTTAATGACAAGGGCATTAAAATTAAAGTAAGTAAGAACATAGAAGAAAGGGCATGCTTAATAATCATCATCACGTCTATGGACACAGAAAAGAATTTCGACTTTTCATTCATCCAATGATAATGTTTCTACATACAAACTGGACTGATGACGGGTCGCTTTCAAATTTTGATTTCAAAATGGTACATGAAGCGAAGAAAGGACAAACACTTAAAAAATTAGAAAAGCTGGAAACTTTCTGTTTTATAAAAATAGAACAGAAAATTTATTAAACGATCAACAGGTCCCACCCACACCAACAGAAACCACCAAAATAAAATGTAATTTTAATGTTATATATGTTAGAGGCTTCTACTTCGTTATACATTTTTGTAAATTGAATAAAACCCGATAACTTTGTTTATATATTCTTCACCTTAAGACGCCACAGTGTGGTGAAACAATTGTAGTGAGATAAATAAAATTTTGAAAATCAACCACTTATTATTAATTAGATATAACATATATTTTTTTTGAAAAAGGAGACATGATGAAGTCATCATGTTTTACCACTTTACTTTTTTAACACTTTTACATATACTCTGGTTGGACAATTTTCTCACATTAGGAAAATTAATATTATCTTAAAGGCATAAGTTACCATCTAAAAATATTTATCTTGCTGTCTTGTTCTATGCATAGACGACAACCTCTACAGTGAAAATGCAGCGATTCCTTAAAGGCATATCACAATAATGTCTGTTGAGATAAAAATATAGGACATATTTCTGAATAGGATTAGATGTATATTTTCTAAGATTAACATCAGAAAACAAGACTCACCTGTGAAAATAAAAAAAAGATGTATGTGGGTTTATCGATACCTGAAATTGTTGAAAATACAAAAAAAGAAGAAATAGGAAAGTATTTACTGCCACTATTACCAGTTCTCAGAGAATGAATTAAAAGTGTTACTAAATAAAAAAAGCCACTTTCGAAGAGCTAATTGAGCTAATAAAACAGCTCAAAACACTAAACCTTCGGGTATTGACGATATCTTCATCGCGATGAATAAAAACCTCTCCCGCAAAAATAGATGCGTGCTCTTGAACGTCGCGAACGCCGCAATGCATATGGGATATTTCCTCTCGAAATGGAAGCTGGCAGCGGTAATCATCATCCTCAAGGGAGGCAAGTCATCTCTCCTTTCATTGAGATATCGTCCCATTAGCTTGCTCAGCATGTTGAACAAACTAGTCGAAAAGATCATTCTAGATCATTTATCGGTTTTCCTTGAAGACCACAGAATCATTCCTGATTCACAAGCTGGTTTCAGAGCCGGCATGTTCACCAGCCACCAACTATCCGGGTTGACCAAATTCATCTCTGAGGGCTTTTCGATAAAACGCGAAACTGCCGCAGTTTTCCTTGTCATCTTGAAAGCGTTCGACAGGGTTTGGCACCATGGACTCATTTATAGAATGATCCATCTAAATTTTCCCGATTACCTGATCAGAGTCACGTACTACTTTCTTTGTGACAGAAAGTTCCGTTGCAAAATTAATCACACGCTTTCAAGTGAGCGTAAGATTTGTAGAGGTGTACCACAGAACTCTGCCTTGTTTTCGACACTGTACAACATCTTTACAAGGGACATTCCAAATCTAGCTCCGATATTGATCGTACAAGCTCTAAACACAGCTCTACTTAATAGAGGAGGCACAACAGTTTATCCAGAGCAAACTCTTTAAGCTGCTCTTGATATTTATGAGAAGTGGTTGACTCAATCGCGACTTGAGGTCAATGCTGATAAGAGTGTTTTTCAACAGAACGTACCTCAAAAAACGAACGATCAACCCCTATAGAGAGGATAAAGGACGATATATAATATTCGATCAACACTTATCATGGTCAAAGACGATCGCATATCTCATTCAAATATATGTAGAATATGCAGTTACATCATGACACCAATACCTCGAGTGTTCTGGATTACATCAAAGAGCTCGCTGTGAATTTTTATAGCAAAATCGATGAAATAATTTTTTTTAAATACGATGCCATTGCTGACAGCAAACATCGAAGACCACGTATGATCCTAATTGGTACTCAATTAGCTCCACAAAGCGTAGAGCCACCGTAATCGTAGATAAAAACGGCTATAAAACCATATTCAAATAAAAACCAAGCCGAAAAACAATCTTTCTGAGATATATATCTATACAGCCAGATGGGTTAACTACGAACGAGCAAACTAACTAAGAAGTACTCTATTTTCCAAGAAGAGAAGAAATAAAGATTGAACTTTTAGTGCCGAGACAAATTATTAGGCATCTATTAGTTTAACCCTATTTTAACCTATTAAACAAGAAGACATTTATGGAGACTGTCTAATTAGAGTCAAGAATTCAGTATTGAAAAAATTAACCTTAAGGCAATTTAATATTGCGATCACGTACTTAATCTTGGTTTATCGTTAACCATACTTATGCAATAGCACATTAATATCCAAAAATTTATATTTTTAATTAAATATAATTTTTTAGTAATATTTTCTTAAAAAAAGGAAATTTGTAAAATAATCCCCATGGTGTTTTTGACAACTGATAGATTAATTAAAAATTATGTGCGACACTTATCTCTGTAATCCTGCATATACAATTGTTAATTAGGGTATAGTTGTAAAATTGTTATTTCTTTAACAAAATTAGAACAAACAGTTTTTTTCTATTTTATTTTGGAAATAAAAATTATTTTTATTTATAAAATATCTATTAAGTACCGACTTTTGATATAAAAATATTTACCAAAAGCTTTTCTTAGAAATAACAGAAGCTTAAAGAAGACGTTTAAAGGGTCGGCTCAAAATTTTAACGGTTTTTTAATTACAGCGTATAAGAAATGACACACATGTCGTACAATTCCATGGATAATGAAAATATTAGCAGTATTCCTCCCAGCAATGCGTCACGTAGTTTAACAAAAAAAATATACACGGAAGAAAACAAAAACGTAATCGTCTCATAGTTCAACTAGGGCCATTAAAAAAGTTTCTTCCTCTACAAAAAATAATCACAACATTGATAAATTTAGAATCGAGGTAATCGGATGTTTTTGAAACGGTATCGTATGAAAAGGAAAAAAAAACGCTTTAATCAGAAAATTCGTAGCGCGGCACAAAATGCTTCCATAATAGGAATTCCTAAACAGGAACACGTACATTCCTAAAGATTTGACCCTAAATTAACGGAGGCTGAATTAACTAAATATCTATCAGATAAATTCCCGAATTATTTTAAGTGTGTACGGATGGATTTTAAGTAACCGCATGAATATTCGTTAATTAAAATATCAGACACAACCAGATATATGGCTGGAAGGTGTTTGCATAAATCCATTTTTAGTGTGGATAGGAAGGAAAAAAGTAGCCCTATAATGGAAATTTACAATCTCTGGGAAATTCGATTAATGAAATACATTTTTATGCACAAGAACATAATTGCATAATTTTCTCTGATTGCACTGGCAATCATCTGACCAATTGAGAGTGTTAAATATACCAGACTACAAGTTAACCAATAAAAAATCATAATGGAGTTGCAATATATGCCCAGATCGACTTTAAAGAAATTAAATGTCAAGATCTTGAAAAACTAGGTGAAGAAAGCATATTCGAATGTTCATCTAGTGAGTTTATCATTAATTCTAATTTGAGACATTGGGAAAATGGGCAAATTGTGACTCTACCTACTAACACCTATATAAAAAAAATCAATCGAGGCAAAAAAAGCAATCCGAGCCAAACCAAAATATTGTCCACAAAAAACAGAGAACAACAAATAATAAATCCTGAGAAGAGTGACTCTTGCAGAAGGAAAATACGACAACAGGATCAACCTATATACGGAATTTCAGTCAAGTCCAATGCAAAAAATGGAGTCAAGAAATCCGTCAGAATATTCTTCATTTAAAGTGGGAGTTCCCACAAATGATCTTCAAAGGCTGAAGAGGGAATCGAGTTTATCCGTTTTTTTTTCCTTCGATTCAAAATAAAGCGCAGAAATAAAAAAAAAATGTTTCAAACTTAATGCATTTCTAGTTGCCATAATTTTCTGATCTTTAATTTTCGACACTTTCTTAACTCCTGCAAAGTTCACTAACCTGAAAGTATCCTTAATGTGATAATATTGTCTATCTTTTAGGTTACTATTATCTTTTATTACATGTTTCTCGTGGTCTTCAGTCCACAGATGATTGCTTCTATTACCGACTGCACGTCCATTTCGAGTGAAAAAATATAACAAATTGAGATGTTGCCTAAAAATAATCAAATTCTATATTTGGTTAAATCGACATTATAAAAAAAATATATACCTTTATGAGTGATTTCCGATTATTGCGAATTTATTTCAAAAATTGCAGCGGTGACAGTCCACTGATTTGACGTTTCATTTAGTTTCAAAAAACACCACCAGAGTACTAATGTTTACCTTGTTCAATGCACGAAATGAGCAAAATAAATAATGCCGAATTCACGAATTTGACAGATTATTTGCCTAATTCGTGAACTATGCTACGGACTTGCGCATTACACGAATTAGGCAATATTTTTGCTTATTTCATGTAATGGGCAATTTTACAAATTCGGGTTAACATATGTTTTCTAAGACTGACTTCAGAAAACATGGCACACCTGAGAAAGTGAAAGAAAAGATGTTTGTAGGCGTATCTATACCTAAAATTCACGCAAATCAAAAACATATTGCTCGTGTTTAAAGTGCAAAAACAAAGAAGAAATAGGAAAGTACTTACTGCCACTATTACTAGTTCTCAGAGAACGAATTAAAAGTGTTACTAAATAAAGAAAAGCCACTTCCGAAGAGCTAATTGAGCTAATAAAACAACTCAAAACACTAAAGCTTTGGGTATTAACGGTATCTTCATAGCGATGGTTAAAAACCTCTCCCGCAAGGGTACATGCGCGCTCTTAAACATCGCGAACGGTGCAATGCGTATGGGATGTTTCCCCTCAAAATGAAAGCTAGCCGCGGCAACCAGCATCCTCAAGGGAGACAAATTATCTCTCCTCCCAGCGAACTAGTCGAAAAGATAATTCTAGGTTATTTATTGGTTTTCCTTGAAGACCACAGAATCATTCCCGATTTACAAGCCGGTTTCAGATCCAGCACACCGACCAACCACCAACTATCTAGGGTGACCGAATCTATCTCTAAAGGCTTTTCGATAAAACGCGATACTGCCGCAATTTTCTTTGTCATCTCGAGAGCGTTCGTCTCTAAACTTATTAAAATCTTTGTTAATGTTATATGGGTTGGAGGATGGGTTAGAAATCACCCACCTACCCTACATATATTTTTGACATAAGCTACAAATAGGGGTTTTTAATTTCAAAATACAATTACAAAATTTTAGATTACAATTATAAAAATCACAAACTGATTTCTGGTTAAAGTTTATATGTATATGTAGGGTAGGAGGGTGGCCACTATCCCACTCTCCAATCTATGAAACATACTTGGGGATTTACTAAATAATAAATTGCAACAAGTTGATAATTTAGTTTTATAAAACCAGGCATAACATTTATTAATCTATTTAAAACTGAAAGTGAAATCATTTATAAAATGATCCATTTAAACTTCCCCGATTACCTTATCAGAGTCACGCACATCTTTCTTCGTGTCAGAAAGTTCCGTTGCAAAATTAACCACACGCTTTCAAGTGATAAGTCTTAGCATAATATTCGACCAACACAAAAGGCCAAAGCTTCGTTGGTTAAGCTGTGGCCTATTATCAAGGCGAGATGAACCTTGTCTGTGAAAACTAGTCTAAGGCTGTTCACCATGATGATAAGGCCGCAGCTTATTTAAAGTTAAATTCAAGTATATATTAAAGCTGTACTGATGAGATCGAGAGATCGAAACACGTGTATGCAAATGATTAAAACATATAATTCTGTTTAAATTTTTTTTGTGTAGGAGCTGTATTCAAGTTCAATATTTTTATTACCCATGTAAAAATTACAAATTTAACCATGTAAAAAGTCGAGTATTAATTAAAGATAAATATTAAAAAAAAAATCAAACACACATTAAGAACATAAAAAGATATTAAAACGTCAATTTAACAAAGAAAGCATTACAAAAAAGTATGGTGGTCTCAATTTAAAAAGGTAAACTAATCTACAATCTCGACGTTCGTTTAATAAAGATTTCAAACATTTTATAGTTGAGCTATTTCAAAATTCTAGGTAGATTATGCTTATTGAACAAAAGTTGATCTCAAGTTCTCTTATTAGGCTTTTTACAGAGTTAGTCGATATTGTGTCTAAGGCGTTTGTCGAGATGTAGTCCTAAGAATGTAATGGATTCTATTGTTGACAAGTACAGGTTATTAATTTGGAAATTACATTTTGGATGTTTCACAGGTATATTCGAAAATTGTATTATTTTCGTTTTACGGTTGTTAATAAATAACTTGTTTTTGTTACACCAAGTTTTAAAAGATACTATAATATCATCAATTTTAGATTGTATCATCGGCATATATAAAAGTAGATCCGTTAAAGATGTGCCCAGGGAGATCGTTCACGCAAATTAGGAATTAAAGTGGACCTAGAGTACTACATGATTAATATTTTCTATTATTTCCTATTACTTAAGAACGATTTCACCCAGTTATTAATTATCCCTCTAGTTCCTATAGAGTCTCACTTAATGACAAAATTTCAATATTAATCACATTAAACGCCTTGGTTAGATCGAATAGAATTCCGTAGACACAAGTAAATGCGGTTTCTAGTGAATTGTGTTCTGAAAACGCTCTGATTGGCAAAAAGAAAATTGTTGAGCTGTAGAAAAGCAAATAACCTATTGAGCACTGTCTTCTTCAATATTTTGATCAAACAACTGAGCAATGAGTCTATAATTGTCAATTTTACGAATGTCACATTTCTTGTTAACTGGTACATCTTTGGCATTTTTTAATAATGTTGGGAATCGACCATACTCTTTCACAACTTGAATTAGAATATTATCGCAACGGGCTGATATGATTTTTCAAGTTGTGGATCATATCAAGTATTTCAATATTAGTGACACGATCAAAGAACTTTGATTTTGTAGATCTTGGTGATTTGGTTATCTATAGATAAATTAGTTAGTGAACTAGTTATCTGATTTATGGAATCAAAAAAAAAACAGAACCGAATTCATTTGTTATGATTTTATTATTATCACCTTGATTGGGTTTGTAGGAACTGGAGTTGACAATTTCTCAGAGTGCCACTGATATATTCCCAGCATTGCTAATGAGCTTTTGATTATGTGCAATACTTACAAAGAGACTTTATCTTCGTTTTAAATAATTCTTTTAGATGTATACTATTAGTGGAATTGATTAAATAATTTAAGTCCTAAACTACTTAATATTTTATGCGTAAGTGTTCAGTGAATTGTATTTTTGCCTTATAATGCTCGTCATTATAAGGTAGATACCATCAAGATAAAGCCCGGAATTCATTGATACTGCTGTTACCGGACACGTTTGTAATTTTTGACAATGTGATCCAAAAAAATATTAAATTTGATCTCTTGAGCTGTGATCTGAGATTGCGGTATCAAATTTAGAGTAATCAGCCACTGTGCTAGGACTGTTAGTCAGAAAATAGTCTATTGACGAAGAAGATGAATTAGATAATCATGTGGGCTCATTAATTATAGATTCGAGGTTGTGTGCCGAGATTACGTCATGCAAGCGATTATAGTTTATTTATTTATCGCATTTGTCAATATTGAGATCTCAGTAGATATAAATATGTTTGAACGCATTTCGTAGTCTTTAAAGAGAGCATGGAAATTATATAAAAATACTTCGCGTCGCGTCTTCTATTAAGAGGCCACAATATACCAGGCATATTTA
Organism: Ontholestes murinus; assembly: GCA_963969525.1. NCBI lineage: Eukaryota > Metazoa > Arthropoda > Insecta > Coleoptera > Staphylinidae > Ontholestes > Ontholestes murinus. The sequence continues at coordinate 24,034,513 of OZ018387.1, read as the reverse complement.
GCAGCAAATTGCTGAATGATCCTGGATATCTTATCCTTGTCAAATGTTTTTCTGATGTATATACATGACTCTGCAAAAAGAGTCTATTAGAGAATATTTTAAATTTACACTGGACATCCAGTTGTTCACAGAAACACATTGTGTCGTCATTGTACATGGCACTGATGAAGTCAATACTGCTAATTTTATTAAACAGGGATTGTACGTTAATGTTTTTAAAATTTTGTCTTCGGATTGAAAACAGATCTGGGCGAGATGTTGGATCATGATCTTTCGCCCCTTCTAAGCTCCTCGCACTCAAAATCTATGGGGGATGTTAACTTCAATAATTCGATTAAACTTTCGCCCGCTGTAGTAGGGGGTCTATGAAAAACGTGAAGAAAACCACGTTTGGCGTTTGGGGATGGCTGTCACGCTGTTAACATCCATGTTTTGGCCAATAGCTAGCCTGGTCTGTTTACCATGTCCATTCAATTGCCTAATTCAGCAGATGCTGAGGGAAAACAATTAATCGTTTGAGTATTATTACAGATTTCTGTAGTTCTTTGCAGGAATCCTTATTATTGTTGATTACTAAAGTATCCAATTTTTTAGGAGTCTTTAATACTGTAAATTTTTGTATCTATTGATTTACCACTTTGGTTAGTAGATGACGCCACAGTTAAAATAGTTACATTTATTTCTTTTGATTTTGATTTTCTAACCTGTGAATTACATTTACTTTCCTTCAGTAGATCAACGATAACCGCTTGATCGGTAATACAATTAAGCTGTTCCACGAGCGTGATTGTTATTTGGATCTTCCGTTTTAAGTAGTACATTTCCATCAGATTGGATATATTTTTGTTGAGTGAAACATTGTCATGGATGTGTTGAACTTCTCTAGGATATATTTCTATTAGATCTAGCTTACGGAATTTGCTAAGCTCATGAATTACAAATTCAAGGTTACTGTTGCTGTGAGCCATATTGATATAAAATAATTATGTAAATCTAAATAATCATATGTATTCCATTAAGATATAAGATATTCGATTAAGATAAAGAAATTGTAATAGTAACTCTCAAATTTTCTACAATCAAGGAGATACGGTGTATCTATCAAGGGTGTAATGTTTAAAAAAAAAGGTGTGAAACAGATGTTAAGGGGTCAACACCATTTTTTCGTAACAAATTTAATCAATAATTAATTTTATTTTTCTGGATTTACCTAGACACTTTTTTAAACTATACTAATTCAATGATTAAAACAACATTATCACATCCATAGATTAGGATCAGGAATAACAATTCATTATTTATCGTGTTACATTTGAATTATTGTAAGAATTCTATGATGGAAAATAGTCACGCATACATCAATCTACGAACTAGCAAACCGCCTGACAAACGATTGATTTATTACTCTCAAAATCTCATTCCTTAAGAGTTATGTGTTCCTTTAACTTTTCGTATGAACTACTTTAAGTACATATTATAATAAAAGAGATACTATACTAATACTATATAAAAATATCAGTTGCTTTAATAGACCGTATATTTGAAGAATATTATAATTAAAAAATTCATACCTTGCCTTAGATAGGTAAAAAAACATCTTCGAGGAAATAAATTGAACCCGTGATCTTTCATTCACCTAGCGAATACTTTGACAAGTAATATAAATTCAATAGCAGTATTCGAAGGTTATCAATTGCTTCACAGTATAGTTAATAATAGAAGGAATTATTTGGACACCGTGATTAGAAATTTTAGAAGATCGTGTTTGATATTTAACTGCAAACATTAAGAAATGTTTAATAAATTTTTAGAATTCCCTATGTAGACTAACGAAATTATGTGGTAAATTAATGAAACTAAAATCAAATAAAACGTGTCCCTGAAGAACCGCCGGATTAGGTTTCAATTAACTATCAACTGTTGCCATCTTTCATCTGTTAAAAGTCATCGGTCATCTATTTTCCGACAATTATCTTTTCATCCGTCTTAATGAAGACCGTAGAAAAGTAAATTGAACTAAATTAAATTACACTTGGTTTGTTTCACAATTTTTCTCTATTTACTCGACTAGTTGTTTAAGGTATTTTCAAGAATAAGTTAGAAAAGAAACTGACAAGTAATAATCATGTATTGTTTAAAATGTTTTTCCTAGTGATAAATGAGAAAGAAATTTAAGAAAGATAATCGAACTTACGAAATAATCTACTTTAGTAGATTTTAATAATAATATTATAAGCATATACGTTTACGCCTTAATTATTTATTATTAGTAACTACACAGGCTGAAAAATCATGAATTAGGTTAATCAGTCCGAATCAAAATATAATATTTATATAGTTTATAAATAAAATGTTCATATACAAAACGTATTAACATGCTTAAATAAGTGTAAGGGACAGAAATTATGAATTTTTACTCATACAATTTAAACTTTTTTGATAGTATTGTATAATTTTATGTTAATTTCATTATTCAGCTTTCACGCCAAGCTTTTTTCACTTCATATATATTAAAACAATAAATTCCCAATGTTTCGTAGGATAAATAACATCAAAATGCTGGCATGATGGAGGTGAAACAAAGGAATAAATAAATTCAACTAATAAAAATTTATGAAGCCCTGACCTGAATCCCGCCCGGGATTTATTCTCATCCTGTTTCTCCCGGACGAAGAACATTTTTATTGTTTTGGGATTCTCTGTGTGAATATAATGTAAACCACTAGAAAAATTCTCATTATAAAATATTAAAATAAAATTTAAAACTCCCGCATTTAGCAATTTGTTGATGTTTTAAAACGCTGGATTAAAATTAAAAATCAATCAAAGCCTTTCATAGAAATTTCTTTGTCTTAGCTTAGAGTAATCTATCACAATAACGATGACTTAATTTTTTACTTAGCCCGTGGTGTAACATTTAATTAACCTTCTAACTATCTAAAAAATCACTGCTCTAGTATACTTGTATCATTTTTTTATTTTCCTATTTCACTGTTATTCCAAATTGCTAAGAAAAATTGTTAGAAAATTTCTTTAAGTGGACATGTAAAGCAAAATAAATAAATGAAATAAATAAACGAATCATTTTCCTAGCCTTTTTTAATATATTACAAATAATTAACCATTTCTCTAGCTTATTCTTAACATAGGCTAAGAAATGATTCATTGTGCTAGCGTACTACTGACTTATCCCAATTAATTGTTCATTGCTCAGGCGTAACTTAACATATCTCAATAAATTATTATCCCCGCGTGCATGTGACCTATTACAATAACTCTATCATTTCTTTAACGTACTTTTAACACTAATTAAATGTACAATACTTACGATCTTTTTACAACGATTAATTCATTAACCACGCATACAAGTAATAATTGAAAGTATTTATTAATTTATAAAAACAATTATGAAAATCAACACCCTTTTAATGTAAGATAAACTTGTTTAACTTAATTTTTAATAGACAATAATTTCAAATTTTGGGTAACTTAATCGCGACACGTTAAAATCTCCCGTTAACGCATAATCCAATTTTATGGATCACTCCAGCCGACCGTTAAGTTTCACCCCTAATTTTTTAGCCTTTTATAGCGCCCCTTTAGGATTTATGTTTCAGTGGAATAACAAGAAAATTCTTTATTATTTCCTATATTAACTTCATTTAAGTAAATTAAATTTCAAGGTCAATTAAACACTACACTCTTGATGAAAAATTCGATTGGGTAAAACACTTCTTAAGTTCCATAATACTTTAATTTTCACTTGCCTGACACTAAAAATAAAATAATAATGGAACTTAAGAAGTGTTTTACCCAATCTAATTTAAACACTTGGTTTTTTTTAGTCGGAGAAATATAAAAATACTGAAACAAAACCAAGTGTTTAATTAACCTTCTAATTAACATGAAACTATTTCACCACGGATTAAGTGAGAATTTAATTGATCTTAAGTTAAATTTCAATTCAAAAACTTTGTTTTATTTTTACCGGGACACATTTGTATCGATTAGTCTTCATTTAATTTAATCTCATAGCAAAGACAAAAGAATTCCTATTTTAAGCCTAACATCATTATTGTAGAATAATAAATAAATAAATAAATGTTTAATTAACAGAATGGTTGCGGCTGTTTTTACATAGTAATTTATAACTACCTTCACACGTTGTATAACTTCTACAATTACGGTAGATACTTTGTTCATTGCACTCTTGATGAAACAAAATTACAATGTTACTTCTACAATTATTATTTGTGGTTATTTTTTTTGTATTTAGAATTTGTAAATTTAGTGTATTCATGTTTGAATTATTACAATCTAAATATTCGGAAAATTGATAAACGTACGAAAATAAAACATTTCCATTCATGATTATTAAAAATGCATAAAACTGAAATAGATTTATAACGTATCAATGATTTATACAAGCGCATTGTAATGTTAAACCAAATGTATTGTAATTTCAATGTACATTAACGCAAACTTTAATATTTATGTTTTATTATACATCGCATGTAGCAATATTTCGTTGAAATTTATTACTTTTACACATTTTTATCTTCATGAATATGCACGTATATGCGTAACGTTACATTGTTGTCCATTAAAATAATAAATTGTTGTAATAAAATTTTAAAATTGCATTTCGCTGATTATTTTATTGAACAAAGCAAAGCAAAACAAAGGCCGCACACTGGAAAATATTTTCAGCGTGAATGCTTCAAACTTTATTTCAACAGGCAAGTGGAATTCGTAATTGTAGTTGTTTTGGAAATAAAAATTAAATGTTTCATTGTGAATGTGTTAGAGAATAATATGTCGATTTATTCGAACAAGTTCAAAAAAACAAACAATACAATTTTGAGAAATTAGATGCTTAATTCATAAACAATTTAATAAGAAATATTGTTTATTTATAATGATTAAAGATGCCCTAGTACATACTCGAATTCTTAGTAAGTCAGGTTTATAAAAACAAGCATATTGATATTACACACAAAATGTATCTTATAACTATCTAGTTAAACTTAACAAGGACATTATCAAATGTTTGACTGATAATAAAGAAATTATTTAAGACCTATGGCTTCAAATTTATCAAAATTTTAGTTTCTTCAAATCGATTATACTTCTTCAAATTGATTTAGTAGACTATAGAGAATAATCTATTTTTTTAATTAATGCCGTTTAATGTAATAACTTCTTCTCGTAAAACCAAGATTTGAAATATCTATAAAATCATGAATATCAGCTCAGTATCTTTCGTTTGCAAATTTACGATTATATTACTCTAAAGATTTCTTCTTAAAAAAGACAAACTTTTCAAGACCTACGGTCTTGTATTCATCAAAATTGGATATTAATTCTGACGTATTCTAATGGAAATCACTAAAAAATGTATATCAAATCTTTTGAAAAATTTCAAATATGAATTTCTGATAATCCAACTCATTATATATCTCCCAATTAAATAGCTTTACTCTGACATTCTAAATCAATCAAATCTGATTATACTGGCAGGAAAATGAAGCTCTTTTACTTACATTGACAATATGTGCTGGCCCTTCTGTAAAAATTTCGAAATTCAAAAACCGTCTCGTATTTCTTGATATTTTATAATGATAAACTTATATAAACCTAAAAAAATCTCACAAATGATCAAAAAACTCTAGAAGAACTGTATCCCTATATTCACCAAACTTATACCTTTTCAAACGCATTTTTCGTCTTCAGATTTTTGATTAGTCAAAAAAGTAATAGCTCTAAACTAATTTGTCTACCTGACAAATTATAGAAAGGCTCTTTAAGAACAGCTATATATTTATTACAATTGAAAGTTCCTTTTCAAGTACATAATACTCTTTAAAAAATATATCAGATCCGAAGGAGTAAAAGTCCAGTTTTTTCTAGTTTTATACTATTTATATTGTTCTTCTGTGGGGGCTAAGAAGCAGTGGCGTTAGGAGGCATCCTAAGACCCGGCGAACTGGAAATTACCTTTCCGTCCGCGGCTTCAGGACCCACCTACAATCGGTGAAGAACCACACCCTTCACAATCGATGTGGAGGGCGGCAAGATATTGGGGAGGCTGATCCGCGACCGTCTTGATGCCTGGATTAATCAGCATGGTCACCTGTCGGACAACCAATATCGATTTAGGAAGGGCAGATCCACGGTTGATGCCATACTCAATGTGCGTAGACTAGCGGATGAAGCCAACCAGGGTCCCCTCAGGAGCAGAAGACACTGTCGTGCGGTTGCGCTAGACATCAAGAACGCTTTAAACTCGCTCCCATGGACAGCCATTGTAAGGGTTCTGGAGGAGAGAGCGATCCCAGGATACCTTATGGCGATCCATCTGAGCTATTTTCAAAACAGGATCCTAATATATAAAGGAGCGGAAGGGAAAGATGAGGAATGGTCGGTCACAGGTGGTGTGCCAAAATGCTCCATATTGGGTCCTTTGCTATGGAACCTGGCTTACGACGGAGTGTTTCGCTTCCCTCTACTCGAAGGGGTTGAGGTGGTTCGGTTCGCGGATGACATTCTTATAATAGTGAGACGAAAGGACATCGGCGTGCTTCGGGCTGCAACTCAGGAAGCCACAGCGACGGTGGGTGATTGGCGGTAGGCCTTGAGGTGGCGGCCCAAAAAAACGAGGCCGTCTGGTTGTCGCGTCGTCGCGCAGCAAAGACCGGGGACGAAATTATTAATGTGCTGGGGCGGGAGGTCGTTGTGGGGAAGCAACTGAATTACCTAGGGGTCCAACCCCCTATGTAGTGCAAAAGTGCTTAAGGCGGCGGCTGGAGCCGAATCGACCCCTGCAATGGGCAGGTTACTACGGAACATTGATGGGCCCTTGGAAGCGAAGCGACGTGTCCTCGTGGGAGTAGCCAAGTCTAAATTACTATATGCGGCATCGGCATGGGCGAACTGCATCCTTGCGAAGAGGAATGACGACTGGTTACGTATGGCTATGCGACCCGAGGCCCTGAGGGTCATCAGAGGGTATAGGACGACGTCCACGGACGCGAAGTCCTGGCATGCCTAAAGGCACGGCCAAAATGCAGGCCAAGCATCAAATTATGGCAAGATGGTAGGATGGCAGGAAAGATGGTCTCACAGCAATTAGGGTTCATGGACCAGGCTACTGGTACCCTGGATCGGAACCTGGGTTCATAGACCACACGGTGAGGTCAGTTACCACTTATTCCAGCTGCTGACAGGGCACTCGTGCTTTGGGGCATACCTTAGTAGACTAGGCAAGTCGGCTGACCAGCGTTGTCAGCTTTGTGCGACACCAACTGATGACAGCGAGCACATTTTCTTCCATTGTACTTCCTGGAAGAAGGAGAGGAACGAAGTCGAAGAAACCCTGGGAACAGCACTAATCCCCGAGGGACTGATACCCACGATGTTAAGAACATGCGACAATTGGGAGACGGTGGCCAAGTTTGCCAAGAAAGTGCTAGAGGGAAAGGAGACTAAACTACTGGAGATTATGGACCGGCAAGTAGAGGGAACTGGTGGGATAAGCAGGTAGGCAACAGGTACGGCTGAGAGGGCACCAGGTGATTAATGCCTAGGTGATACCACTGGCGCCCTGTACCAAGATGAGAGAGAAGATTTAGTGGGCCCTATTCAGAAGGAATAGGAGGAGTCCCACACTCCTCTGACTGAAGAGCAGTACACCAAGCATTCCTCCTCTCTATAAAAAAAGAGAATGTTGAACCAAAAATCCTATTATTGATTGTGTCCGGCACATGATAGTTTTCGAATCAATGTTTACATTGATACGTTATGGTCATCCACGTGTTTGTGACATGCGTGCGAACCATTCCTGGGGATGAAGGAATAATGGTGTACTAAGCTGCTCTAGGAGCAGAAATACTTCGCTTTGGTCCGAATTTCTCGAAGACATTAGAGACTAACCCACGTCTATCAAGATTCCTAGGAACAACGGCTGCACCGGACCATTTCCCCTGTCCGGAAGCGTTTCATGCGCAACTCACTCTAAAGAACTATATTCCCCATTGGTAACCCTGGTGTTCGCAATGGAACGTCCTCGTTTTGTAGGCTTCATGGTGGGTGGGAAGCCAGGATAGATGAAGTATCTTAACATAAATATTATGGATAATTTAAGACAAATCCAACTTAATCCTTAGGACGAGGACCCTCTAGAGGAGGCCACCATATTGGCGCACCCGGCTTCCGCAAGGACATAACAAAAGGACGAGCTCAAATCATTCTTGAGGTTGATCCCAAAACTAAAATCAGAATCATGGAAACTACCACAGGAGCCACCAGTAATGCTGTAGACACATGGCAGAGCCAAAAAGAGAAGATAAACCGCACCGGAGCGGAAATGCGTAGGCGCAGAAAGACTCGTATAGCGGAAGAAGCAGCGATGGTCAGTACGAGCCACTCAAAAGAGAAACCACCTGCACTAGAAAGAAATAAAAGTATTAGGTAAAGAGTAACATTTAATTTGTTCCATAATGTTTTTATTTTCGGTTGCCTGATACGTGTTTCGGTTTTCGCAGAAGATTTTCAAAGTTAAAACAGTATTAATATCTGTTTTAGCCATGACTGTAGCACAACAAGCATTAAGTTATTAAAAAAATAAAAGGCCGAGATCCGAGGGATTGTCCAGGGACTCCCCTCTGAACAGGAAGAATGCAAAGAAAAACTCAGGGAAATCGACAAAAACATCCACCAAAGAACCTTGAAGTAAATTATATTTAAAGTATTATCACTTTCTTCACAAAATTGTTTTTATTAACTAGATGTACATTTCAAATCCAAGAGTTTCCTCTTGTAAGCATTTAAATCAATTATAACAAATACTCAAAATAACTTCTAAATAGGATCGTACTTCTTTAAGAGCTATAGCTGTAGATTACATCTGAATCGTAATTGTTTCGTATTATAATAAAAACCAATTAAGAATTTATACCTTTTGGTACTACCTGGTGGTACTGTTTTACTATTTTTGCAAATTTTAAAAGATCTAACTTTATGTTCACTATCTACATCGAAACTTCGATAATTCTTGCTTTATTTTGCCCAATTTTCATGTATTTCTTTATTCAAAAATCTTACAAATATTCAAGAACCTCTTGAAGAGGCACAATCTTACATGCATCAAGATTTTTTTCTTGCGTATCCTATAATAGAGATACACTTGAAGAATGGACAAATCAAAATATCAAAAGATAACATGTTTGCGGTGATAACTTGTTTGTTTGTTGAAAAACACTATTTTTGCAAAATTTAAAATATCTAACTTTATGTTTACTACCTACCTCGAAACTTCGATAATTTTTGCTTCATTTTTGGAAAATTTCAAGTATTTCTTTATTCAAACCTTTAAAATCAACCAAAAATCTTACAAATAATCATGAAACTCTTCAGAAGCTACAATCTTACATTCATCAAGAATTTTTTTTTCTTGCGTATCCTAGTAAAGATACAATTGAAGAATAGACAAATCAATATATCAAAAGATAACATGTTTGCGGTGCTAACTTGTTTGTTTGTTGAAAATGTTAAAAAAAAAAACTCTATGGTTGAAATCTGGCCAAGACTACGCCAGATAATTTAGGAAAGTCTTTAAAAGCTTCTAAACTTCAGAAAATGGTAAAATACATTTTATCAAAATTTGCGAAATTTTAAGTTTTCAAACTTTTTAGATGATTTTTTAAATCACTAGGTTTAATATTGACCAGACTACAACCATAAACATTTTGCTATTTCCAAGAAACAAAACAAGTTTGCGTAGCACGAACTGGTCCACAATGATCAGAGTCGTACGCGGAGAATCTGATTGACTTGCCGACGAGTTTGGGAAATGACTTTTTTCTCCTTAATTTTCTCTCTCTTCATTCCACAGACCAAACAGAACGCAGCTACAAAGTTCAATTTATTTTAAAATTCCAGTTTGATTTTCTCCAATTCAAGATTTGACTGCTGTCCGTTTTTTTTATCCACCAGTAAAATAGCAATAGTTTTGATGTAACGTCCTAGATATGTTAATTATGAATACAGTTTGAAAGGTAGGTTTATATTTTTAACTCTATTTTCAAATCGCTGAATGGAATTTTATTTCCTATCATTCACGTTTTGACTGGAGCTATTTTGTTTTTTTAATTAGCATACAATAATTTTTAGGTGAAATTATAAACATTTTAAATCTAAATATATTTTGAGAATTATTAGCTGATTCTGCAATTTTTTACATTTTCTTTAACCTTCAGATTGCAATATTGTCTCTCTTACTTCATGTTGATTGTTGGATTTTAGTTTGCAGTTATGCCATGGTTATTCTTTTGATGCTGTAATATAAAAATATAAATATGTTAATTTTAAAAGTATTTAAAAAAAATTTAATATAATAAGAGACAATTTTTTGACTTTGTGTTTTTGAAAATCACTGAACACAATTTTGTTTCCTTCAATTCAAGCTTTAGCTGCTGTTACTTGATTTCTAGGAGTAATATGGCAATTATTTTATTTGATTGTAATCACTAAATTCAAATTTGTTTCCTTCATTTTAAGTTTCGACTACTGTCAATTCGTATTTTATTACAACTAAAGAATTCCTTATCGTAATAAATAAACGCTTTATTTTAAATCGACAATAATTCAGTAGATTCTAAACCATCTCAAACGAAAAGCCAATATACAAATTCTCAAAACTAGTTTTTATGCATCAATTTTGTTATCATATGTATCTAAATTTGTTTACTAGTTTCAGTCTTCAACTTGCAAAATCATCAGGACATGACGTCAATTAGCTGCATACCACGCCGATCCCGGAAAATAGTTGCCATGCTTTCTGGGTAGATATGAACGTTTTGAATTTTTTAGGTTTGTTTGGTAAATGAGCATTATGTCACTCGATTGATTGTCTTTACCCTTAGGTTTCGAACCCAGTGACTATGCGAGCTAGGAAAAAGTCTCCTTCAAAATAATAACGTTCTAAAAATGTTAGTGGTGCAGCAGTACGAATGGCTTTCCGTTCATCAATAAGCATGCGAGGCACCCACCTTGCGCAAAATTTTGAATAATGCAGGTGGTCTTTAATAAACAACAACGCGCCGATCGTTCTTCACGAATTCGTTAATTGAAACCTCAGACTGCACCTGAAAAAAGTTCGACCAAGACTTTGGAGATACGCAATTTGGCTTCAGGAACAGATTCGACACAAGAGAGGTACTATTCGTTCTGCATATTAAAACGCAGAAGAGCTTGGACCAACGTTGCACAGTCTTTGCTGATGCATAGACTATGAAAAAGCATTCGACCAAACTATCAAAAACTTGTCGAAAAGCTCAAAACTAACACGACAAAAAAGACATTATTACGAACTTCCAGTATATGTTCGTAATAATGATTCAACATGCCAGATTAAATTAGGGCAAGAACAAATGGTCCGACAAAATGGGTCCGACAAGGGTACGTTTTGTCACTACTGCTGTTCAACCTATACTCCAAAAACATATTTGGAACTGAGCTAGATGAATGCACCCAAGGAATTAAAGTAAGCGGAATAGGATTAACTAATATCTGATACGCAGACTACTCCGTGATCCTAGCCTACACGATCGAAGACCTACAAGACCTCAGAGACCAAGTGCATCGACCTAGGTCTGAATATGGGCTTAACATGAACATCACGGAAACCAATAAATAATGATGTAGTAACCGTTAATGGTGATCCAATCGAGCGAGCTGAAGGGTAGAAGTATTTAGGTAGCTGGCTCAACGAACGATGGGATCCCGAGTACAACATTGTATTGTATTGTATTATATTTAGTCTTTATCTAAAATGCATTTTATAAATAAATATATAATTGTACTATAAACGTAAGAAAAATATATTAAAATGATGTTGACTGCATGCAAAAGGGCGGAGTTTACTCTACGGATGATCTTCCACTCGAACCCTCTGATCCTCTTTCTCACTGTTCCGTCATAGGAGGTCCAGTTTGAAATACTTATATTAAAGGTCACCAAAAACCTATTTTTACATCAAAGCATGTATACAAATAGCCAGAAAGACTTTCCAAAAATTACGACTCTTAGTCTGTAAAAGAGACCTCTCAAGATACATCAGATGGAGAATGGTTCAGTGTTATGTTTTCTCGGTGCTATTGTACGGAGTGGAAGCATGGACATTGAGAGTAGCAGTAATGAATAAACTTGAAGCTTTCAAAATGTGGTCATACAGGAGGATGCTCATAATCCCATGGACTGATAGTATAACGAGCGTATGGGCAAAGAAATAGAATAGCTCACGATGGTGAAACACCAAAAAGCTGGAAATAAAAAAATACGAATTCCTACAACTAATAATGGATAGAAAAATACAGGGAAAACGCGGAATGGAAGAAAAAGTTATCGTGGCTGCGAAACCTCCGACAATGATTCGGAATTAGGGATACTCCAACACTGATACGACTTGTGTGAGATCGGTACGAGTATAAAACATATGGTCATCAACCTTCTCTAATAAGAGGGCACTCAAAGAAGAAGAATGCTAGAAAAACAGTAGAAAATAAAATGATCATGAAGGTTGCTTATTTACTTCTTTGTTTCCAGTTCAGTAGTAGGCTCTAGTATTTTATATCCTTATACATATTATATACGACCTAATAACTATAATTTTATTCAATACACTAAAACTTATACACGTTGTCCCCTGAAATTTTGAATATGAGTAATGTAATCTGTATTATATCTCGATTATTATTATTGGTTACTATGGTTGTTGCTGCAATATGCATGTCAATTTGACATTTTGGAGCTATAATGTTAACAGGAATTTTATGATCATCTGGGATATTGTTTGGCTCAACAAGGAGATGTTTTCGAACATTTAATAAGATGAACATTGCAGTTACTTGTTATTCGTTACGTCAGCATTGTGTCCGTAAAAATAGTAATATTATAATAACGTGTAAATATGTTTCATTTTGATTCCCTATTTTATTACAAATTAGAAATTACTGAGCAACTAAGCAACGAGTAATGCACTTAAATGCCCGTATTCAAAATTTCAGGGGACAACGTGTATATAAAAATATTGATGTATTTATATTATTGCAGTTGTAGTAAATAAATTAATGGCTCCCTGGCAGATACTGATTTACTCGCTGGGCTGCATTCAAATGTGCCTAAATTGAATTGTAAACAGTACTATATATGTCACGCTAACGGAATTAGAACCTCATAATGTTAAAGCTTGCTTACCGTCAATACGTAGCCTTGTCAACATGTACGGTATACATTTCGCATTGAAACTTTACACTGTAAACATTAATGAAATTTTTAGTAATGTATTACATTGACAAGGTGAAACATGTTGAAATTTCATAAAATGTAAAATAAAAAAACATTTGCTAGAGAAACGTGGGCCATTTTTTTAAGTAACAAGTTCATTGAGTTTTCATTTTTGATAGCTTAACACTAACCTACTACTACTTATTTATTTATTTACGACCAAGCCATTTTAATTACAAAATTACAATACAGTATAATATAGATTATAAAAGAAAGTTATTTTAACATTAAGTAAAATATGTTATACAATTTAAAACAATACATAATAAAACAATGTGAATCTAGATGATATAAAAACAATTTAAATACTAAAACATTTAATTAAAAATTTAAGTGATTAATATTCATGATTAATAATTTTTCACTCTGAATTAATTAAAACTAAAAACTCAATTAATATTTGCTATTTATAACTTTCAACTTTGTTATAGTGTTTAATTTATTCTTTTTGAGTAACTTTTATTGGTGATTATTATTAATTAATTTGTTTCCATAAAACAAATGGAAAAAGTTTCATTAATATTGAGTTTCTCAAACTAGTTACAAACAAATGTTTTTATGAATATAATTCACTATAACCACAGAAACTATACTAATTCGGGAAAACTGTAATAATTAAACTAACTTGGCCCGGAAATGATTTATGGAGGACAAACTAAACCGTATTTAACAAATTAAGTTTTAAAATAATGGTAATAAAACCAGTATATAGATTAATAAAAATACAATAATTTAATTGATGTTTCGAAGCATAAAATAGTTTTGATTGTTCACGTATTTATCATCATATATAAAAGTTAGACGATATACTAAAATATAGTAGAAATTAAAATTTTTAATTAATAATTTTATCATAATTATTGACCGTTACTAAGTGGTAATTCATAATGAACACTTAATAAAATGCTTACTATAATAAATTTAAAAATACGAAAACATTTCGTGAATATACAACAATGAGTCTTACTAAGACTACAAAACAAATTAATTTGAAACAACTACTTCTCTAGCTAATACTTCGACAGACATTGAATAATACAAATTAATTTGCGTGTTACAAATACTTACTATGTTTTTAACCACTATAATTTCATTCATTTAATAATTTTATATCTTGAAAATTTTTAAATTATAAAATGCAGAATAAATTTTAAATAAAACATCTAAAGAGAGAGAAAACATCTTTATTGTAGATAGTATTGCAATATACAATATATAATTATAATAATTATTATGCTTCTCTTCTTAGCTATCGACAAGAGGCAGAAAGACCTCTGGTCTATAGCCTTTTGACAAATTTGACAAATTTGTCAATTAATATATGTTACTAACAACAAATAAAATAATAATGAGAATTACTGTTAGATATAATGTCATTTCTATTTCATTTGATTTGAATGCACAATCTTTTAATAATAATTTTATTATTTTATATTTCCGTTCTTTTTTAAAGTACTTAGCATGTTTCACGAGTTTTTTCTTTAAAGCCACCATTATTATCTCTTCCATTTTGTCTTGATCTATATAATTCCAACGCTACATATTTCAAACGAACCCTTGCATTTTTACGGTCCCTTAAAGCCTCCCAAATTACCCGCCACATCAAAATCCTACCCTACTTTCGAAATCATGCTACGACCCATAATCAAATATAATAATACCACTATAAATTTTACTCGTCCTCTAAAATAATGTAATGATTAATTAAAATTTGAATGAATAGTTATAAATAAAATTAAAAAATTAAACACTTGATCTGATCAATATCAAACTAGAAACTTGTAGTTATGACTAATTAGAAAAACACGAAAACACTTCGTAATATATTATATTCTAGTTATGATGTTGACAATAAGTATTAAGTATTTTTATTTTATGTATAATTTTTATTACGAAGTAAATATCCTCAATGTCAAACAGTTAAATGAATAATGTAATCGATACGGGTTTTGTTACTCTCTTGATGGAACCAAATTTTCACATTGGGAGACGTAAACTCTTGTATGGAACATAATTCTTAATTTTCAGATAACTGATACGTCTTTCGTTCCTTTCTGATCATAATCTATTATTTATTATAAGTTAAAATAACAAAATATAACAAAAGTTTTACCCAATTTGAAATCAATAATGGTCTACAGTACGATCCTTGAGGGATACCAAACATTTAATAATAAATTAAGAAATATAGTTGGCAAATTTATCAAACCAGGTTCTATTATATAAATAAGGAATTACAGTTATCATATTTATTAAACCAGGTTTTCTCAAGTAAGTAAGTATTGTCCGCATAATTGTAATCTATCAAAGATAAACACTAAAAAGTTTCTTAGAAGAAGGCAAAAGTTCGGGTAAACCGAGAATTTTGTTTTACAGGGAACGAGGTTCACTAGTAAAAATTTGCAAACAGGGTCGTCGTAATACTTTAAGAACCATCACAGCACAGTGAAATGCAGAAACAATGAGGACGTTATCGAGAAAATGTTGCAAAAAATGGATACACAAATCAAGACTCAGTTTTTATAAGGTCGATGCAAAAGTTTTTATTAAGTTCATCTTTTTTATTATTCGTAACGTTTTCGGCGAAAGAAAAACCTCTACTTACAAATTGAATCGGCTAATTTGGAGAAAAACGAAAATTTCATAAACCATTTAACAGTGGTATAGAATCATATCAATTTCGAGTTGAAGTTTGGTGTAGAATACTTTTGTAAACGGGTTATTAGAACTGTAAATAAAGCATTTCATAAATATTGCCTCAAAAGGATAATAAAATTTTCTAAAAGCATTATTATTTGGGGATGTATGTTCGCAGTAGAACTAGGAAGCTATGAGATGATAGAAGGCACAATTAATGCAACAAAATATTAACAAATAAAAAAAATTGTCTTATTCCAAGTGCTTAAGGTCTTTACCCAGAAATAAATTTTATATTCCAGGACGCTTCTGCATTCCATACATCTAAAGCTATTAAAAATTGGTTTAAGGATAATAATAACAAAATCCTCTCACGGTTTTCCAATAGTCCAGATCTCACTATTTTTGAGACATTGTGACATAAAATTGAAAAAAAAACTGTTACCGATTTGAAGATGAAATTGGGTGAACTATAGGAAAATTTCACCCCGGACACAGGTGAATCATTAATAAAAACAATGCCAATCAAGATTGCAAATTTTTGTTTATCCGAACATTTATTTGTTAAGGCTCTTAAACACTGAAAAGAAAAATCTATGTAAATTCAGATAGTTTTTAGGATCACCTTCACCGCTTTAAAAAAATATAAATTGAATACCTGATATAACTGCGGTTAACTGATTTGAATACAGGTGTATTGTAGGTATATTTTTGTAAAATAGATTGAGATAATTTGTAAATTATTCAAAATGAAAAATATATTTCGAAATATACCATATTATATATAATTATATTATTGGGGAATAAGTTCGTAGTGTTTTAAATTTTCTTTTATTTTAGGACGGGATTTTGCAGTATAGTATTTATTCGACGGAGCTCTTTCTGCTCTAGAAAACTGTGTTTGTCTTTTTGAATAATTTAATTTTATATTCATTTTAAAGCTTAGAAACAGTATATTCAGGAGGTAATACGCAATATTTTAGACGCCTGTTTATCTTCGCTTTTCATTTCTGAATTTGAAGAGTGTCTCAAAGCACTATTGAAGGAGGACGGTCACCAAAGTCGTGAATTGGCCGAAAAAATGAGCTGCGATGATAAAAAGAAAGAAAAATTGAGAGCCTGGATATCTCACAAGCTTAACGAAAACAACAAAGAGAAATGCAATTTTCTCAACATCTCACCCTCCATTAGGTAACACGCGATCATAAATTTGTACCGAATTATCACGGGAGATTGGAGAAGTGGTGCCTTTATATAAATGTGAAGTAAATGAAGAAGTGTGTGGCTCCAGATACAGCAAAGCCAAGAATCAAGCCTGACCTTCATCCAAAGAAGATCATGATATACGCTTGGTGGGACTGGGAGGGCATGGTGCACTGAGAAATGCTCGAAAGAAATGCCATGGCCAACAGGGAACAGCTACACGGCGCAAGAAAGGCTTTTAGATGGAACAGAACCCATCAACAAGACCAAACAATATTCCTCCACAACAACGTCAGGCTCCATGTTGCAGAAGTAGTCAAATCCGCACGTTAAGAGCTCGAATGGGAGGTTCTTCAGCATCCGCTGTATTCTCCAGATCTTGCATGCGTGGATTACAATCTCTTCCGCTCCCTGTTGAACCATATAAGGGGCGTTACCTTCGACAATGAAGAGGACTCAATAGTTATCAACATCAACAAATCGGGTTCTCATATAAAAAAAACTACATTGTAGTATAGTCAAACACTAGAAAGTTTCCTGTTTGATAACTCATACTTCATTCTATTGAAAGCCTTAAAAAATTGCAGTTTGCAAGCCTGTTTTCAATGCTTTAAAAGAATGAAAAAATGAGTTAAACAACTGTTACAAATTTCGTCCACTTCAGAGTCAGTATATTAGTTCTCATGGGTGTGTTTTCTAATTGCGGTTACATGATTTAAATTGAGCTTAACAGTTAGTAATTATTTATTAAATAACATAATAATAGTACTTGGGTTGTTTGAGTACGTAAAAATGTGTCGTTTACTTATAACATAATAATAGGCTAAGTTCATGTATAAATAAAATTCTTTAAAATTGGGGAATGCTATCAGCACCAGCAGTAGAGCAGTCTATTTAATTATCAATGACACTAAACACCTATGGATAGATGCTTATTGAAATAAGAACAATTTTGTAAATATTAGATGTTTAAATCAAATTTCCATTAAAATAAATTTATTACAAAATATCTACAAATCAGTCATACGATGAATTAAATTCTTAAAGTTAGTCATATTAACACCGCATTAGATATATATTCATCAAGAACCATGGTTTGCAAAAAGGTATTTAACTTTTGTGAATAGTTTACAAAAGACCAAAATCATCTAGAATTAAGTTTAGTTTTCCCTTTAAATCTATGTAATATATTAATAAATAAAAATATTGAAATCCAATGGATCTAAGGCATGTTTTATACAAATCGCGAACCAGTTTCTTTTCACACATAATATACACGTATCACCTCAAAGGTTAGCCGTGATGGTTAGTCTCTTCCTTATAATCTGAACTTGGGTACAAACATTTCAATGGTCAAATAAGAATAAGAAGCTGTATATTGCATTTATCATATTATCATATTTTTAGTTATTAAGATCAATGAATACAGGCATTAATGAATGTATATTCACCTTTTTTGAAGTCATATAAAACATTTATAATAAATAAAATAGGTATTTTCTTGAAGACAAAAGCCCACCCAATAATTTGTAAAATATACAGAAAGATTTTACAAAAAATTATTAAATCTGTTGAATAATAATGTTAAAGAAAATATTATGTAAGTATTATATCATTCATTTTGTAGTAGTTAAAATGTAAGATAGTAGACACCCACCCAATTTATCTATTTCAGTAAATTTATACCGATATACTATCATATCATCGGAACAATATCATAATGACAAACTAGAGTCAACCACATCTTCAAAAAAATGGACGAAAATACCATATTTGCTCAAATATATTACAAAAGAAAAATTCAGAAATTGTCAACATGTTTTACTGGATAGTGGACGAATGTGGGTCCGTGTGAAAGTAATTAGAAACCAGTGAACTCCGCTTGTGAGTCTTGCTGCCTAAATTTGTGTACCTGCTTCATTAATATATGTATTATTTTGTAAATATATAATAAACAAGAAGAACAAAGTTGTAAAGAATAAAGAATCTATAAATATCTTAACAATTCCATTAATCAAATTCTGCTTAAATTTTTGGAAAATAAAAAAGAGTACGTAGAGGAAGTTTTAAAACTGTATGTAGGGTAGGTGGATGGCCTCTATCCACAATCCAATCTATAAATCATACGCCAGTGTTTTAGTAAATGTTTCTTGAATTGATAGTAGCTTTATGTTTAATAATTTAAAAATACAAAAACATTTCGAGAATCTACAACAATGAGTCTTACTAAGACTACAAAACAAATTACTACTTCTCTGGCTAATACCTCGACAGATATTGAATGATATAAAGATAATTTGCGTGTTACAGATAATACCAAAGCAACACTAATTTGAATAAAATTATTTCTTTTGAATAAACTAATAAATGATAAAATGTACTTTAGACTATTTTTCACGAATTTTTTTCTTTTTTTTAATTATTAGTTAATTTTCTACAACGAACTAAAGGATTTTAATATGTTTTATGTTAAATAATTAAGTAAATATTTTCTAATATACAATTGATGCTAATGAAAATATTATATCATACACGCTTTTCTTTTTCGCACACCATCAGTTAATATATAGAAGTTTGTTTGATTAAACTTCAACTGAAAAAATATCTGTACATTTTTGAACGACATCAATAGTAACACTAATGTATTGTTTTTTAAATCATAATTATGTCTTTAGTGGAAGTTTACAAAATATATGTAGGGCGGGTGGGTGCCCTCTATTCACCCTCCAATCTGTAAATCGTACACAAGTGTTTTTGTGAATGTTTATTGAATTAATAGTAATTTTATCCTTGATTCATTAAGTAATTACTTTCTAATATATAATTTATTTTTTACGAAACCTTTCTTAACATATAGTAATTGGAGAGTAACCACCCACGTCTTCTTCCATCTTCTAGAGGAAGATTTTAGCCTTAAATTCAAGCGTCTCTCTGTTGATGATGAGATCTAACAACAAACCAACAATATTTTTTATTTAATCCGAGCATTTGATAATGTAAATTTACAAATTGCTGTAGAGAAATTGAACGCCTATGAATTTAGACGCCATGTTTTTAATTGGCTTCTCTCATATTTGTCAAACCGAAGTTTTTTTTTGTTGAAATAACTCAGAAAAAATCCCCATACAAGAATACTTTTGACGATGTACCACAAGGATCACTGCTGAGCGCACTATTTTTTTTTACTTTTCATTAATGATTTATTTGAATACATTTCATCTAACACTGTATTATTTGCAGATGATACTGCAATAATAGTGACAGCAGATTCTCCTGATTCATTGAAGTACAAAATTGTAATGCTCTCGACAAATGCATTGTGCGTTCGTAATCGGCTACTTTAAATTTAAATACAAGCAAAAGAAAGCAACTACCAAATGATTTTAAAATAGAAATAAATAAAATTGTATAAACTAAACGAATATGTTAAATACCTAGAAGTGTTCATAGATCGTACCCTGCACTGGAAAACTCATACAGATCATG
The DNA here is from genome assembly GCA_963969525.1 of Ontholestes murinus. Taxonomy (NCBI): domain Eukaryota; kingdom Metazoa; phylum Arthropoda; class Insecta; order Coleoptera; family Staphylinidae; genus Ontholestes; species Ontholestes murinus. Next base: position 24,013,843 of record OZ018387.1, on the reverse strand, counting down.
TATGTAGAAAATTAAGTGAAGCACATTTTACTGTTATGCAAATGAAATATACCAGATGAACCACGAAGCACTCATTGCTATTTACTACTCCCTAGCATACTATCATATGCCATACAACATTTTAGGGGTTGGGCTGCTGAGAAAGGAAAAAAAATTGCACAAAAGAAAATTATACGAGCCATTTTTGGTATAAACAAGATGCGCACATGCAAAAATGCATTTTCTGCTCATAACTTATTAATATTACCTTCAATTTATATTTATAAATTAGTATATTATACTAAGTGAAACATTCAAAAGTTTTAATCTACTACAGACTAACAACCATACCACAAAATTGTTTAATAACTATTCGGATAGTTATAACAATTCCATGACGTGTTGGGAAAAATTGTTACATAGTGCTGAATGTAATTTCAGACAAAGCGGTACTTCAGTACGTGGAGTAGTTGTTTTAACTGTTAGTTAATTTTTGTAGTTTTTACATTTTAACAATGTAAAACTACGGTGCAGAAATATTCAAAATAATTAACTCTAATTATTACTTTTATTATTTAATAAATCCATTTTATCTGAAAAAAAAGACAATTTATAACTCATTACCAGAAGACATAAAGCTGCTAGAAATGTCTAAATTTAAGTAAAATCGTAAGAGATCAATATTCAATTGATAGATTCACGTTTTGAAAATCTATTGATTGTAATAATGTTCACATCTTACATGTACTATGAATTTGTGTCATTGTATCTTTAAGCTTACGTGAATAAAGTTATTATTATTATTATTATTATAAAAGACGAAAAATATATGTAGAGTAGAGTGCCTTTTAATTTTATTATTATAAAATAAACTGAAAATTCATTAACGCTATTCAGTATTAATTCTAAAGTAAATATTATCTAATATACAATTTTTCTTTTCACAGACCATCATTTATTTTATAGAAATTGGTTTGTGGGAATGTGGAAACCCACTGTACATATTTTATTTAACTTAAACTAAAATAACATCTGTAAATTTCGTTATATCAATAATAATACTGTTGGAATTTTTGGGAAATCAAAAAAGTGTCTATGGTAGAAATTTTAAAAATATATGTAGGGTGGGTGGGTGGCCTCTATCCACATTCCATTCTATAAATTATAAGCGAGGGGTTTTGGTGAATATTTATTGAATTAATAGTAGTTTTATGCTTAATTCATTAAGAAAATATTTTCTAATATACAATTTAGCTTTTAAAACCCCCTTGCTTAACATATAATAATTGAAGGATGGGATATTAGTTATCCATCCGAGTTACATATATATTAAAACGTTTAAGTAAAACACTGTTCTTAATTAACACCCTTAACAGAAATTAACGTTGAGTACTGGAAAAATGATATTCATTTATTTATTTATTCATTCAAGCATAATCGGACCTGATTACATTATTTAGAATATAAATAACTGATTTATACAAAATTAAGGGAAAAACATACATAAAATTTTAACAATTTTTGAAGTTCGAATCTGCCCCGTTTTTAAATCCGGCAATATATCCGATAATCCGATATCTTAAATTACCATTCTATTGCTATTATTTTCAACTTCTATTCTTCTTCTATAGTATTCAAAAGTCTAGTATCTGATTATTTATACTCAAATATAAAATTATGAATCAGCATGGTTTGATGAAGAGTCGTACTACTTTAACCAATTTATTGTATATTACAGAAACGGTGGCAAACTCCATGGATAATAACTTACAAACTGATGTCATATACGCACACCTGCCAAAGGTATTTGACAAAGTTTCTCACTCTCTACCTTTTACAAATTACATAAATTCAATATAAGCTCAAATATTGTTGTAGCAATAAAGAATTTTTTAAGCGATAGAGAACAGTTTGTGGAGTACTAGGGATGTATGTCAGATGTGTACACTCCTAATAGAGTGGTCCCACAGGAATCTAATTTAGGACCACTGTTATTTACCATTTTTATGAATGATGTAACAGATGTTATCTCATGTGATTATCTTATTTATGCGGATGACATTAAGCTGTATAAAATAGTTTTTATACTACTTTGAGAATTAGAGAATTGGTGTAAACATAATGATCTCTTATTAATCTCAGATAAGTGCTACTCTAATAATATTGCGTACACTTACAGAATTAATGATAGAAATATAATGCGAACGAATTCTGTCAAAGATCTAGGAATATATTTCGATCATAACTTGATTTTGTTGGTCACATAGATCAACTAGTTTCAAATTCATATAAAGCACTGGGCTTTCTCGCTCGTGGTTTCTATCCTGATGTAAATGTTACCTATTTGGAGTCGCTAGAAATGTTTGGTTTAGAAACAATTTCGGACAGGCATAAAAGAATATTTGTAAAAACCTTGCATAATATCTTAAACAATAAGTGTGACTGTAGTTACATTTTTAGCCATATTAATATTTACGTTCCTTATTGCGCCACAAGAAATGCTCCGCGACTAAACCATTGATTAAGTTAATCAAGGCTTATTGTGAGGTTCAGTACACTGTGGATATTTTTAACGATACCACATTATAACGTTTATTTATATTTTCGGTGTGTAATTAATTTATTGTTCACTACACGCTAAGGTGTTTTTATTTATCCTTTTTCTGTCGTTATTTACTATGAAATTATTTATTTTCGTATTTTTCATAAAACAGATGTTCGATTATTATTAGGTTTGTTACGCTATGCTAATATTAATCATTATTTAAATTTAAGTTTAAGTCAAATTAGGACTATTATAATTTAAAGTTAAGTTTAAGTTAATTTAAGTTTCTCTGTAATTCGATTTGTATCTGTAATAAATAAATAAATAAACACCATTCCGACGGGCGAAGTTCATTCTTTAGAATGATATTCCACTCAAACCCACTGATCCTTCACTGATTTTAAAAAATGTTTAGTGTAGGCGACTATTAACCCACCCTTCAATTATTAAAATATTCGTGATGGTTATAAAATATAAATATTAAAAAATACTAAACATACGGAATATTTTATGTACAAATAAATTAACGCGATTTCCGTGAATTATACGTTTTGGTTTCAACTATTGAACATCTGTATAATTAACACTATTTTGTCAACAACACTGAACAACAAGGCTTGCAGGCTAAGGGAAATATTTGTTTGTGACAGCCCCTAAAGTGATCCAATTTCTACGTTTGACAACATGCTAAAGCAAACGTATATATTACAATAATACATAATTCCGGTGGAAATGAAAATAATTATTAACGTTGTAAATTTTCTACGTATTTAGTTAAAGTCGAACAATTTATTTTTATTGATTTGAATATTAGACACGAAATAGTAATATTGATTAATTAAGGGGTTTAATAAACACTGAATTGTTTTTTCAATTTAGTGTAAGTATGAATTAACACTCAGAAAATGGTCGCAGCCATTCTTTTCATGGATAAATACATTTTTTCTATGAGATAAAGTAAAATTGAGGGTAATATCAAGCTCAAATATTTCAGGGGATCACTTCGTATACTATCGGAAAACTAAAGAATTCCAAACAAGATCATATGGCTAAACATTTTTCAGTATACTGAAATGTGCTAGGTTTATTAACTAAAACAAATGAACTATTTATGAATATGTCGATAAATGATTATAATGTTTTTATATTGAGTGAAACAGGGTTACACAAAGGTGTAGAAAATAGTGAAGTATTTACCTATGATTTTCGTGTATTTAGAAGATGAGGAGGAGTTCTAATAGCGGTTAGAAACAAATGTAAATGTAATATTATTGAATTGTCTTTAGAATTTAATTGTGAGATAACGGCCGTTAATGTCCGCCTGAAAAACAGAGTAATTTGTTTAATTTGTATTTATATTCCTCCTGCAGAATCGTTAGACACGTATATGAAACTTTTAAATGTATTTGATCCTATCGTCTCTCAAAGTACACATGTTTGTATCTGTGGTGATTTTAATTTATCGAACATCGTTAGTGTATCGTGTAACGGTGACAGAAAACGAATGGAACTAAACAACTTAATTTTATCTTTAAACAATTTAATACAACACAATAAAACTAAAAACTGTAATAATAAAATTCTTGATCTTATTTTAACTTCTAATGACATAAAAAGTTGTTTCGAAGATACTATTCCCATTGTAAAGATTGATAATTATCATCCTGTTTTATATTTTTCCTTAGAATTAATAGTAGAATCACAAAAGAATATTAAGCATAACTTCGCTGTTTAAAAATTAAACTTTAGAAAATCTAATTTTATGTATGACAGAATGTATAAATGTAATTGGTCTAGGGTCAATAGTTGTGAAGATATCAACCTATCTTGTGGTCTATTCTATAGAAAACTGAATGATATTTTTAAGGAGTTCGTTTCTAGGCAACCCATTAAAAATAAATCTACTCGATATCCTCCATATTTTAGTAAAAAACTTATAAGTTTAATACGAATAGCGTAAAAAGCGTAAACTAAGTATTAAGAAATTACGAATTGATATATGCAGACAAATGGAACTTGACTACAACTGCAAAAATGTGTTATACAAAAATGCAAAAAAATTGTGGTCATAGTTTAATAGTAAAAAGTCGCATAGTTGTGTATCTGGTAACATGGTCTATGATGAAAAAAACTTAGATACAGCTAGTGACATAATTCAATTATTTGTTAAGTATTTCTCCTCCGCATATTCTTCAATTTCTTTAACTAACACAAATGACTCAAATAACAGTATAAAATATCATAATTGCACTTTAGATATTGACCAAATAAATGACGAAGAAATATTGTGTGATGCTAGAAAAATTTAAAGTAATTTTACTGCCGGACTATTTAACTTATCAACTTAGCAAAACTTGTGGAAATTGTCAAGAGTAACACCAATATCCAAACCCGGCGATAAGCAGAATCTAAGAAACTATAGGCCTATTTCCATCATTGATAACTTTGCTAAAATTTTTGAAACAATAATTAGCTATAATTGCGTTGACCCATATATCACAACATAGCAACATGTATTTGTTAGAAGAAGGTCAACAACTACAAATTTACTAAACATCACTGAGTTTATAGCACATAATTATTAATTAGATAAGAGGAAACAAAACAATGTTTTGTTATAGATATAGATTTTGCAAAGGCCTTTGATTCTTTGGGCCATAAAAAACTTTTATCAAAGTTGGCTAATTGCGCATTCAGCTCACAATTAGTTACTTTTTTAAATTCTTATTTATCGGATAGAACACAATATGTTGAGCACAGGGAAAATCGTTCGGAGAGCTATAGCTCAGTAAGCGGTGTACCCCAGGGATCAAATCTTGGTCCGTTGCTTTTTGTTTTATTAATTAATTATATAGTGGATAATATTTCTTCAAATATACTAGTTTATGCAGATGATGTAAAAATATATAAATCAGTATCATCTACTACAGATACTGAATTACTTGAAGAAGACTTATCTCGAATTTGCAGAGCAAAAAAATTTACACAAACTGTTAATTTGTGGAGACTACAATCTCCCGGGTATTTATTGGAGTGAAGATAACCTAGAAGAAGATGCAAATTTTAATGCAAACGAAAATGCTCAACTGCTGATGGAAACGGCTTCTTTTTTGAATATGTATCAACGAAATAAGTGTCCGAACAATCGTGGTGTATTTCTAGACTTGGTGTTTGGTCATAGTGATTGTACAGAAGTTAGTGCTGCGATCGATCCCTTAAGTGACTCTTTGCACCATATTGGATATTCAATTGATTGGAAATGTGATTAATTAACAGAAATTGCAGATAAATATTCCAATTTTACTTTCTGACAAGCTAATTATTTTCAAATAAATAAATATCTAACATCTGTCAACTCGTCAGAATATTTTAAACGCTGTAAAGATATAGATGAAGTTGTGCAATGTTTCTATTCTCTGTTGTATTATGTTATTAATAAGTATGTACCTTTTAAAAAAAGATATCCCCATAATTACCCCAAATGGTTTAACCTAGAATTAATTAATTTAGTCTCTGCTAATAAACAGGCTCATAAAAAATATAAATCAACATCAGCATATTCTGATTATTCAATTTTTCAAAGTTTAAGAAACCAGTGTAAAGACCCAATTAGAAAGCTGTATCATAATTACATATTCAAGATTGAGTGCAATATTAAGAATAATACGAACAACTTTTGGTCTTTTATTAAAAAAAAAAATAGGAAGTCAAAGGTATACCAACTATAATGAAATATAAGAGCTAAACTAGTACCAATATGCTGCAAACAGTTGATTATTTTGCAGAACACTTTGTCGATTGATATATAACTGATGTTGATGAAGTTCCCCAATTTATATCTGACTCATCTATAAATTTGAATTATAAATAGAGCGTAAGTTCGTCTGAAGTATTTCAATCAATTAACAATTTAAAATGTACTTCCACCTGTGGTCCAGATGGAATCCACAGTATGTTTTAAAAAAATTGTATCTTTGCACTAACTTGTCCAATCACCCTTATATTATATTTGATATGTCAATTAAACAGGAAAAAATTCTCAATTTATGGAAAAGGAGTTATATAACACCAAGATTGATGAGGTCACAAATTACAAGGGGTGTATGTCTACAATCTGTGATTCCTAAAATATTAGACCTAATTCTATCGCAACAGATGCGTTGGTTAGGTAAAAATTATATATCAGATTAGCAACACGGTTTTCAGAAAGGAAAGTCTACCTTAACCAACTTAATTTTGTTACAAAACTTTGTGTTGGAAGCTTTTGAGAATCGCAATCAAGTTGATGTTATTTATACTGATTTCTCAAAAGCTTTTGACAGGGTTAGCCACAAGATATTAATTAATCAACTTATTGTTATTGATTTCAACCCTAGCATTGTCAATTGGATCAGTAGCTTTATTTTAGATAGAGTCAGCGGTGTAGTATCTAAAGATTTCAAGGCCAAGTCAGGGGTACCACAAGGATCTCATTTAGGTCCCATTTTGTTTAATATTTTTATTAATGATATAATTTCACATGTACATTTTTCTCAAATTTTACTTTATGCAGATGATATTAAATTATTCGAAACAATAAAAAAAGCACAGATCATAACTCACTGCAACACAATTTAAATATTTATATATATTTAAATGGTGCGTAAATAACAACTTATATTTAAATATTGCTAAATGTAAATACATATCATTTTTAAAGAACAAATCTATCCTTGACTTCACTTACTCAATAAATCACAAACATCTTAAACGAGATTCAGGAATAGATCATCTTGGTGTAACACTCAACACGAAATTTAGTTTTCAAAATCATGTTAATAAAATAACAAATAAGGCAATGAGAATGCTAGGGTTTCTTTTTAGAGTTGGTAAGGACTTTTCGGTTAGTACATTAAAATCATTATACTGTTCTTTTGTTCGCTCTATCTTGGAGTACGCGTCTGTGGTTTGGAACCCTCATTAATTATACCTGAAAACTAAATTAGAAAAGGATCACAGAAATTTTTTAAAATTTATTGCTTTAAATGGGGAATCCTATCAACCTCAATCAATCATGAATCTTTAACTTGCCGCCTTCATATCCAATCGCTTATTAATAGACGATTTATCGCTGACATGTGTTTTTTATATAACGTTGTAGACAATCGCATTGTTTGTCAAGAGTTATTATTTAAAATAAATTTTTGGGCAACATGTGTGAATACTAGAGCAAAATAATATTTAGGTATAATTTTTCTAAAAGTAATTTTGGTAACAATAATCCTCTTGGAAGATTAATGCGATCGGGAAAGAAACTAAATGAAGCTACGTCATTTCTAATTTTCTCAGTCAAATATGTCCATTTTAAAATTAATCTGTTCAATGTTAATATTAATGATTTGTTGGCCAATTAGTATAATGTTTAATTTAGGTAAATCAAGTATCCATTATAATGACGTTTTCGTTTCAATTTTTATTTCTTTATTTTCATTTATCATTTTGGAATTATAATTATTTTGTGTCGTTGTTTATATTATTTAGAATATTTTATATTTTTTATTTTATTTAGCCATTGTATAAAAGGGATAGCCCGCTAATAAATGAATTATTATTATAATAGTTATTCGTTCAAATAAATGCTTGGATTAGTGAACCCTTCAAAAATGTAGATGTCATGTTAAAATTATATGAGTCTTATGTCCTATCCAAATTGGAGTATTGTTCAGCTATTTGGTCCCCATCGTATTTTACTCACATTAAGTTTTTATTTGAATTGTTGCAAAACTGGTTCATTTATATGGGCCATATAAGACCTGGTATTGTCGTAGAGGAAGAATTACTCCACTGGACTACAGACCTCGCCATCTATTTAGACGGAAATTTTTCAATGTTGCACAATATGCATCGGTATTGATAGCGTCTCCACGGGTATTGAAATCATTAAATAGTACACCTCGAGAAACACAAAAAAGGTTGCCATATTTTTTTCGGGTAGACATTATTAATTAATTAATATTTTAGCTCTATCGGTGCCGAGTTGTCAAATAAATTGCTACAGACTGATACAGACCCAATCGAATATTTATTTAAGTCGACAAAATCGGACAATACCTATTTCTCTTTTAAGGAAGTAAGCCCCAATATGGTAAGAGATGTGGTAAAAAAACTAAAAAATTCAAATAGTCGTGATATTTACGGTATATCTACGAAACTTTTAAAGAAAATTATAGATGTTATAATTTTGCCATTGACTAAATTAATCAATCTATGTATAAAATCTGGTCTTTTTCCAAGTAGTCTTAAATTAGGTTGCATAATTCCCATTTTTAAAAAGGGATCCAAGTTGGATGTTAATAATTATAGACCAATATCCCTTTTGCCTATCATTTCTAAGATTATTGAAAAGTTATTGTTTAATCAATTGTCTTTATTTTTAGATAATCAAAAAATTCTAAACGACTGTCAGTATGGTTTTCGGAGGGGTAGGTCAACTGAGGACGCAGTTTTGGCACTTACCGAAGAAATCTCACAAGGCTTTAATACGGGTATGTGTACTGTGGCATCATTCCTCGATTTAAGTAAAGCTTTCGATTGCGTGCCCCATGTTACTCTCCTTCGAAAGCTATATTTCTATAATATTCACCCACAAAGCTGCCGTTTATTAATTTCATATTTAAGTGATAGGCGTCAGAAAGTACTGGTCAATAATACACTATCTGCAGAAACTAAACTTAATCTTGGTGTTCCTCAGAGTTCAATTCTTGGACCTTTGCTATTTATTCTTTACACTAACGATCTACCCTTACAGGTAGGTCATTCCGAAGTAGTGTTATATGCAGACGACACTACTCTTATTCATCAAGCAGAGGATGTACTAACTGCTTCACAACTTAACGATAGTTCGGTGTTAAGGGTATCAGAGTGGTTCTCTTCTAATCAGCTTACCCTCAATAATAGCAAAAGTGAGACATTGGCATTTTCGTTAAAAACCGGAAACATTTGCAATGGTTATGTCAAATTTTTAGGAATAAACCTAGATAACAAGTTAAGTTGGTACACTCATGGTGATTTAGTTTCCGCTAAATTAAGTAAAATTATATTTCTACTGAGACACCTAACAAACACGTTATCTCAACCAACAGTATTAACAGCTTACTTCGGGTATTTCCAGTCACATCTCACTTATGGAATTATTACATGGGGTCACTCTCCTATACTTGATAGACTGTTTCGCATTCAGCGCAGGGCCGTGAGAGTTATCTCTTTCCTTGAGTACCGGGCTGATTGTAGAGCTAGTTTTATAAACATGAATATTCTCACACTTCCGGGCATTTACATGATGAAATGCATTAGATATGTTAGGAAAAACTTATCTGCGTATTTGACCCATGAACAAATTCACAACCATTTTACCAGGCATAGACAACAGTTGTATCCATTCCGACAGCGCTTAACAAAAACTAAAAATGGCATTAATTATTATGGGCCAAAATTATATAATGCATTACCGCAAAGCATAACCTCCCTTTCGGATACAAACTTCTACAAAACCATAAAGAAATATTTTATTGAAAAAGAATTCTACTCAATAGATGAATGTTTATCCAATAAATTTCATGATTTTAAAATGTGATCCTTTGTGCCTTGTTTTATATTTTAATTGATTTTAAACTCTAATATGTATATCTTATGTTATGTAGATTTTAAAATGTTTGTTTGTAATACTCATGTAATGTAATATAACTCTAAAGGTAAGGCGTTTTATATGTACACTTTATTTTTTTTTTGTTTTGTCCTATTATTTATCAGTATGATTGTTTTTATATTATATATTTAACATATTTACTTCTATTATTTATTTCTTTTTTTATTCGTTTTTTATTATTGTTTTAAATTTTATATATTCGACGTTTTCATACATTACTTGTTTTAATTATTGACACTTCTACTTATGTTTTATCTGCTGTTTTATTTATACGTTACTTTAATTTGCCTACTGTTTTTATTTATTGTCTGCCTTATCTATACACCATTTTATTCATATATTTATTATTTATCAATTTATTTAATATTTTATTGTTAGTATTAGTCTTGTATTAATTGTATTATACTTTGATTTATATTACTATATTGCTACCTGTATTTTAATGACATGTGTAAAACTATTGTTATAGCACGAATAAATTGAATTGAATTGAATTGAATTGAATTGAATTACCGTTTTGAAGTTTTGGTTAATGAGCATGATGCCATTACATTGATGGTCTTTTACTCTAAGGTGTTGCATAGCCAACCCATGTTTCATCACTATTGATTGTCTTTTACTTTGAGGTGTTGCATAACTAAACCATGTTTCATCACCAGAGATGATGCAAGTTCAAAAATGCACTCCTTTAAGAGAATAACGTTCCAAAAACGTTATTCCTTCAACTGTTTGCATAGATTTGTGTTTAGTAGTAAGTTGAACTCACCAGTTTATCCGTAATAACTGATGGCCGTTCCAAAAGTTCGTCATCGTGGGTGTTCTCCCTTCTTAAATTGAAATTACGACACCAGCACCGAAAGATAAGACATCCATAACATTTTTTCCATACACATACATCCTCAATTGACGATGATAAATCTAACCTAACTTTACAACTGGTGGCGTTTCTAATTTTCTTGTCTATATATATACTTCATTTCTTGCGTTGATAAATCTAACCTAGCTTTATAACTGGTGGCATTTTCTTGAAATAGTAAAAACTCACATAAACAACACAGTCTATAGCAGCTAGACGTAACTTTGCACATAGACAGCTAAAACACATCTGAACATGTTATCATACATCCGGCGGCTACTCTATTTGCTAGTGCTACGCATGGTGCAAACATATACTACTTTCCGGATATCCCTCGTACTTAAGTTAATAAGTTATTTATGCTTTGGTATTTCTTGAAGCCGTCAAAATACAGATCTATTGTTATTATTATATGAGAATATTCGGTACAATCAGATAAAGATAATGCGAAAATAATAGCATATAAATGTGACAGTAAAACTTTAATGTATTTAGTTATGAATAGATATTAAATCTATTTGATGTCAGGAAAACAACATTAAAAATCTTTTATGCCTATTTATGTGTCTATCGGAGGAAGCCCTTATACAATACACCGTCACGTATTATACTTTTAATTAAAATAATAATATACATCTGATAACGTTATAAAAACTTAATTTAATAAATTGTATTAAAATCCTTTAGTTCGTAATTAATGTATTTTTAAATTAGAACTTTATTTTTCATTAAATTTCCACTTTTATCAATATTCTCTCTAAGATGTTATTAATACATTAATCCACAATGCACTAATCTCTAAATTGTTTTTAAACTATTGTTATCATTTTCCGATGCTTGAAAATAATAACTGATGCAAATATATTGACAATAATTTATTGAATTGAAATTTCTAAATGAGCTTCCAAAATTTCGGCTATATATAGACATACAAATTTATTTTTTTATATATCGCTTATTATTGCTAGTAAATTACACTCCAACCAGTGCCATTATGTAAATTTATTCACGGTTGTATTTCTCGCTACCATCTTTCAATATTTTAATGTGAGGTAAACACTCGGAGTGAAAAGACATTTCATTTTATAAAAATTTTGATACGTTTCCAGAAAACGTGCATACGTCATTTTATTCAGAATTACCTCTTAATTCATACCCAGTATCATTAAAAACAAAGTTATTTTACATAATTATTTTAGCATTTAATCATTTCTACTGTATTCGCACTTCATAGATTTGAAGATATTATTTTCAAAGGATTAAATTCAGAAATTAAAATCACTTGGTTTGTTTTCACAGAAAATTTATTATTTCTTCTCCGACTAGTTTCTACAATGTCATTATTAAGGAGTAATGAATGATGTACAAAAGGTTACGCTAGTATATCAAGATATTTCAAAATTGTTTCACCAATCCAAATGAATTTTATTTATTCGAAGAAACTAATCAAATCTATTACATAAAAATATTGTAGGACTAGAAATATATTTCTTGAGTTACGTGAAGATTATTATAATAAAAATTGTATTGAAATTGTGTTAGTGTTTTCAACAATTTTTTTTCTATTCTATTCAAATATGGTAGTAATAAACAAAACATATCATAATTGTCAGAATATATATGTCACAGAATATATTATTGTTAAAATTAATAATACTAATTATTTAAATAAGTTTTTCTATTAAATTATATAGAAAAGAAACTTTTTATTGATTAAATTAGAAATAGATTTTTTTTTAACTAATTAGACAGTATTTTTTCTATGTCGAAACATTGAATGTTATAATTAACTTTTTCCTATTTATAATATATTAGTACTTAAAAAGACTCAATTTTTAAGAACTAATGTTTCCTTATAAACTTCTTAGACAAGCTTCTTCAGTTTTAACTTATTCTTCATAATTAATTAAGCACATATGGTACATAGATCTAGACAATTTAGAATTGATTTATTCACAGCCCAATAAAACTTTCAGGTTTGTAACTATCATACATTTTTTTCAGCTAATGGCATTTTAATCGTGACCATTTGTAACTGCAACACCGTGCTTGATTTATGAAGTTAATGTAGCCACAAAAATGTACATTTGTTACAAATCTCTTTTTGTTGCTGATGTATTGCTACAGAGGGATTACAATTGTTTGATTATGATTTAAAAAAAAATTAAAAACTGTTAAATTTTTTCAGGTAATTGTAGTTATTATCCGTTTGTAACTACAACCCTGTGCTTGATTTATGAAGTTTTTATAGCTACAAAAATGTACATCTCGTACAAACTTTTTTCCGGTAGCTTTTTCCTTAATTTTTTCCATCGGAGAGTGCTCGTGGAATATCTTATTTTTTTGTTTGTTCGCAACTTCGGCGTGCCGTTGGAATCAATCAAACGCCACAGCCCGCCGCGTTAACGTCGGACGTTTCCTGCGCTCGTTAGAAAGTTTCCTACTCAAATTACCATCGTCCAGCAAAGAGAATCCGAAGAAAATCCAACACACTTGGCAACAAAAATTAAGTTTCCTTTAACACGTTTTTTTTTTTGGCCCGGCACACATCCAGTCCGCACTTAGCTTGTGTATAATTTTTTGTTCGCGCGAAGGGTAGTTTTCGGCACTCTCCCCTAGACACGCACGGGTTTCGCTTCACTACTGAAACTGAAGCACAGTGAGAGAGGTGTTTATTAGCGCGAGCGCGAGTGTTTCAACCCCGCCGTGCGTCCTGCAGCGGCATACTGCAGGAGAGACTCCGCCCGGAAAACTACCCCTGAAACGCGAGCGGCGGCGAGCGGTGCCGGAGTCTGACGAGTCCCGGAAATAAGCGCCGTGAAAACTCCGGAGTCGGCACAAGGTTGGACAGCTCGACGCCGTCATGATCATCGTCAAAGAGGACACACTCAACATCATGGTAAATAAACCGTAAAAATTCCACTTAACTCGTCCGGAAGTTAGGGCCGTGATAATAAGCCACTAAAAATCACCCCAACACATAATGTACGTAAAGCAACATAAACTATTTTTACATCGCCGCTTAAGTTTTATGAAAACATTGGGGGCGGTCTCCGTTCACGACCTACACTAATGTTAACCTAGCCAGATGATAAAGAAAAGAAGTTAAACGTTCAAATAAATTACATTTGTGATTACATTCAAATAGATCAAATTAATCGAATTAAATGGAAAACCTGTGTAAGTTATGATATGATTACTAACTATGAATTAACTTTTAACTAATTATTCCAAATGATAATCAAAGGAAAGTTAGTTTATGCAGTAATCAAACATGTGTTGAGGGTTTACCAGATTTTGCTTGCATAGATCCTACAGTGTATTAAAATTAAATGCCGAATACGGGGAAATACATTTTAAAACAAACCAAACCACCCACAAAAAAAATTCACAACTCACAAACTAGCACATGCACTACATTGGACCGAGAAAAACACACAAGAAAGAAATACAGCAAGACGTCCAATGAAAAGGAATCAAATAAAACGGGCAGGGAGAAGGGGATCAACGGAACTTATATAAATACAGCAACGATCTGAGCTGCAAACAGTAATTCCTTGTAAATACACCAGATAATGATGGCAGCGAGACCATCATAACGGCGTATTCCCTAATTGCATTGAATAAAACGATAATCAAACATAAGAACAAAATAACTTTCACAAATAAATATATCAAGACGTAACGACCGACCTAATTAATTATAAATGCTTAAGTGTCGGCTCGCCATATCTAAAACATACCGATGCAGATTTTCAATTCATCAGTTCATAGTAAGTCTAGTCTGCACATAGCTTTCCTCCTATTCACACATATTTTGTAATGAATTAATAATTGTTCTAAAGAATTTATAATTGGCACAATCATGTTGATAGTACACTTCGTAAAATTCTTAAATTAATTAAAATAACCCTAATACGTTCATATGAATCCTGAAGAAAGGGATCAAGTGATAAAATTATGTTGAAATCATTCCGACATTTCTAATACCATTAATACAAATACAAATACAAAAGGTAATTCACCTTGTATACGAAATCATCATACAGGTACCTTTTCATTCACAGACCCGAAGACAGACAAAATCAATGTTAGATCAAGAAATTTTCCGTGTAATTCTCCCTAGTCGTCCCTTATCACTAGATTTACCCGCTATTTATATCGTTGATCATCTTCTATGCATCATCTGTTATCTATTAAGTGATATCTGTTATCTGCCATGAGACATCTATTATCTCTTCTTTCTGTTATCTGACCTTTGTGCTAAAATAGTCAACATTAACTCACTTGTTATGTTTCATTTGTCAATGGCCATCTTCTATTTATCATCTATCATCTGTTATTTGTTATCTAGCATCTGCCATCTATTATCTGCATTTATATATTATGCCTTCTATATTCTGTTTACTCTCTTTTGGCTTTTCTGCTAAAGTAATCAATATTTCATCATAATTGGTCATCAATCACTTATCATTAACCATATTCTATTTATCATCTATCATCTGTCATTTGTCGTAAGTTATCTATCATTTATTATCCTTATTTTCCTTTTGTTTTGTATCTTCTATATTATATTTACTATCATCTGTCTTCTGTATTTTATCATATAACTTCTGGCTTCTATGCTACGCCAAGAAGTATTTAACCATAAACTGTCATCCATCATCTATCATGTCATTCTTCTATTTATCATATGTCATGTTATCTTTCATCTGTTATCTTGCTTTCTCTCTTCGGACTTATATCCTAAAATAGTCAACATTTAACCATTATTTGTCAATTACCATTTATCATTAATAATCTTCTACTTATCATAAGTCACCTATCATGCGTCATCTACCATATGCTATAGGACATCTTTTATTTGTTTTTTCTATCATCTGACATTTGTGCTAAAATAGTTAATATATAACTACCATTTATCATTTATCAATAGTCACCTTCTATTTGTCATCTATCATCTGCCATTTATTATTTGTCAACTGCCATCTATCATCGGCATTTCTATATTATATCTCCTATATTTTGCCTTCTGTAGACTGTTTTCTATCTGTCAGCTTCTATGATAAATCAATCAATATTTAACTATCAGTTGTCATCTATCATTTATTATTCATCATTTTCTATTTATCATCTGTCATATGTTATCTGTCGCCTCTTATCTTTTTTCTCTTTTCTTGACTATATTCTAAAATAGTCAACACTTATCATTAATCATATTCTATGTATCATCTGTCATCTATGATGTTTTATTTATTATCTGCCATAAGACATCTATCGTCGTTTGCTTCTTTCATGCCAAAACAGTCAACGTTTGAGTCAGTTGTTATCTTCTATTCGTCTTTTATCATCTGTCATTTATTGTATTATCTGTCATCTGCCATCAATTATCTACATTATGTCTCCTATATTCTGTATTCACTATTATGTTTCCTGTCTTTTGACTTCTATGATAAATCAATCAACATTTAACTATCAGTTGTCATCTATCAATTATCATTAGTCATATTTTATTTATCATCTGTAATCTGTCATATGTTATCTCTCCTCTGCCATGTATCTTTCTCTTTTCTAACTTCTATGCTAAAACAGTCAATATTTAACTGTTATTTGTCATCATTTATAGTTAATCATATTCTGTGTATCATATGTCATCTATCACCTTATCTGTCATCTGCCATAAGACATCCATCATATTTTCCTTCTGCCATATGGTCACTATGATAAAACAGTCAACATTTTTTTTGTCATTTATCATTTGCCATCTTCTATATGTCATATATAATCTTCTGTTTATTATCTGTCATCTACTACCTTTTATCTGCATTTCTATATTATGTCTTTATGTCTCCTCGACATTTGACAATCATTTGTCAGTTGCTATCTTCTATTCGTCTTTTATCATCTGTCATTTATTGTATTATCTGTCATCTGCCATCAATTATCTACATTATGTCTCCTATATTCTGTATTCACTATTATGTTTCCTGTCTTTTGACTTCAATGATAAAGCAATCAACATTTAACTTTCAGTTGTCATCTATCAATTATCATTAGTCATCTTTTATTTATCATCTGTAATTTGTTATATGTTATCTGTCATCTGCCATCTTTCTTTCGCTTTTCTAACTTCTATGCTGAAACAGTCAATATTTAACTATTATTAGTCATCATTTATAGTTAATCATATTCCATGTATCATCTGTCATCCATCACCTTATCTGTCATCTGCCATAAGACATCCATCATATATTATTTCTATCATTTGGTCTCTATGATAAAACAGTCAACATTTTTTTTGTCATTTATCATTTTCCATATTCTATATGTCATTTATAATTCTCTGTTTATTGTCTGTCATCTGCTACCTTTAATTTGCATTTCTAATATTATGTCTTCTATATTCTGCCTTCTATATTCCGTTTTCTGTCTTTTGGCTTCTATGTTAATTCATAATAATGGTTGCGACCGTTACTACATGGTAATTCATAATGAACACTCAATAAAACACTTACTATGTTTTTAACCACTATAATTATAAAAACATAGTAAGTGTTTTATTCAGTTTTAATCAATATTTAACTAATATTTGTTATCAATCAGTTATTCCCCCATCTTCTATTTAATTGTAGTTCCCTGTCAACAACAGACAACAGTTTTGTCGGTAGTTATCCACTCAAACAGGGATCTAGTGCAACCCTTAGACAATAAATGGCACCTTTATGGTAATATCTTCATCTTATATTTATCATATATCATCTATCATTTGCCATAAGTCATCTGTTGCTTTTTATTTCTGTCTTCTGACTTCTATGCTAAAGCAGTTAAAATTTAACTAATATTTGTCACCATTATTCGTATTCTATTTATCATCTTTTATCACATTCTATCTTCCTGTTCTTTTACATTTTGTATTCTATCTAGTGTATTTTTGTTTCTATGTTTAAATAATCAATATTTAATTATAAAATCTCATTAAGCATTTATAATTAATCACCTTCTATTCAACATCTATCATGCATCACGTTTTATCTGTCATCTGCCTTCTATCACCTGCGTTCTGTTTCAGCCATTTTTGTGCATTTTGTATTATTTGCTATCTTCTACTTTTACTTTCTTTAGATGCTTAAATTAGCGTTCTTTATTTTCTAAGAAACATTCAACAAAAATCAACGACGAAGTTTTCATTCAGAAAATCATAATAGGAAAGAGTTTAAAACGAAAACACAATTCAATAAGTTTTCAGATAATAGAGTCTCTCATCAAATCCGTTTATTATTACGTTAGACAAAATAAAGATGGAAACTATTAAAAAAGAAATTTTGTCCAAGAAATCTTCTCATTGCTGACATAAATGAGCAGCAGAGTAATCTATATTTCCATAACTTTCAAGACCTAAATCATTGAGCTACAAATCAAAATCTTTCGCCAAAAACATAATTGTGGAAATACCTATTTCTACCAAAACCAGTCAGAATGACTGGTGTATAAAAACATGCTTATTGGGGCTTCCAATCTTTATTCACTTTTGAAAAAGTTGAACAATATTTTTTCCGTGTTGTATTTTTGTACAATAAATAGTAATTTATTCCAGCTAAATCTAAAATATTGAAAAAGACTTGAAGTGACCGCCATCTGGAACCTGATTTCATGGTATATTTTCGTACTATTTTATCAGTGACATCGACGCCAAATTTAGCTCTATTATAAAACGATACAGTTGCAGGTAATTTCTTGGCAGTTTTATCAATTTTGACGTGTTTATGTTTCGTACTTGGTACAAGTATTTTTTTTATTTGGTTTGCTCTTATAAACGGTAAGTGTACATCCATTGGATTGGTACAACAATGATGAGAAGCGAGCCATGCTGTCTTTTTTCAATTTGCAAGTTTTCGGCAGTTCCCTCTTGTTTGCGCGAATTGTTCCAAGCAACGAAGTATTTTTAGATCTTAGTGTTAACGCCAGAGGAATACTTGTAAAATATATTCTTGCAGTTTTACGGTTCGTTCAAGAAGTTTCATTACGACAAATTTGCTTTTGGGGGTTGATGCATTTCGACCCTTGTATTTTTCTAAATACCGAAAGCCACTTAACACATATTTCGTCCGTATATCAGATTCTAGCCAAAATTTGATGCCATTTGTTTTTGGCCAGTAAATCTTCATCTGGCCTTCGTTGGAAAGGTGGAAAGAGTTGCTCATCCACTGTAATATAAGCTCCCGGTTGAAGCGATTTCGACTGATTTTAATAAAGTGGTCCCAAACTGCTGAGACTAAAGCAAATTTGTCTGTTTACAAACTTTGACTCTTTTGAATGTATTTCAGAATCTCAGTAAAATAAAGTCTACTTATAGTGCTGGAGAAAAATTAAGGTCAGAACTTCATGTTCCACAAAAACTGAAGCCTCGAAAATATTTTCTTCGTACAAGAAGTGCGTACAATATTGAAAGAAATGCCTTCAATTTTGCTTGCATAATTGTCCAGTTTTTCTTCAAAACTCGAGAGGCTTCTAACTCTGTACAAATCATAAAATTCAAGGTCATAAAACTCTTACTTTAGGATATTATTTCTTCCAAATTATGGCCAAGTTACAATTATTTAAGGTCACCCTAGGATTATTCAAAATGATCGAAAGTTTAATCAAGTTTATTTAAAAGTGTAAATTAAATATTGGTTTACAGGTGCAGTATTATGAAAATAAAAGTAATAATTTGAATTACTTATTTTGAGCGTTTCTTTACATTATCACAATGTAAAAACTACAAAACCAACTAAAGTTGGAATTAAAAGTAAATTTAAGTTTATTCAATAGTAATTCATTATCTAAAAATAACACAGCGCTTATTTGTGTTCTTCAAAATAATTCGATGATATCTAATTCTTATTCAACATCATTTAAGGTCATCCGGCGATTTTTGACTTCTTTAAATAGGTGCTTACGATTAAGATCATCTTAAAACCATTCGATATTATGTAACAGTTATTTATTTATTTATTTATTTATATCTTCTTTCTTAAAAACTACATATAAAAACGACAAATTAATTACAAAAAACATACGTAAAATTTTGAACGAAAGAAGCACGGGCAGAGTTTACAATAACAAATTATATTCTGGAGAAACTTTTTGGCAGATTATAATCGTTCGAACGGTCAATCGATTAAACAGTATTTTAATATCATTTAAGCTGATCCAAACATAAGGTCTCACAACAGTTTAAAAGATAATCCAGTTGTTATTGATAATTTCGGGTCATCCAAAGATATTCTTTAAGATCATCGAACGTGCATTCATGTTTATTTCACAACGTCCAACCTCATTCAGAATCAGTTAAATTAATCCAAGAGCCACTTACGATTTGAAACCTTATAGTACTGAGCAGCGACAACGTGTCGGCACTAAAGCGAGCGAGAGAACCATTAGATCTAATAAAGATTATATATATATAATCGGTAAAAACCCTATTTCAGGGTATCTCTCTATGTATGTATTTCATGTACAAATTGTGCCCATTTATGCCGATCCGTCCAGTAGTTTCGTATTGTCAAGCCCCTACATATATTTAAAATATGCTCATACATAAATAACTTGCTACCTGAACTAATTCCGTGTCGATCAGAGTACTCCATAAAAAACACCAGCGAATTTGTTACTAAAACCCAAGACATCGTATTAAACAAAAAAGTGATACTAGTTTCGTTTGATGTAAAAAGCCTGTTTACCTCCATACCGGTGGCAGAGTTAAAAAATATCATTAGAGAAGAACTACAACAGAATTCACCACAACAAACAATTGGAAATCCACAAAATTATAGATATTTGCCTATCACAAAATTATTTTAAATTTAATGATAAATTTTACTCTCAAGAAGATGGTTTACCCATGGGAGCGCCTACCTCGCCCATACTGGCAGAGATATTTATGAAATCTTTTGAGGATAAAATTTTTAAACAGAATAAGGCCTTAACAAAGAATATCCATTTCTGGTGCCGTTATATTGATGATGTTTTTTGCATCTGGGAAGGCTCACATCGTCAGTTAGATTTGTTCCTAACAGATTTAAATAAAATCAATAATAATATACAGTTCACCATGGAAAAGGAAGAAAATGGAAAATTAAATTTTCTGGATCTTACAGGAACAATAAATAGAAAGAAGCTCCAATATTCAATACATAGAAAACCTACTTCCACAGATATTATTATTCCGAGTGACTCCTTCCAATCGGATCAAATTAAATTGTCTGCCCTTAAATCTTATATTCACCGACTAATCACAACACCCATGGATAAACACAATTATAACCAAGAATTCAACATCATTTATGAGATCGCCAACAATAATGGTTACACGAAGAGGTCAGTTACCAAATTAATAAATAAAAAGAAACGTAGGATGAAAACCCAGTTACTCTACAGTGCAAACGCGGAGAAAGATAATAATACATATGCAGCCATCCCTTATATAAAAAACACCAGTGCCATAATTAAACGCCACCTAAAAACATACAATATACAAACAATTGTTGTCAATACATCCAATTTGGCAAGACGAATAGTGAATAACAAAATCGATAAAAAGGATAAACAAAAAAGTTCTGGTGTTTATAAGATCGGATGCTTAAATTGTAGTAGAATTTACATAGGCCAAACAGGCAGAAACTTTGAAATACGATACAAAGAGCATCAAAAGGGACGGAAAAATAACAACTGGATTAGCCGAACATTGTATTAACACTGGACACCACATGGGAGAGATATCCGCGCTTAAAATCTGCCGAAAAGGGAAAAAGCTTAACCTCCTGGAAGGATTGGAGATTAAGAAAGCCATTGAAAAGGGGATTAAGGTTTTAAATAATCAACAGGAGTTAATCCAGGCCGACAGCATACTAATCGCGGGACTGCCCTCCAATTAAACTACCTGCTTAAAAATATAAATATTTGTACATTTCTTAATTTTAAGTAGTTTAACTTTGATAATGGTCTGTGAAGACCGAAATACGTGTCAGGCAACTGAGAATAAAAACATTATGGAACAAAACAAGTGTTACTCTCCACCTAATATTCTTGTTTCTTGTCATTTTCTTTCCCTCGGTCCATATCAGTCCTCTTTCCTTCAATATCTCCATTATTACGCCGTTTCATACTTTTCTTGGTCTGCCTCTCTTTCTGTTTTCTGTTGATTTTACCTCCCATGCGTTTTTGTCTGTCTATTTTCTTCGATCCTTACTAAGTGTCCAAACCATTTTAGTTGTTGTCTTTTTATTTTACTTATCATTGGTTCTACATTTAACTCGTTCCTTACTGTACCATTTCGGATTTTATCTCTTCTCGTTATACCATTGACGTCCCTTAGGTACTTCATTTCCATTGTCTGAATTTTGTCCTTGTCACATCCAAATGTCAGGATTGGTTTGAAGATTGTGTTGTATATTGCATTTTTTGTTTTTATTGTTTCTTATGAATTTATTACTTGCATGTATGCTACAATTTTTTGGTATTTTCTAGTCATTTATTTCCGCGTTTACATTTAGTTTTGCAGTCCCCTCTCTATCATCATCTCCTAAATCCACATTAGGGTTCCTCTAGTTGTTTTTCGGTAATCATTTTTAGTCTTTTTTCTAGTATCACACTTATCATAATATTTCCTCTGTAGTTTTCATACTCTCGACTGTTTCCTTTCTTATGTAGGGGCAGTATTATACCTAACTCCCAATCTTTCGGTATCTTCTTTTCTTCCCATACTTTGTTGAATAATTTTGTAAGTACTTCTATTTCATTCTTGCTAAGTTTTTTTTAACATTTCTGGTGTTATTTCATTATTACCTGCTGCTTTACCTCTTTTTTAACATTTCAACAGCTTCAATTACTTCTTATTCCTTTACATCGTTTAGTTTTTCACATTCATCTTCCTCTTGGGTATTACCCTCTTCATTATCTTCTGTTTCTTGCTCATTATGCATATGTGTCCTCGAAGTACTCTTCCTATCATGACATTATATCTTGTTCTTCTTCTAGTATCTTTCCCTTTTTATCTTTTATGTATTCATTATTGTATTGCTTCTTTCCCATAAGTGATTTCAGTGCCTTGTAAAATAATTTTTAGTTTCCGTGACTATCTTGTTCCATTTTGTTTCCAAACTCTTCCCATGAATTATGTTTTTATTTTTTCACTACACCATCTTGTTTGTTTCTTTGATCTGTTTATTCTAATAGTTCCACAAGCTTCCTTCGCTACTTTAATGATTATTTCCTTTATGCTATCCCACAGGTTTTCAATTGATATATTATTTAATGTGTCCTTAAGTCTGGACATTCCGATTTCAATTTTTTCATTGAATATATTAGCATTACCTTCTTGTTTTAGTTTATACGTTTTTATTTTTGTTTTGTTTTTCTTCCTACTTCGGTTTTGTTAGATTAGTATTTTTCTTCTTTGCTACCTCTGATAATACCAGGAAAAGGTCTGAGTAAATTTCCGCTCCTCTACTCACCCTTGTGTCTATTATTTCTTTTCTAGCACTCCTATTTATTAATAATAATAATAATAATTTGACAGTGACATTTCATTAAAATATGTCTTATAATAGACTGAAATATGCTTGATTCAAGCATAAAAAATAGAAATACATACTGCAGAAGGTATTCTAAGCAGCATTGATGAATTTCGATGTAAGAAACACTTTCTATGGCAACCAATTCCAAAAGATTTTTAAATTATTCTTCTCTTGGATGACGATGATTGCTTTATACAATACTTGCGAGCTACGGATTTCTCGTGCATTCTCCAAGAATAAAAAACATGTCAGCTAATTAATTTTGAGAAAAATTAGCTATTTTTATCAATAAAAGTTAATGTTAATGTCTGTACAAAAACTGTAATTACCCATAAATGAAATTTTGTAAATTGGCGTAGCGATTTCTTTTGTATGTGTTGGCCATCAAACGTTTGGCCCTTGTAAGTACATTTCATGGTTAGTAACATTGCAGAGTCACGGCCTTCTAAGTTTTATGATAGCTGCGATATTCAACCTTTACCGGATGCCTACTTTTTATAGTTTATTGTTTGCTTTGTTTCTCTTCTTAAATTAATCTAAAATGCATACTACTATAAATACTATTACTATAATTTAAATTGAAGAGACCCAGGCGGAGTTCATTTCTTCCAAATGTTCTTCCACTCTGACCCATTCAGCCTATTCTTGTGAAGAATCCATCGTTGATGTTCTTCCGGCGGCTCTTATTCAACTTTTTAGCTCATTTGTTAAAATGACGAATTGCGGCTAGACGAATTATTTTAGATACTATGTATGATACATAAAGTCACATCAGAATTAAACCAGGAATCTAATATGCAATAATATCTAAAGGGTTCCATTTTTTTAAAAATGCGCCTTTTATATGAATCACCCTGTATAATAATTGTAATTCAGTCGAAGATACTTTTAGGTTGTAGCCTTGAGAGTCTTCCACCGTGTCTCGATAACGGATTTTAAAAATGTAAGTCAAGATGACATAATGGCACACACTGTATATTAGAGTAACATACCGTTTAATTTTTTTGATATATATTTGTATATTTTTTACTTCATTGACAGTTTACATTTATAAACCTGAAGTTTATTTTTGGTTTTCCTGTGGATATTTTTCCAAACTTAAAAAATCTTACAATAACATTCAGAAAATGTTAAAGAGAATAAGAAACTAAACAAGTTTTATTTAAACATAGTTTTCATAAGGTTGACATTTTTTGCCTATTGCTAATAGACTAAAGGAGTAACATGAAATGTATATAACAAGAAATTGTAAAGAATCCAAATTTGAGCAAATTATTAAGAATAGCCCTTTTGCATTTCGAGAAAAATATAGGGAAATGGCCACATCACCATTTTTTTAAATATTTTGGCTCAAAATTGAAGCTCTCCTTCGTTGTGTATCTCTATTATAAACAGAATATTAGTGTTAAAGATAGCCGTGTAACAATTAAGTAGCTTAATGGTTATCGCTTCTGACTTCTGACAATTGTATTTATG
This sequence comes from Ontholestes murinus, assembly GCA_963969525.1. Lineage (NCBI taxonomy): Eukaryota > Metazoa > Arthropoda > Insecta > Coleoptera > Staphylinidae > Ontholestes > Ontholestes murinus. The sequence goes on along the minus strand of OZ018387.1, from coordinate 23,988,746 downwards.
TATCGCAACGATAAATTTCCATTCGCATAGTGAGGGAAATTGAGTGAAACGGGAAATTAGCGTAAACTACAAGGCTATTCTAACGCGGCTGATTAATTTAATTTAAATTTCATGTTGCGCAATGACTAGTACAGCAATAGAACATTAGTCGCACTAAAGAGTAAATATTTACTAATTCATTTAATTTCCACAAAATGTTAAAAGTTTTTATTTAATTAATTGCTCATTTAACCCGTGGTGAAACATTTTTGAACTATCAGGATTTATACTAAAAATCACTTGATTTGTTTTATAGATAATTAATTAATTAATTTCCCTCCAACTGGTTTTAACCGAGATTGATTTTTACTACAGTAAATATATTTTTTTTAAATCTAAATTAAATATATATTTTTTTACAGAATTATATTGTATGTATCTTTATAAAAGTAAATATGTGTTTTATTTAAGTAATGTGTAAATAATATACAACTATTGTACTCCAAAAGCTTTTTACATTGAAAACGTAACAATGACCTTACATGGAATTTAATTAAACTATACGAAACTCCCCAATCTGTACCATATTAATTTAAAACTGAGGAATTGTTTATGTTTAATTTTGCGGAAAGAGACCGGAACACAAAACTAATTATCATCATTCTGCCGTTTCCACTTAGTACGAACTGCTGCGATACGCATCAGATAATATTTTATTTTGCTGCTGGGCAACGTTTGGTGTAAGGACATTCTCGGGGTTGTTCCCCAATCTGATAGTAACCATGTTTTTTTTTTTAGTGCGCAAACGGGCAATTACAAAGTCTTCGCGGTTGGCCACTTAATACAACGAGGAGCGTGACGACACAATGATAAAATTATTGTTAGATAATATAATATAGTGTGTTTTTAATTTTTTTTAAAATAAATAAGCATGTGGTAATTAATTAATTATATAATTTCCTTCCTGTAAAAAAGTCTTTGAGTTTTGTAAAGGAATTATTTTCTTGAGCATCATGAACACTCGCATAAACAACACAGTCAATACCACCGAGGCGCAACTTTGCTCACAGATAGCTGAAATACAACTGAACATGTTAGCACACATCCAACCGCTACACTATCCACCAGCGCGCCGCACGGTACAAACATTTTATTTAATTTGT